>JBCFYV010000012.1:45671614-45683140 GCA_039000515.1 Timema cristinae
CACGATACAAAAGTCCAAATGTCTGGGAAATCGGGATTAAAATAAGCTGAAATTAAAAAATAAAGTTTATCATTGGTTCTAATTTATTTGAAGGTATTATAATATATCTATCATCAATAGCTATCGTGAAGATAAATGTATGGGTCATCACTTAGAACGCACAAAATGTTCCAAAAATTAAAAATCAATCAAATGTATTTAATGAATCACGTAAGACCATAGTATAAACTTAATACCTGAGTCATATGATTCTATAACCTACTTATACAGTTAATGATTTTCTTTTGGGCCATATAATACAAAAATATATGAGACATAGATAGTGCCCAAAATGAATATGAAGTAGCCTAGTTAGTAGGCGTGAAACATTATATATACAACGTGTATCTAAAACATTGCATCAAACTTTGGCAGGCTATTCCTTGGGTGAAAATAGAATAATTCACATCAGCAACCTAGGGTCCATCTTGAATATTAAGGGTGTTATACACTCCTAAACATATAGCTAAAAACGACTATTGTGTGAAATATTATGAAAACTGATTAAGGTATTACAACGAATCTTTGTATGCTACTTATTGAAACCTTGATCATTAATAAACTAAATGTGCTGTTACCGTTACCCACCCCCATCATGTAAAAAAGGGGGGGTTGTAACACTTTTCTCTGCAATAAAATATGACCGAGTAAGTATTACCAACTTTGACTTAATATTACAAAACATGAAGTAAAAATTAACAAAAAAAGGTTTCTTGGAGAAAATGTCTATCTTTACCCGTTTCCAAGATAATCATGCATGTTTGATTTCAAAGACAAGTGTTAATTCCTGCCAGGTAGGCAACCAGTATAGCTGTTGCGTAGCCACCACGCTCTCTTTACCTTAATCCGTTAGACTTCTTTCTGTGGGTCTTTTTCAAAGCTTTGGTGTACGAGACAGCCATTGAATCCGTGGAAGACCTGTTAGCCAGGCTAGGTGCTGCATGTGATACGGTTCAAGAAACACCACGTGTTTTCGAAAGATAACGTCAGTCATTGATACGCCACCTCAATTATTGCAATGACGTTAGGAGCCACTATTTTTAACACTTGCTATGAATCTGCTTTTGAAGTAGGAATTAAAACATACAAGAACTACGGTTAGTATTTCTTAGTTTAGCTTTCAATACTCCAGTGAGTGTAGTGATTAAAATCCCACCCAAGTGTGAACTGTGTAAGCATAACTTACTAATTGTGATAAATAGCAACACATCGGAGCTTATGAAGAAGGAAAAGTATCTGAGTTTCTCCATCATTTCACACAAACCAGCCTTGTTTACCAAATTTACGTGATACATAGTCACACGTGCCGGTAAAAATGGTTAAACGACTGCAGTGCGAAGTAACACTGCAATTCTGGTTGCCTACCTGGCAGGCATTTACACTTGTCTCTGAGCTCAAACTTGTGTGATTATCTCAAAAACGAGGAAAGATAGACAGTTTCTCCAAGGCACCTTTTTTTTTGTTAATTTTAATCCTTGTTTTGTAATATTAAGTCAAAATTAGTAATAATTATTCTGACACATTTTATTGCAGAAAAAAGTGTTACAACCCCCCTTTTTTACATGATGGGGGTGGGTAACGGTAACAGCACATTTAGTTTATTAATGATCAAGGTTTCAATAAGTGGTATACAAAGATTCGTTGTAATACCTTAATCAGTTTTCATAATATTTCACACAATAGTCGTTTTTAGCTATATGTTTAGGAGTGTATACCACCCTTAATATTCAAGATGGACCCTAGGTTGCTGATGTGAATTATTCTATTTTCACCCAAGGATTAGCCTGCCAAAGTTTGATGCAATGTTTTAGATACACGTTGTATATATATATATATATATATATATATATATATATATATATATATCACATATTTTCGAAAAATTTATTAATTATTAATTTTTATCACATTGACAAGAAGTGTCAATGTAAAAATGGTTATGGGTGGGATTCCTGATACGGCGAATAAATGTGTATTTTATCAAATTAGGGCTTTGCCTTTCATATTGATAATAAGATGACTTGGAAATTGTATTTTAGTTTTAAGCTTCAATCGCGTAAGAAAAAACAAAGCATTAAACATTTTAATTCGCCTCTATACAACCAAAGATTTTATTTACATTAGGTCTACAGTTTTAAAACTCATTTCAATTTAATTTTATTACTAAAGCCATCCAAATTGTTAATTATAAATCAACGTATTACGTTAACGCATGATTGCCAACAGACGCATATTGTCATTTAGAAACACTAATTACCTAAACTTACAAAACTAAATACGCACAACAACAAAATTTTACTTGGTTTTAATAAGGCAGAAAATATCCCTAAGACACTTTATTTTGGACAAATAACTATTTGCTGTAAAGCTAATTATTTATTTTTGAATAATCCACTCGAAATAAATAACGAACATTAGAGTGTAGCATAAAGAGTAGATTTTTGAATTGCTATCATGCATAGACTCAACTATTGTATATGTTCACGTAGGCATTCTAGGTTACTACGTAACACTATTAGGTATCACACTTTAATTTATTTAAATCCTTAAAACAGTATTCTCACTAAGGGAACTGTACTTTAACTAATATTTGAAATCAAAATAATTTTTTGCGTCGAGTAATTTAATCCCAAATTTCACAATGTTTCTCGGGTTTCTCGGCTTCTCAAAAATTTCATTGGGAAATAGAATATAATTTAAAAACCACATTAAGCTATGGTTACGATATGGATATGGAAAAAAATTAGCACTGTAACCTGCTAATACAACGTAATATCTTTGTATGATTTAACTGCATTCTCAACTCAAGTGGTGATGAAATAAAGTGAAAACATTACATAGTACTTGCGCTGGCCTTAACATAAAGGAGTAATAAGAAAAAACCAAATATCTAAAATTATTTAAGCCACCTTTATATTTGAACTTCATATTTACATGACAGTGAGAACACCTTCAAGAGCCTCACGTATGTCTAGTACAGCTCTGGCTGATAGGATATCATAAAATATGTATACTATAGTGTGCTGATGAAAATGTGTTGGTGGTAGCATGATATGACATCATGCTAGTGTTAATGTGATCCCACCATAACAATCTAATGTATCTTAACAACCAAAATAGATACTGGTGACTACCATACAGAAATATATTTGGCATACATGTGAAATGTGTACACTACAATTTAACCGGCTTGTCTGAAATGTCACTAATGTTTATCGTAAGTTAGTCTCAAATATGTTTTAAATATAAATAATAAATTGGTTTAGTATCATATAGCAACCATAATAGGCGTTTTTAAAAGAGCCATATTATACTTTTTTCAAATGTGTGTAGCTATGTACTCTTGTTGAGAAGCTGAAACTACGCCTGCAGAACTAATTTTGTAATGTGAACAAAGCCCAACATAACAATTACACATGGACTAAGGCTTGAAAAAACCTAGCAATAAAAAATAACAGCATATAAAAATTGAATCTGATGATTATAACTAAACAAAATCTCTTTTTGGAAGGATCGTTGGCATATTTAGTAAGATTTATTTTACCAAATGAATTGATTGGCCTCTATATATAGTGGTCAGAGCTCCTGTCTGTTAACCTAGTGGTTCTGGGTTTGATTCCAGGCTGTTATCAGAGGATCTTTCTCTAAAGGGGAATAATTCACATGATCACATGAGTTAGGTTAATTAAGCTCAAAATAGGTTATGATTTACATTGTTACCACACCCTCATATTCACTCTCATCATAATTTCATTGGGCCATGGAAAGAACCTCTACGGAAAGGATTTACGATTAGTATATTCGTGCTACCCCTGGACAACAGCACATTAGTACTAGCTAATAATCTTTACGCAAACTGAGCTACAGATTAAACCAGCCCAGACACGCATTTTTTTTATAGCACCACGTCTTACTATCCGTTCAGGTTATACACCTATGTATTAATTACACCAATAGCTTAGGGATTATGAAGGCTTAATTTAGAGGAAAAGCACCCACATTTGCGTTGAGGAAGAGTGAAAAATCACCCTCAGTGTACCCGACCGGGATCAAACCCCTATCTCCCTGTCTTCGGTAGTTTAGTCAATCACATGTGTAGCACGTTAGATCACGTGGACACCGAAGCGGGTCAAGAAATTATTATTATACCAAATGTATTTAGAAGAAAAACTTAATTTTAGTAACTAGAGGATAAGTATCAAATAAAGAGTTTGCCAATTTACTCGTTTAAACGTAAATATATGATTGTAAGGCAGTTATTTTTAATAATATATAAGTAATCACTGAATCAATAAATAAAATGAACTAGGTATTATTTCATGACTGTAATTTTGTATATAGAAAATAAGTTATATCTGGAAAATAGATAGATAAACACATAAAATACTAACCCTTTGCATCCCGATGTATACATATGTCTAAGTTTTTTTATAGGTTTTTTTCTATCTCTAAGAAAGACCATAAGTCCTAAGTAACATTTGGCTACACATTAAAAAGAATTTTCGAATTATGTTAATAAAAAATATTTTGTAAGCTATACATATATTTAAAAAAAAATCTTTAAAATACACCTTAGTTAATTTGGACTGGAAAGGACAACCATTAAACCATTTTTATCAATAATAATTGTTTATTAACTTAATGTGGCTATTTATAATTTATTTTATAATTTTTCATAACTTTAATTTCCGGAAAAGTAGCAAGGTTGTCAAAGGTGTAAGGCTCGCAATTGGCTAGATCGCTAATGACAGGGAGGTCAAGCTTTAACTCTCTGCTGGGTGCAATGAGAATGATTTCATAAAGCTTATTTATCACTGTGGTTTTTCCTATCTCTCTCCACACTAATGTGAAATGATTATCCTTGACAAATACCTTGCCCTATCCCTTTAACTTTTATAGAACCACTACTAGCCTTTGTATTGAACGTACTAATAAAAAAAATTATAGCTAAAACTGTGTATTTAAAAACGATTTAGAAAATACTAAATAGTTGAGTAACTTGCATTAATGATTAATTTGTTACTTACGTTACTGAGTGCTGTGGCCAACATGATAGCCCATCCCCAGCCACCATCTGGGGGGACCAGTTCATATTCCTTCTCCATTTTGTCGTATTTGGTGTCTTTCTTCATGATGCTCTTAGGATATGGAGGGGTATTCTGGTCTTGGGATTTAGAAGTACTCATAAGATCAGGCACAGGAGCTGTTGTCTTTTCATTAGTTATCGACATTGGAGATAAAGTCCCAGGATCAGCCAAATTGACACGATCAGGAGTTTTGTCTCCTGCAATTGACATTGTAGATAAAGTCTTGGAACTAGCCATATGAAGTTTATGGGGAGTTTTGTCTTTATCATTCAACACTTAAGATAAAGTCCTATTTTCTTCTTTTTCTTCTTGAAGTGAAGGTGAATTATTCTCATCGGGGACTTTAATTCAAGTAATGGTACTGCTTATTGACTTTAAAAATAAGATATTATCGTTGATTTTATTTATATAACTGGACATTCACTATCGTCAACATCCATCCCTGTAACCATGAGGGCCCGTGCGTAAATAATGTTTTCGCTGACTACCATCTGGGTCTTCAATCTATACCCTTTCGTTCTTTGAACTGTGCCGAGCTTGTTTAGTTTTAGCAACAAAACCTGCGGAGAAAAGAATAATAATTGTAGCATATCTTGCAAATTATATACACCTAATGATAATAATAATAATAATAATAATAATAATAATAATAATTTCAATTTCAATTTCCTTTATTATAGTGCTGGCCAGCAGTCGTAAGACCTATAACAGGCCAGCACTGAAAAGTACACACGTACATACCTTACAATACATATATTTACATACGAAAAAATGATAGACAAAAAATGAATAAATAATGTTATATACTGATGAATAGTTACGAGATAAAAAAAAGTAGTTAATAATAATAAGAATAAAAAGTAACATTAAAAACAAACAACTAAATAGTAAGCAGTAGTAATAGTAACATTATGCAAAAAATAGATCAGAATATTGTAAGTTTAAATAATATAGGCAAAACCTCTACATGATAAATTATTGATATGGGATAACCTTAAATAACTCTCTGAGTTTAGTTTTCCTTTTATGATAAAAGTCGAAGTCGACAAATCTAGAATTGGCGCTATGGATACAACGACCTATAGGGCTTACCATATAAGAGCTATTGAGAAAAAATATATTTGGATTACGAGAAGCCCGAGAAGGGATATGAACGCCTACCTGATCAAGGGCAAATTTGCAAGAAATTTTGTTATTGAAAATATTAAAAAAAAAAAAAATAAATAATAATAATAATAATAATAATAATGTATTTACAATCACCATTTAATATCATTAAAAATAATTTTTTAATGAAATATTTCTAGGGCTTTCTAAGGGATCAAACTTACAATAAATGGTATTGCAGGAAACAGGGTGATAGGGATTTTAATCTTGGGTGGGAGTAATGAGGGTAGTTTTCCACGTATGATTTATAACTGTGATTTTTTAATCTTATCTCCACGCTAATACATGATGCACGTGCACACCACTTCCACTTCCTTATAACAAGCAAAACAGCCTGCGCACACCTAGTTATCATATATATCTGAATTTTTTTTTGTTAGATGGGGACAGCCTTTTGTTAGGTAAATCTCGGTTACCTCATAGTATCTACTTTATTAATTCAATTTGAGTCATGCTTAGCAATTTATCATCCAATCCTCTTTGTTAGTGTGGAGTAATTAATTATATTATATCCTGTAATTATGTTATAATCTACAAAATTCAGAGAGATGTTTTTCTTACTGACTATGAAAACAGTATTTCTGTAGCCTTATAATGTGTACTAATGTAACTGTGACTTCTATCACTTTACCTAGAATCAGGTTTGCTCGCGGAGGGTTAAGTAACACCCCTCTTTTAGATTATACTTTTTCCTATGTGTTGAGCTGCGTAAGTTGCCCTTATTATTATATCAGTTTAAAGGTGCACTATTTTATATATTTGTAAACGTATAAACTGATAACTCGGTTGATTTTCATAAAATAAGATGGACATGAATTTTGGAAAGGGATCAAAGCGGTGAAGGTGGACTATTAGAGATGGTAAATAGTTGTATATATATATATATTATTTTACTTTAATTTAACATGGTCATAAAATAGTACTTTATTTTGAATCTTTTTTAAGTACTACATTTTTTATCATACACATTTTTTTATTTAAATTATACTTACGTGGAAAAATAGAAACATTTTAAATATGTGTAAACTGGGTATTTTTTGTTTTTACAATAAAAAAAACTAAAAACGTGGATGGATGAGTATAAAGATAAGTATTTAACGGATATGTAATTTATTATTATAAGAAGTTGAATCTACTTATCTTACATAGTTTTTATTTTTCATTGTAACTGCCTTAATCCTTTGGATAAGGATTTTGAATAATATTTTACTGAATAGATACACATTATTTATGTCGTGGTGAAATACTTAATAATTTAATATCTTAATCAGAAGTGTTAATACGTAATTACTGTGATTAATAAAAATATAGGTTTTAAATCTAAACTATATTAAACCACAGGGCATCCTATTTGTATTAACTTAATTTTATTGTGCAAAGATTACTTGGATATGTTAATTTAGAACTTTATTTTAATATATCATTTGAAAAAAAGAGGCTCAATATTTTCCATTGTATTTACTTTTCTACTTTCCCATTTAAATCATTTAAATAAAGTATTATAATACTGATTTTTTTACCTCAAGATTAAGACAATATAACTCGACGTTGTATGTGTTTCCTAACTCCAAAAAGTGTGTCTTAAAATGTCTCCTGTCCTAATGTATGCCTCTCTATAGCTCAAGCTACATCCTAAACGGCTGGATAAATTTAGTTCATAATTGTCATTTAGATATTTACCTCACGGTAAAAAAATTATTCTTAATATAGTTTTATGATAACGTATTGATTAGTAAGGAATATCTTTTTTAAATCTGACATTTAATAGCGATACTGGTTTTTATGATGCTGGTGAGGATGTGGACCCGTGTATACCCCATGGTTGGGCAGCAATTATATCGATTCCAGTTTTTATGATGATGACGACGTATGATTATAATAATGTGTACCCGAGCATGCCTTACAGCGCACTTGACGATCTGATTTTATGTGTATTTCTTACTGTGGGATTACTTATTTGTTTATTGTTGAAATTAGTAGAAAATTAACGTTGCACATGATTTATTTTATCAATGGCACTTCAGTATTGTAAATTCAATATTAAAACGATACAGTTTTTTGTTCGTTTACGAACTGACGTGGAGAGCCAGAGCTAGTACTGTTACAAACTGATATTTTCTCTGGATTATATTTTATTATACGCACAAGCTGCTTATATATGTCCTATCCCTTGTCTCTTGGGCCCCTTGTCATTAGTGTTAAAACTAACTAATATAACTCCTGGCAACCTGATGTTGTGAAGGCTAGCTTCCTATTAGGTAAAGGCAGCCAGCTCATCACCAGATTTTCAAATAGAACAAAGGGAATTTTTAAATAAAAGAAGTTTTAAAACGTATTATCTTGAAACTACTTCTGAAAACGCCTGATCATCATCCATGGATGAAGTATTAAAAGGAAAATTTACATACCGTTTCTTTAAAGAAAAATACCCTTTAACCATGACTTTTTAAATAAATTAGATTAGTCCAAAACAGTACCATACAATTTTTCAAAAATTTGTTTTATTATTGGTTCAAAATGGGTTTCTGTGGATTGTCTTACATGACTAAATAATTTTCCTACAAAATTATTTGAAGGATAATTGATTTAGGAAATACTTTTGAAAGCTATAATTTGATAAATAATGGCTGTAATAATTTTTTTCAAATCTTATATTAATTTTTTGTGACTTTTGTGATTATAAAAATAAAACCTATTTTGAAAATTATGTTCTAAGCTATTCATGCACGTACTGTAAAGTACACACAAATGTGCGATACAATTTGCTTTTAAGTGATACATAAAGAAGAATATGTATATAAATATTAATTAGTGAAACTTTATTTAACTACAAAACTATAAAATCAAACTATTTGTACTTTATAGCATACACAATTCCATATAAATATATATAATTTATATTAAAAAACGATTGTTTTTATACTTGTATTTTATATATAATTTTAATAAATGCCAACAAATCATTTCGCTATTGTAAACCAACATATTCTACAATAGTAATTTATTTATCCTGAATCAAAATTAAATGTACCATAATCGAAGTTTCAATTTTAAAATCAATGAATATTTAATATATATGAATTAGTTTATTGAGATGTATAGCTTATTTTTTTCTTATTCTTAACTAATAGTTTTCATAAACATTTTAATTGGAAAACCGAAAGAACTAAGCTGCTCTTTTTACTATAAAATTATGGTAGCAATTGTATTTTGCTAAATCATTATATAAAGATTAGAAAAGTGGTTATGATAAATTCTATTCACTGGTTTCTCCATAAAAATGAATCAGAAACGCTACAAGTTCCATTTTACAAATTAAAATTGAAGAACTTCCTATTTACCTAATTTATTTATGTCAAGTTACTATCATAAAACCATGATTGTTTACAAACTAAAAATAAGTACGCCATAATGATTTATACAGCATGGTTACAACGAAAATGATCGCTTAGGACAAAATAGGGAAAGGTTATTTGATTTTTGGCTGGCTGGTAGATTATATAAAATAATAAAATTGTTGGTTTTGTATATATAAAATACTATTTTATTGTTATCAATTTAAATGCAGTTTCATGTGGAACTAATTAATATCTAAAGTATATATCAAAATCAAAACTATATTTTACTTTTAAAAATTGATATAATTTAAATTATAAAATAATTTTAATAGTATCTGTAAAAATACATAGTTAAGATTAAATATATACACATAGATAAGTGGTAAATAATTAATTTTCTTTGCTTTTCATAATTTTTCTCTAAAATAAATATAATTTGTATTTTAGTTGTATTATAAAATGCAATAAAATTAATTACTTACCTGGTCTCGAAATGAATTCAGCCACGCAACAGCTGTCAAAACTTCACCAAAATTTCTTAAAAATGTCAAACAGTTAAGGTATATACATACAATTTTTTTCGAACACAAATAATTTAAAAAACAATAGATTATATTTTTAAATTCTATAGGAATTTCAAAGATAAAACTACACACCAACAGTTTTAAAAATGATAGATATTTTTAATAACTATCAATTGCCACGACGTGATTGGGTACTTTAATAAATGGGGGAAACGAATTAACAAACCTAAAGAAAAACAACACTATTTTATGAATGTTAAGGTATATTGAACTATACTTTAAAGATTACAATAAATGTCTGATGTCTACTATTTACTAATGTTATCCTGAATCTGTTAGAATTTTAGCATAAACCGGTTTAATCTACGAGAACCACCCAAATGCTACCCAATCAGCTGATACATTTCAACTCGTGTCCGTTGGTATCGTGTTCGCCGTGTTTAGCGTTCAGCTGTTTATCTTCACTGACGTGTTCATGGTCACCTGTGCTAGGTTGGAGGGAATGGAAGCATATCGTTTAGCACACAAGATAAGCTATTCAAGGATAACTTACGATTATTTTTTTTCATATTTATCTTACAAACACTCTACTCTTAAAGGTATAAGATAACATTAGTTACCTCATTAAAGTAAATGTATAAATATATTACATATAAAATACAATCCTCGGTCCCGGAAAAGATTTATCTGATTACCAAACCCTTCCTTCACCTCTGACAATTTATCTTGTGAATGTGGGGAATGCCAGGCCTCCACCGTGGTTCGGATTCCACGTTAAACTGTAGGTCCTTCATTTCATCTCACAATCACCCTACCATTACACATTAGCGTAAGAGTGTATAACCCGAACGGGTAGTAAGACGCGGTGCTAATAATAATAATAATAATAATAATAATAATAATAATAATAACAATAATAATAATAATCTATGACTCGGTAATTGACATATGTTATTGCAGCCATTTGACCATTAAATATATCCAGATGGTACTGTCCTCACTGAAATGCATGGATGATAGCTTCGGCTATCTGATTCATTATTATTATAATTTGTATTAGCGAGAGTAAAAGGGCCTACCAATTTTGCTGGAAAAATTATTTCACATACTTTCCAGAGAGTTCTACATGCCTCAATCCACATGGGACTCACGATTCTACCACCCCCTCCTAAAGAATCTGTGCTATGGATTTCTATCGCTCATTAAAAATTCACCGGCCTCACTTTGTATGTACTCACGAACGTCAGCATCTCAGTTGAGCACATTACCCCAATATTACTGAGGTCAACGTCAATTACTTTCATAAGCCTTTTATTTACCTCTATTACTAATTGTTTAGGCTTACCACTACAGTTTTTTTTAATAATTTAG
>JBCFYV010000012.1:45683240-46145277 GCA_039000515.1 Timema cristinae
TTTAAAAAAATTTGGAAAACATTCTTTTGAAAATTTATTTATTGTTTGTGGGGGGTTTGGGGGCCACTTTGGGTTGGGAGGGAGAGGGGGAAATTTTTTTGTAAAAGTCCCACTAAGCCTTGTTTCACCTGTTAACAACACATGAGCAACAACTGGTACATCCAGTTTAACCCCTTTAATTTTAGAAGAGCAGAGTAATACAATCAAAGGCTTCGGAACTAAGGATAATATACTACTTTTGGCACATATTTGAATCATCATATAAAAAATGTAAGTGCCTAAACTCACTTGTTCGAGCTGTAACA
Organism: Timema cristinae; assembly: GCA_039000515.1. Classification (NCBI taxonomy): domain Eukaryota; kingdom Metazoa; phylum Arthropoda; class Insecta; order Phasmatodea; family Timematidae; genus Timema; species Timema cristinae. The sequence goes on from JBCFYV010000012.1 coordinate 45,683,546, forward strand.
AGCATGCACAGGCTAATGAGATACATTGTCCTTGAAGAGTAGCCCATGTAGTCAGCGAAGAAGGGTGACAGGAACCTGAGAACCAAGTCAGCTGCGGCCAAAGTCGACATAACGGCGGCGATACGATCGTTGGAGAATCCCAGGTCACCCAGAATAAATGGCGTCACCAGAGAGAAGTTGTTCTCTGCGCAGATCGCGAAAGACATTCCCAACATAATGTTAACGTAGATCGGATCTTGCAGAAGTCCCAAATCTAGAGCGACGAATATCCTTCTCATCAGTCTATGGAAGAAACTCCTCTGTAGCATATCTCTCAAGCTGTCAATACTGTTTACACTCTGGAAAACGTTCTTATTGGGTTTCCTGCAATTTTATAAAAAAAAAAACGGGGCTATTTGGGAGAAGCACATTTAATAAAAGACCATTTTAATCGTAAAATACATTATATAATCTTATATTATTAGTTTGCCACCTTACAGAAAGGCTTATTATTCCAAAATTATAATATTGTGAGAATCTTAGTCTCTATGGCAATGAATAAGCTATATCTTGGTTTAAAAAAAATTTCCAATTGTATGCTTATCCCAAGCATTGAGGGAATTTTGTAAATTTTTTCCTTTACTAATTCTGGAAAAATAGTGCGTGAAGGTTTGGGGAAGTTAGGGGTTATTTGATCTGCTTCCTTTATGAATGCAAATAATGCTACCAAAATCTTGAAACATTTCGATTACAACTTCAATATTGAGCACTGAAAATGTGTCCAATGCATAGGCTATATTTTAAAACAAGCCTTATGAATTAAAATTCAGAAGATGTTTATGAACGTTGCAAAGGGTTCTATAATACCCACTCTGGAAAAATAACAAAAATAATATATTTTAAAAATTGTACCTCCTTACTCCCTACAACCTCATTTTCACCCTGACCTTCCTTTTCTACCTTGTAGCTTTATGGGTGCACCACTGATTTTGTAGATACTGTAGTTTGAAAAATAATCTTGAGGATAACCTCAAACTATAAATAAAAGTATTTTGGCTTGAAAAGTCAAGGAAGCGTTTTACTTCATTGATTGTTTGTCATTGCGATAGTTTATCACATTGATGGGTTTTTCTTGAAAGGAAACAACACTTTTACTAGTGAGTTTTATAAATCCTGAGACAGTTGAAAGACGTCACAGCGATAATATTATATCATGCACTATGTTATAGCTACTCTATTTAACACAATAGCTCACAAAAAATCAACAACTACAAAACTACTGGCTGACAAATTGTCGTTCATATTAACGAGCACATTTCAAAAAACTAAATATTTTAGCTTGTCAGTACAGTATTACTTATTTGTTTAAATTTACCTTCTCTCACCTTTCCACAGTTTTAGGGACATTTCTTCCATCATTTTTTGTGTCGTCATCAAGCAGCACCATCACATCTTCCATGTGGGTGATGTTCTTCACCTGTAACTCTGTCTCCTCGTCTTCCTTCTGAGACTCTTCATCTGCTTCGTGCAGAGGTTCATACATTTTTTCGTCGTTCAACCTGATGCTGTTTGCCGAGGCGATCGAAGCTCCAGATAACCAGAAGACCTTTTGATCCGACATTGGTGGTCCATCAGTCTGCTTCGACCTCTGATTAGTATTCTCGATGACAAAGCTCCGATTTTTGAATTTTCCTGAAAGAATAACCCCTTTTAGCTACTTAGACAATAATAATATGCTCAAGCTAAAAATAGTCGAATACTATTGTTATCGAATCTAAATACAACATTTTCTTTCAAATCTTTTCCCCAAATTAGAATTCTAGAATATTATATACAACTATATGTTTTTGTAAAATAAAAAATATATTAAATGTAATAACTTAATAAGAAAAATTGTTTTGTTTTAGAGATAATTAGGGATAACTAACTAATTTATGTTTAATTGTTCACTGACACCATATATTGATCTATTTATTAACTTTATTATATTATAAGCAACAAAAAAGTCATTTTATGGGAATTACTTATTTTAATACTATTTTTAAAAATATTTTGGGCTTTTTTCTTTCTAAAGAATAAAATAAAATGTATTTTCTGAACTACACACGTCAAGATAATTGAATTTACTTATTGCATACAATAGTGTTTTCAAGTAATGGCCTTCAGAATTGAATTTGAGATAATTTTTGTTATTATTTTGAATCTAGAATCTGACAAATAAAATATTAATGAGAAAGGTATGAGTACAAAATAAAATAAAATTATATTGATTGTTATTAAGTTGCTACATCTTTAATGTATACTCGCACGTACTAAGTACAAGAGTCTAAAGTGTTTTAAAAGTTTATTAATTTTTATTAATATTAAAGTTGCTATGTATGATTTGTATTAGTCCCCCCTAACCAATTTGAACAAAACTACTAAGGTGAGTAGTTTGAGGTGGCGTGGTTAAGTGGTACTTTAGAGCAATATCAAGCGTGTACATATAGAGATTTATTTGGAAAACCTGATGAAACAAGATCCCTTGGCAGATCAAGAAGTAGATGGGAGAATAATGTAGGAATCTAATTTTTTTCAGCACCACGTCTTACTTCCTGTTCGAATTATACTACCATAGACTAATTACACCGTGTTATGGATTAAGAAGGTTAAATTTAGAGTAAGTGCGTCAGCCTTTGCGTGGAAAGAAAACCATATAAGAATAAACTCCCTTAGTCTATTCCACTGGAATCGAACCCCGATCTGCTCATATTCAGCAGGATCCTCTATTGTGAGAGTAGCACCTCAGACAATGTGGCCACTAAAGCGGGTGAAAATAGATTTGACGGCAGTTGGGTGTCATAAGGACGGGATGTTGGTCTCACAGGATACGGTATAGTGGCAAACTTTGGTTTTGTCAACCATGGACTTTTGTGTTCCTAAAAGGCCAAACAGTTTGTAGGCTGGAATTTATATACAATTATTTAACGTCTCAAGATACAAAGCTATGTGTTCCTCATGAATGTACCAGTGTGCCAATAAATTGTAAAATTTTAAGACTCTGTCAAGCCCTTTTATACAATAACATCCCCTAAATGAGATATTTTATTTCTACATAAAAATAACACTCAAACACTCTAAGATATGTCTAACAACAACATATTATGATGTATTATCTACACCAGTGGTCTCGCATTCTAAGTTAACCGGCTCATGCTAGCTTTTGTAAGATTTGAACCATTTTTTATAGAATACAAAATATGTTGTAGAATAGACAGAATTTAAAAAAGTTGACTTTAAATATTTGGTTGCTGTCAAATTGACACCTTATGTAGAGGGATAGAGTAAGTAGGTTATTGAAGCACCAATAAAGGTTCTTCAATTTTTTGATTGACTTTAATCCTATAAGATCATTCCTTTAGGTGTGGAATATAAATTGTTATCGAATAATGTGTATTAGCCCAATCAATATGAGATTAGCATTACATTATTGTTTTACAATTGGTTAGGAGTACATAGTGAAGGAAAATAGAAACGTTTGAATAAACTTAATATCCCATACGATTATAATAGCAGTTTGGATAATGACTTATATCCAACATTTTCACTATCGTCATTCAGATTATGCCAAAATGACTTTATCTGGGTAAAAGATGTAAACAAAATTCCTTCTCTTATTTAACAGCACAGCGAAGTAAACTTAAAAATATGGATGGAAAACGCTAATTCAAAATTCTTCTTAAAATACCGTATGGTATCCCATCTACATTTCTTCTCAAATTCGATTTACTAGCATTATGCAATATACTTGATCAAATATGTCACAATATTTTTAATAATAATAATAATAATAATAATAATAAAAATATTATATATTAAATAAGATTCACTACAATTAATAATAATACTAAATCCTAGTTAAAATACAATAAATGAAGAATCTGAAAACAATGTATTTATGTATCCATCATTGAATACCAAACAGAATTTTCACCTATTGTAGAAATATTTTTAAGTGGTTTTATACAATCAACCAAATTGTATTATCATTCCTCAGATTAAACCACCTAGACATCAGTTTTAAGTATTAGCCTTCGACTTGGTATCTAAAAGATATTTGTGTTTTAATCTTAATAAAGGATTCTAAGTAATGCGTCCTTATGCAAAATACAAGTGTTTTGGATTAAAGTACTATAAGAAGATCGTTGTCAACACTTATAAAAGGTTGTTTAATACAGGGAAATAAACAATAAAACAGGTGCTTAGGGTTTTCCTCAAAAGAGTAGTTAACAGCCACCACAAATTTTTATAGCACCAATAAAATGTTGTAAATCACCTCCACCTAAATAACTATTAGCTACGTTCACTTTTTTTATAATAGTAGTACGGTGAATATGTTTTTATAGTTATTAAAATATATTTTTAATTAATAAATATTGTAATTTTATTTTTCTTTCTTTACAGCTCATATAAAATATAGTAGGAAGGCAAATAAAAATAAATTGAATCGGTTGAATCTCTTAATGAAGATAAGCAACATGTAAAAATTAATCTTATTTAAGTTGACCAAGACCGAACCATTGACAACAGGTGCTTTGACTGAAAGATAAACAATAGAGATTACACATAGTTACCTTCACTATTGTACATGTGTGTTTCGAGACCATAGATCGAGGTCGAATCCATGTCATGATCGATAGAGGACATTGATGTCACAGTTCTGATTCTTCGACCCATCTTCCGGGATTCACGTGCAGACTCAAATAAAGATCGTCTTGTGCCTGAAAAATCACATAGGTGTATTAATCACCATCGACAGAATTTTGTGTTTTCAGTAAAAACTATTTTCATTGTGTGCCCACACCTCTCGTGGACCCATCCAATGCTGTGGGAGACCATGTGTCTGCCCCCGTGGTCACCGGTGTCGCGGCTAGGGGTCCGCGCGCCAGAGTCGGGGCGCGATACGACAAGTTGTTGTATAGGGGTTATACGAAGAAAGTTGTCTAGTTGATGTTGTAACACAAGTCTTTATTCGTTTAGGGTTCTTATTCTCATATAACAAGGATATTCTACCCACACTAGTGGTAATGAGGTATAGAACGCCTGACTTGTAATATACTGTATTACCTGTGATGGGGTGATTAAGGTTCAAATATCAGCTCGGTTAAACTTAAGTCGTTTTCCACATGTAAGCCATTACTATATTTTTCCCATGTCCTCTCTACGCTTATGAGGGTGCGTTTCTTCAAACTAGCATTCATACATTCTCAATAATAGACTAATCACAAAAACTATACATTAAAAACTAAAATCAAGGAGTTCTAAAATATAATATTTATACTTTGTGATCCAACATGCATTAAAACATTACGTAGTTTGACGAAGTCCATTCTACATGTAACTTCCATGGGGCAGCCCTTTATTACCCAAGAACACTGTAGTGCTTTTTAGACTTAATAATGGGAATTTAAATCAATACATTTTAACTATTATAAAGTAATCTAAGAAATACCTTGCTTCTGTTGTCATATGTATTAATTATTTATCACGACATAAAAGTAATTATAAATGTAGATCTAATATTCTCTCATCAATATCAGTTTTATTTTAAGATTCACTAATAATGTTGACCAACCAAAAATAACCTTAAAAATGGCTATAGATTTTAAACCAATTTATCAGTTCTTACTTGTATTAAAAAGTAATTTTAGAATATCCAACATACAGGCGAAGCTCACATAAATAAATAAAAATACCAGATCCTATATTATAGGGTAGATGTGGGTCCTATGACCTTGAAAAAACCAAACCAATTGTTAAATTTATCCATTGAAGTTTAATTAATTAATAAATATGCAAAAATGTCTTAATTAAAATAATAATCTTCTTAGATACCAATTATACATGGTTGGATGCCATAATGCGTGGGCCAAATCCAATGCATTGACTGTTGTTACTGGTCAGAGATTTATCTTAGTTAATCTACAACAAATACTTGAATGTAATAATTGAAAAAGATTAATTAAGTGCCTGAAACATCATTAGGGGATTTAAGCCAATTTAAGTGATTATTTATGGCTAGTTAAATAAATGAATTTAGAGCAGTAAATGAGTTCAGGTTAACTAATGTGATAATATAATTATGAGACGAACCCATTTCTCCATAAAAGTTTCTTTTAATATTCCTCGTTGATGGCAATGGCCCTTGCTTCTTCAGGATCAATTTCCTCTTCACCAGATGCCATTTGATTGGTTGAAGCAAGAAGGCTCCGAGCAAGAGTATGAAGAGCGAGGGCACTTAATATGAGGGATGTGCCTTGCACCCCATAAAGGTCCATCAATTGACTAATGAGTGGCGGGATGAGTATGGGGCCGATGGCCATTATGGTGGAGGCAAAGCCCATAGCTCTTCCTTTCAACCTTAGAAAGTATGAGTTGAGAGCTAGAGAAAATGAGGTGGGATTATGTTGATCCGAAAGCTGTAGCGGAAAAACAAACAAATAATCGAGAGTAAAATCCTAAAATGATAAAGAGAAGACAACTCATTTAAAATTAACACCACAAACTAGTATGCCCAGAAAATATTTATTAATTCTATACTTTATAAATTGTAATAATAATAATAATAATAATAATAATAATAAGTATTTTATCTTGCTATGAAAAAGTATCAGAATTTTTCATTATTTTGTAAATAATATGTTTTCAGAATATAATTTTTACTTAAAAATACACTTATAGTTTTACAGATGACCCTTTGAGGTTGGTATAGGTGTATTATTATTTTATTGTATTTTAAGGTTTGATAAAAAATATAGACAGATACTCACATGATATGAGGCCATAGTAGATAAGGAAGATGTAAATGAATTGCCGAAGCTGGTCAGAAACAGTCCCAAGAACGTGACGATTGCACCAGTTATGGCAATTTTTCTATAGCCAAATTGATTTAGTAGTATTCCATGAAAAAGTCCTGAGTAAAAAAAAATGCAACAATTAATGATTTTTTCTAATTTAAAAAAAATGCAAAATTAATGATTTTTTTCTAATTTTAAAAGGTAATATTAAGTGCAAATGTTATTAATACATAACATTCTAAACCTTGATCCCCCAGACAAAATTCGAACCTCAATCATCCCATCACGAGAAAACAAATATTTAGTGACACCATAGCCTAATATCATATGAACGTGACCACCAGTGTGGGTAGCATTATGTTTATTAGCGACTAAATATAAGGGGAAAAAATTGTACGAGAAAGGTGATTTAGAGGAAGTCTACCCCAATTGCAGGAAGTGAGGTTAGTTATCACATCGGGTTGAGGGAAAAAACAATGTACCCGGCCGAATCATTTACTCAGATCTCACCACCTTCGTCATTCGAGTCTTTTGGGAGCATGATACTTCAGACCACGGGATCACTGTGCTATATGTGTTGTCTAAGTTTGGACTCAGTAATGAAGTCTGTTGAAACATAATATAATTAAAATGTAAATATTAAGTTCTCCAGGCTCAATGCTTGGTTTTTATATGAGTAATGGGTAAACACAAATTAATATCAGTTTAATGGAAAATGCCAAAGTTTGTCACAATGATCTTGATTCAATATATTACATAAAAATGTAGTAAACGTCTTAACCCAAAGCAAATTGTTACAAAATAATACATTAATAGTTATTAAAGATTATATTTTTTTTAATAAAGTTATCTTTTTTTTAAAATACTCACATTATACACTAGGTAAGACCCCATTTTTAATATACTCACCTAAAGCATGCCAAAAGCGGAGTTGACATTAACAATGACGGAAGAATCAGTTGCTGACATGCCAAGGTCTGTAAAAGTATCACGATACAAAAGTCCAAATGTCTGGGAAATCGGGATTAAAATAAGCTGAAATTAAAAAATAAATTTTATCATTGGTTCTAATTTATTTGATGGCATTATAATATATCTATCAGCAATAGCTATCGTGAAGATAAATGTATGGGTCGTCACTTAGAACGCACAAAATTTTCCAAAAATTTAAAATCATTAAAATGTTTTTAATGAATCACGTAAGACCATAGTATAAACTTAATAACTGTGTCATATGATTCTATAACCTACTAATAAAGACCATGATTTTCTTTTAGGCCATATAATACAAAAATATATGAGACACAGATAGTGCCCAAAATGAATATGAAGTAGCCTCTTTAGTAGAAGTGAAACATTATATATATCACATATTTTCGAAAAATTTATTAATAATTAATTTTTATCACATTGACAAGAAGTGTCAATGTAAAAATGTTATGGGTGGGATTCCTGATACGGCCAATAAATGTGTATTTTATCAAATTAGGGCTTTGTCTTTCATATTGATAATAAGATAACTTGGAAATTGTATTTTAGTTTTAAGCTTCAATCGCGTAAGAAAAAACAAAGCATTAAGAATTTTAACTCGCCTCTATCCAACCAAAGATTTTATTGACATTAGGTCTACAGTTTTTAAACTCATTTCAATTTAATTTTATTATTAAAGCCATCCAAAGTGTTAATTATAAATCAACTTATTACGTTAACGCATGATTGCCAACAGACGCATACATTCATTTAGAAACACAAATTACCTAAACTTACAAAACTAAATACGCACAACAATAAAATTTTACTTGGTTTTAATAAGGCAGAAAATATCCCTAAGACACTTTATTTTGGACAAATAACTATTTGCTGTCAAGCAAATTATTTATTTTTGAATAATCCACTCGAAATAAATAACGAACATTAGAGTGTAGTATAAAGAGTAGATTTTTGAATTGCTATCATGCATAGACTCAACTATTGTATATGTTCACGTGGGCATTCTAGGTTACTACGTAACACTATTAAGTATCACACTTTAATTTATTTAAATCCTTAAAACAGTATTCTCACTAAGGGAACTGTACTTAAACTAATATTTGAAATCAAAATAATTTTTTGCATCGAGTAATTTAATCCCAAATTTCACAATGTTTCTCGGGTTTCTCGGCTTCTCAGAAATTTAATTGGGAAATGGAATATAATTTAAAAACCATATTAAACTATGGTTACGATATGGATATGGAAAAAAAATTAGCACTGTAACCGGCTAATACAACGTAATATCTTTTTATGATTTAACTGCATTCTCAACTCAAGTGGTGATGAAATAAAGTGAAAACATTACATAGTACTTGCGCTGGCCTTAACATAAAGAAGTAATAAGTAAAAACCAAATATCTAAAATTATTTAAGCCGCCTTTATATTTGAACTTCATATTTACATGACAGTGAGAACACCTTCACGAGCCTCACGTGTGTCTAGTACAGCTCTGGCTGATAGCATATCATAATATATGTATATTATCATGTGCTGATGAAAATGTGTTGGTGGTAGCATGATATGACATCATGCTAGTGTTAATGTGATCCCACCATAACAATCTAATGTATCTTAACAACCAAACTAGATACTGGTGAATACCATAAAGAAATATATTTGGCATACATGTGAAATGTATACACTACAATTTAACCGGCTTGTCTGAAATGTCACTAATGTTTATCGTAAGTTAATCTCAAATATGTTTTAAACATAAATAATAAATAGGTTTAGTAACATGTAGCGACCATAATAGGCGTTTTTTAAAAGAGCCATATTATACTTTTTTCAAATGTTTGTAGCTATGTACTCTTGTTGTCTGTAATGTGAACAAAGCACAACATACCAATTCTACATGGACTAAGGCTTGAAAAAACCTAGCAATAAAAAATAACAGCATATAAAAATTGAATCTGATGATTATAACTAAAAAAAAAATCTCTTTTCGGAGGGATCGTTGGCATATTTAGTAAGATTTATTTTACCAAATGAATTGATTGGCCTCTAGATATAGTGGTCAGAGCTCCTGTCTGTTAACCTAGTGGTTTTGGGTTTGATTCCAGGCTGTTATTTGAGCATCTTTCTCTAAAGGGGAATAATTCACATGATCACCTGGGTTAGGTTAATTAAGCTCAAAATAGGTTATGATCTTCATTGTTACCACACCCTCATATTCACTATCATCATAATTTCATTGGACCATGTAAAGGGCCTCTACGGAAAGGATTTACGATTAGTATATTCGTGCTTCCCCTGGACAACAGCACAGTAGTACTGGCTAATAATCTTTAAGCAAACTGAGCTACAGATTAAACCAGCCCAGACACGCATTTTTTTATAGCGCCACGTCTTACTATCCGTTCAAGTTATACACCTATGTATTAATTACACCAATAGTTTAGGGATTGTGAAGGCTTAATTTAAAGGAAAAGCACCCACATTTGCGTGGAGGATGAGTGAAAAATCACCCTCAGCGTACCCGACCGGGATCAAACCCCGATCTCCCTGTTTTCGGCAGTCTAGTCAATCACATGTGTAGCACGTTAGACCACGTGGCCACCAAAGCGGCTCAAGGAGTTATCATTACACCATATGTATTTGGAAGAAAAAACTTAATTTTAGTAACTAGAGGATAAGTATCAAATAAAGCGTTTGCCAATTTACTCGTTTAAACTTAAATATATGATTGTAAGGCAGTTATTTTTAATAATACATAAGTAATCACTGAATCAATAAATAAAATGAACTAGGTATTATTTTATGACTGTAATCTCGTATATAGAAAATAAGTTATATCTGGAAAATAGATAGATAAACACATAAAATACTAACCCTTTGCAGCCCGATGTAGATATATGTCTAAGTTTTTATGGGTTTTTTTCTATCTCAAAGAAAGACCATAAGCCCGATGTAACATTTGGCTACACATTAAAAAGAATTTTCGAATTATATTAATAAAAATATTTTGTAAGCTATACATATATTTAAAAAAAAAATTTAAAAAAATCTTAAAATACACCTTAGTTAATTTGGACTGGAAAGGACAACAATTAAACCGTTTTTATCAATAATGATTGTTTATTAACTGAATGTGGCTATTTATAATTTATTTTATAATGTTTCATAACTTTTATTTCCGGAACAGTAGTAAGGTTGTCTAAGGCGTAAGGCTCGCAATTGGCTAGATCGCTAATGACAGGGAGGTCAAGCTTTAACTCTCTGCTGGGTGCAATGAGAATGATTTCATAAAGTTTATTTATCACTGTGGTTTTTCCTATCTCTCTCCACACTAATGTGAAATGATTATCCTTGACAAATACCTTGCCCTATCCCTTTAAATTTTATAGAGCCGCTACTAGCCTTTGTATTGAACGTACTAATAAAAAATTATAATTAAAACTGTGTGTTTAAAAACGATTTATATAATACTAAGTAGTTGAGTAACTTGCATTAATGGTCAATTTGTTACTTACGTTACTGAGTGCTGTGGCCAACATGATAGCCCATCCCCAGCCACCATCTGGGGGGACCAGTTCATATTCCTTCTCCATTTTGTCGTATTTGGTGTCTTTCTTCATGATGCTCTTAGGATATGGAGGGGTATTCTGGTCTTGGGATTTAGAAGTAGTCATAAGATCAGGCACAGGAGCTGTTGTCTTTTCATTAGTTATCGACATTGGAGATAAAGTCCCAGGATCAGCCAAATTGACACGATCAGGAGTTTTGTCTCCAGCAATTGACATTGGAGATATAGTCTTGGAACTAGCCAGATGAAGTTTATGGGGAGTTTTGTCTTTATCATTCAACACTTAAGATAAAGTCTTATTTTCTTCTTCTTTGAAGTTAAGGTGCAGTATTCTCATCGGGGAATTTAATTCAAGTAATGGTCCTTCTTATTGACTTTAAAAATAAGATATCATCCTTGATCTTATTTATATAACTGGACATTCACTATCGTCAACATCCATCCCTGTAACCATGAGGGCCCATGCGTAAATAATACTTTCGCTGACTACCATCTGGGTCTTCGATCTCTACCCTTTCGCCCTTTGAACAGTGCCGAGCTTGTTTAGTTTTAGCAACAAAACCTGCAGAGTAAAGAATAATAATTGTAGCATACCTTGCAAATTATATACACCTAATAATAATAATAATAATAATAATAATAATAATAATAATAATGTATTTATAATCACCATTTAATATCATTAAAAATTATTGTTTTTTTATAAAACATTTATATGGTTTTCTAAGGCATCAAACTTACAATAAATGGTATTGCAGGAAACGGGGTGGTAGGGATTTTAATCTTGGGTGGGAGTACTGAGGGTAGTTTTCCACGTATGATTTATCACTGTGATTTTTTAATCTTATCTCCACGCTAATACATCATGCACGTGCACACCACTTCCACTTCCTTACCATAAGCAAAACAGCCTGCGCAGATCTAATTATCATATATATCTGAAACTTTCGTTAGATGGGGACAGATTTTTGCTAGGTAAATCTCGGTTACCTCACAGTATCTACTTTATTAATTCAGTTTTAGTCATGCTTAGCAATTTATCATCCAATCCTCTTTGTTAGTGTGGAGTAATTAAATATATTATATCCTGTAATTATGTTATCATCTACAAAATTCAGGGAGATGTTTTTCTTACTGACTATGAAAACACGTGTTCTGTAGCCTTACAATGTGTACTAATGTAACTGTGACTTCTATCACTTTACAATAAGGTTTGTTCGCGGAGGGTTAAGTAACACCCCTCTTTTAGATTATACTTTTCCCTGTGTGTTGAGATGCGTAAGTTGCCCTTATCATTATATCAGTTTAAAGGTGCACTATTTTATATATTTTTAAACGGATAATCTGATAAATTCGGTTGATTTTCAGAAAATAAGATGGACACGAATTTTGGAAAGGGAGCAAAGCGGTGAAGGTGGACTATTAGAGATGATAAATAGGTGTATATATACATATTAATTTTCTTTAATTTAACATGGTCATAAAATAGTACTTTATTTTGAATCTTTTTAGCCACTACATTTTTTATCATATAATTTTTTTATTTAAATTATACTTACGTGGAAAAATAGAAAGATTTTAAATATGTGTAGACTGAATATTTTTTGATTTACAATAAAAAACTAAAAGCGTGGATGAGTATAAAGATAAGTATTTAACGGATATGTAATTTATTATTATGAGAAGTTGAATCTACTTATCTTACATAGTTTTTATTTTTCATTGTAACTGCCTTAATCCTTTGGATAAGGATTTTGAATAATATCTTACTGAATAGATACAAATTATTTATGTCGTGGTGAAATACTTAATAATTTAATATATTAATCAGAGGTGTTAATACATAATTACGGTAATTAATAAAAATATATATTTTAAATCCAAACTATATTAAACCACAGGACATCCTTTTTGTATTAACTTAATTTTATTGTGCAAAGATTACTTGGATATATTAATTTAGAACTTTTTTTAATATATCATTTGGAAAAAAGAGCCTCAATATTTTCCATTGTATTTACTTTTATACTTTCCCATTTAAAGAAAGTATTGTAATACTGATTTTTTTTACCTCAAGATTAAAACAATATAACTCGACGTTGTATGTGTTTCCTAATTCCAAAAAGTGTGTCTTACAATTTCTCCTGTCCTTATGTATGCCTCTCTATAGCTCGAGATACATCCTAAACGACTGGATAAATTTAGTTCAAAATTGTCATTTAGATATTTACCTCACGGTAAAAAAATATTCTTAATATAGTTTTATGATAACGTATTGATTAGCAAAGAATATTTTTTTTTAATCTGACATTTAATAGCGATACTGGTTTTTATGATGCTGGTGAGGATGTGGACCCGTGTATAGCCCATGGTTGGGCAGCAGTTATATCGATTCCAGTTTTTATGATGATGACGACGTATGATTATAATAATGTGGACCCGTGCATGCTTTACTGCGCACTTGACGATCTGATTTTATGTGTTTTCTTACTGTGGGATTACTTATTTGTTTATTGTTGAAATTAGTAGAAAATTAACGTTGAAAAGGATTTATTTTATTAATTTTTTATTATTTAGCACCGCGTCTTACTATCCGTTCGGGTTATACGCTTAAGTACTAATTACACTAATGGATTGGGAATTGGGAAGGTTGAATTAAAGGAAGTGAACCCGCATTTGCGTGGAGGGAGAGTGGAAAATCATTTAGGAAAAACCACCCCCAGTTCACCCGACCGAGATTCGAACCTTGATCTCCCCGTCCTAAGCAGTCGGGCTCAACATGACAAGCGCGTTAGCCAACTACGCCACAGAGGCGGGTTATTTTATTAATTGCACTTCAGTATTGTAAATTCAATATTAAAATGATACTGTTTTTGTTCGTTTACGAACTGACGTGGAGAGCCAGAGATAGTACTGTTACAGACTGATATTTTCTCTTGATTATATTTTATTATACGCACAAGCTGCTTATATATGTCCTATCCCTTGTCATTAGTGTTAAAACTAGCTAATAGAACTCCTGGCAACCTGATGTTGTGAAGGCTAGCTTCCTATTAGGTAAAGGCAGCCAGTTCATCACCAGATTTTCAAATAGAACAAAGGGAGTTTTTAAAGAAAGGAAGTTTTAAAACGTATTATCTTGAAATTACTTTTGAAAACGCCTGATCATCCATGGATGAAGTATTAAAAGGAAAATTTACATACTGTTCTTGAAAGAAAAATACAATTTAACCATGAATTTTTAAATAAATTAGATGAGTCCAAAACAGTACTATACAATTTAAAAAATAATTGTTTAATTATTGGTTCAAAATGGGTTTCTGTGGATTGTTTTACATGACAATAATTTTCCTACAAAATTAATTGAAGGATAATTGATTCATGACATACCTTTGAAAGCTATAATTCGATAAATAATAATTTTGTTCAAATCTTATATTAATTTTTTGTGACTTTTGTGATTATAAAAATAGAACTTATTTTGAAAATGATGTTCTAAGCTATTCATGCACGTACTGTACAGTACATACAAATGTGCGATAAATTTGCTTTTAAGTGATACATAAAGAAGAATATGTATATAAATATTAATTAGTGAAACTTTATTTAACTACAAAACTATAAAATAAAACTATTTGTACTTTATAGCATACAGAATTCCATATAAATAATTTATATTAAAAAAATTTTTTATACTTTAATTTTATATCTAATTTTAATAAATCCCACCAAATCATTTCGCTATTGTAAACAAATATATTCTACAATAGTAATTTATTTATCCTCACTCAAAATTAATTGTACCATAATCGAAGATTCAATTTTAAAATCAATGAATATTTATTTGCTGGCGGCCGGGGTTCGATCCTCGGTCCCGGCAAAGATTTATCTGATTACCAAACCCTTCCTTCACCTCTGACAAGATATCTTGTGAATGTGGGGAATGCCAGGCCTCCACCGTGGTTCGGATTCCACGTTAAACTGTAGGTCCTCCATTTCATCTCACAATCACCCTACCATTACACATTAGCGTAAGTGCGTATAACCCGAATGGGTAGTAAGACGCGGTGCTAATAATAATAATAATAATAATAATAATAATAATGAATATTTAATATATATTAATTAGTTTAATGAACTGTATAGCTTATTTTTTTCTTCTTCGTAACTAATAGTTTTCATAAACATTTTAATTGGAAAACCGAAAGAACTAAGCTGCTCTTTTTACTAAAAAAATTATGGTAACAATTGTATTTTGCTAAATCAATTTACAAAAATTAGAAAAGTGGTTATGATAAATTCTATTCACTGGTTTCTTCCTAAAAATGAATCAGAAACTCTACAATTTCCATTTTACAAATTTAAATTGAAGAACTCCCTATTTACCTAATTTATTTATATCAAGTTACTATTATAAAACCATTATTGTTTATAAACTTTGCATTTTCATAATTTTTCTCTAAAATAAATATAATTTATATTTTAGTAGTATTATAAAATGCAATAAAATTACTTACTTACCTGGTTTCGAAATGAATTCAGCCACGCAACAGCTGTCAAAACTTCACCAAAATGTCTTTAAAAAGTCAAACAGTTTAGGTATGTACACACAATTTTTTTCGAACACACATAACTTAAAAAACAATAGATTATATTTTTAAATTCTATAGGAATTTCAAAGATAAAACTACACACCAACAGTTTTAAAAATGATATATATTTTTAATAACTATCAATTGCCACGACGTGATTGGGTACTTTAATAAATGGGGGAAACGAATTAACAAACCTAAAGAAAAACAACACTATTTTATGAATGTTCAAGTATATTGAACTATACTTTAAAGATTACAATAAATGTCTGATGTATATTATTTACTAATGTTATCCTGAATCTGTTAGAATTTTAGCATGAACCGGTTTAATCTACGAGAACCACCCAAATGCTACCCAATCTGCTGATACATTTCAACTCTTGTCCGTTGGTATCGTGTTCACAGTGTTTAGCGTTCAGCTGTTTATCCTCACTGACGTGCTCATGGTCACCTGTGCTAGGTTGGAGGGAATGGAAGCATATCGTTTAGCACACAAGATAAGCTATTCAAGGATAACTTACGATTTTTTTTTTTCATATTTATCTTACAAACACTCTACTCTTAAAGTATAAGATAACATTAGTTACCTCATTAAATTAAATGTACAAATATATTAAATATAAAATACAGTGTTTCTTGTATTAATATCCGTCCAGGCTATTCATATATCTACACTGATAAGGCATGGACAAAAAGATATAATATTTATGAGGTGTTCCAGAATTTTCATGAATAGGATGTAGAAAACCTTTAAAGTAAAACAATCTAGGTCAATCTGTCCAGAACTCGAACCTAGACCTCCCCGTCATTGAGCTACTAGATTGGATTGTAATGACACACTTTACCGACTGAACTCTCTGACTTGGTTTGACTAGTATTTGATATTTTTTTTTTTAATTTAAATAGCAAATACATATTTACACTTGGTATCTTTACTTTTTCATTTAGAGAAAGTATTGTTTTCATGAAAATTTCCTATTATGAAATTATAGTGGATCTGGAAGCTTAATGTGCCATTGATCTGAATAAAAAAACTTGCTCTTTAAAGTTTGTCTGTCTCTATGTATGTTTATATGTCTGTCTATCTATATGTCCATCTGTCTGTCCATCTGCCTGTACCTCTTTCTGTAACTCTATCCCACCCTTTGTACATCTGTATGTACCTTTGTCCCTCCCTCTGACCATTTATCTGTATATGGAGCTAAAGCCGAAATAGTCTAATGGATTTCGTTCATACTTGATATTTAAATATTATATAGCCTTACCTATCGGCAAAATCGTGATTTTAGTTCAAACCCTTTACTTAAGGATAGTTTATAAATATTTAATTTTTTGAAAACTATACATGTTTCTAAAATGGATCAGTGCAAAATTGTAGTACTTTTAAAAATAAAAAAATTTTTATTTGAAATATATTTTTATATTTTCAACCTCCTAGAGGAAATGTTTACGTACCAATGATATATCTCTATCATTTTAAATTCAATAATCAATGAGTAGATATTTTATTGGTCAAAATTTAGCTATAAGGAATTTAATAGCAATGTGTTAACCATAAGATGTGCAACTCCTAATAAAATTTCTAAAACTTTAATTGTAAGTCTACATTTTAATATGACCCTTGGGGACCCAATATCAATATTTTAACTTTCCTGCTACCTTTCGGGTATAGCAAGTACTATGATCGCCAAAAAAATCGAAATCAAGGTTTTGATGAATGTTGACATTTTAATGATATCCCGAATCCAAAAAAGTTGTTTACGCAATGCCGTCTGTCTCTCTTTCTCTCTCCCCATTGTCTGTCAGTCTGTACCTCTAGCTAGATAATAAACTATTCTATCGATCGGGCTAAAACGTGGTATCTAGGGTATTTTTTAGCGTTTTCCCGAGGGGTTTCTGAAATTTGATATCCAACCCATACAATTAAGGGTAGTTTACTGAAGGGCAGAAAGAGAAAAAAATCGATTTTCTCAAAATTCACTTTAACGATTTTGATTAAATTTGATATCAGGACATTGTTTATCATAATTAACAAGATGGTGACTCTCATTTTCTTATGAAATTGAATTTGAGGATATTTATGTAGGGTAAATTTTCCAATTTTCAACATTTCTCCGCAACTATTTTAGATACGAAATAGCTTATCATTGTAAAGTTGTAGTACTATTAGATATAAAAATCTTTTATTTGAAACAGATTTTTATAAAATTAATAATTTCTGAGTTAAAAGTGAATGTATATATTTAGGTCTTTGAAAATGAACTTGATTATTAAGCTCTTTGGTGGATAAATAAAGTTTATTTTCTCAATTTTTCTGTAACAGTGTTAATAGTACTTAATGCCAACGAGTAAGTAATTGTGTATTATTTCATTTATGATCTTTGGTGAATTGTCTCTAAAACAATGTACTTTTTTGTTTCACAAATAATTACGAGTTTTTATAATTCAAGTCAGGAAATTAGATTTATTGTTATGTTCTTTGGTGGTAACAAATGTTCTTATTTTCCTAATATTTCTGTAAATGTGGATACAATTTGAGTCATACTTTTTTATTAAATGTAATGATGGTCTTTTTTCTTTTTCTCAACCCATTGGAGAAATAAGTATTGTGATTATTAAAAAAAATTGAACTCAAAGTTTTGATAAATATTAATTTTCACCCACTGAGACATTAAAGTGATTTTCGCAATGCTGGCTATCTGTCTATTTGTCTGTCTATAACTCAGCTTAGAGCCGAAATTATTTTAAAGATCAGGCAAGGAAAGTTGTAGTACTCTTATAAATAAAAATATTTAACCTGTGATATATTTTTATAAAATCAATAATTTATCATCTATAAGCAAGCAAATAAATATATACAAAACTAAATATAAATATAATATATATAATATCGAGCACACATACACATAAAACTAATTTATATATTGTTACCTGCTTCGGTGGCGTAGTTAGCTAACGCGCTAGCTTCGTGTTAGGCCGAGGACGGGGAGATCGAGGTTCAAATCTTGGTCAGGTGAATTGGGGGGGTTAATTCCTAAATGGTTTTCCACTCTCCCTCCACGCAAATGCGGGTTAACTTTATCTAAATTCAGCCCTCCCAATTCATAATCTATCAGCGTAATTATTACTTTGGCGTGTAAACCGAACAGGTAGTAAGACGCAGTGCTAATTGAAAAAAATCATCCCTTTTGACAAAGCTGATGTTATACTATTAAGAGATTTTAACTATAATATTATTGGACATAAAGTTTTTTTGTTGGAATTAAAGAGCTAAATTTAGTTTGAAACCCATTCTGTGGTCTGATGAGTCAACGACAAACAACGATACGGAGATAGATGTAATTTTCAGTAATATGACAATAACCAGATTTGGAGTGAAAGAAAGTGGTTTTTCAGACCATAAACCAATTTACTGCGAATTTATAAATTAGTTTCCTGACCCTCTGATTGCTTTATTATCTGGAAATACTCAAATCTAGATTGCTTATATTCTTAAAATTAGAGGTCAAGTCTTCTGTTCTGTTTTCAAGTTTTACTACTCCCTACTAATTCGATCTTACCTTTATTCAGGCAACAAAAAATAGTCAAAAAACTAGTATTAACAGTAATTCATATTACACTTTTACATTATTTCATTATTTATTGATTCCTTAGATTATTTTTTACTTTCCTCCATTCATCTTTAGTAAATACCATTTTTATAAATTGAAACATGTAAAGCAGATCCCAGTTTCCAAGCTGTCATCGAATGGTTCAAATTTCATTTTTTTAAGATTTAAATGGGAAATTGTTTGAAATGTTCTTTGTTGGTCAAAGATGCGCCTCTTTTCCCAATGTTTCTATAGCAGTGTACTTTATTTTATTTATGTTCATAAGATTTATATTTAGCACCGCGTCTTACTAACCGTTAGGGCTATACGCTTTAAGTACTAATTACGCTAATGGATTAGGAATTGGGAAGGTTGAATTAGAGGAAGTGAACCCGCATTTGCGTGGAGGGAGAGTGGAAACCCGTTTAGGAAGAACCACCCCCAGTTCACCCGACCGAGATTCGAACCTTGGTCTCCCCGTCCTCAGCAGTCGAGCTCAACACGACAAGCGCGTTAGCCAACTACGCCACCGAGGCGGGTTATGTTCTTTAGAGTGTTGATAATACAATGTTCATTACTACGTTCAGAAATCTTACGAGTTTTGGTAGATGTATCTTTATTTTAAGATAAAAAGAAAGGAAAAGTCTGCGTGGTGCACCATACCATTTATTTAATCTTTTAGGGGAAATGTGTGTACAGCTATGATCTATCTCTATAATTTTAAACTCAATAGTCAATATTTACCGTTTTTATTGGTTTAAATTTATAAATGAGGAATTTAATAAAAATACGATACCCACAAAATAGGCAACCCCTAATAAAATATCGTAAATTTTAATACGAAGTATTTTGACCCTTGTAGACCCAATATCAATTTTTCTTTTGCCCAAATAGGCTAGTGAGGACTTTAATTATTTAAAAAGAAAATCATAAAATTTAAATTTAGGAGTAAAAAAATGTTTAACGTAAGTATAAGGCAATTTTTGCTCTGGCTTGCTAGTGTGTATTATTTAGTTTCATATATATTACGAGCTTTAATATATATATCTCCATTTACAAACTATGAAGTAAGAAAGTACGTGCGTAATTTCATACAATTTTTTTAAGCGAAACATCATAAGTCTTTGTAAATGTTTTATTTGTCTTTGACCCCACGCATTAACAACTACCTGTCAGTTTGAGCCAAAATAATATGTTTAGAACTTTGCACACCTTGAATCAATATTTACTTGCTTATATGGATGTATGTATGCAATGAACACCAAGATAAACAGTTTAAATTCAAGATTTAAGATACAAAACTATTACATTTAATCTACACATGAAACCATAGAAAAAATAAAAATTGGTTTAATTTAAGACGCAAACGCAATGTTAATTGGAGACATTATTACAATGGACAACAACATGAATAGTTGTAATTTGTTATCTAAAAAATAAAAATTAAGAAAATTGAAAGAAACACACTATTACACCAAACAATATTGTACTGTAGGTTTGTACAAAACATTTAGCACTAATATTATTCAATGATCTAACGCATTCAACACAACCAACAACTTAGGTTCTAAAAAAAAAATTAAACCTTATTGAGAGCAGTGTTTTATGAATTTATCAGATTCCCGAAGAAACGTGACCTCGATCCCCCACCCTCCCTGACCAAAACCACTGAAAGACTCACCACGCCAACCACGCCAAGTAGAAGCGACATTATGTTTTTGATGCTCACGCCAGGTTTTTTTGAGACATCTTTACTCACTAATGAGCTAGCGTAGGGATATATATCTTAACCTATCTAATAAAAACTGTTAAGTGCCACAGAAAAATTTTCCGTCATGATTTGATTTGTACTTTTTGAGTTTACTGACAAAAACCAAAAAGACAGACATAAAAAAATCTATAAAGTGGTTGTTTTGACTACTTATCGTTTATATTTACTTAACTAACATTTTTAATGGGATTAGGAGCTCGAAAGTTCACTGCCACATTTACAAAAGTACGCCACCTATCCCTATCTCTTGCTAGTTCTATTCAGTCCACCTCATTACACCCTATTTATTGAAGGTCCATTCAAATTCTATCCTCCCATCCGCATCTTGGTCTCGTCCCATCAGGTTTGCCACTCAATACCCTGAACACTATTCTAGCTTTTCCATTCGAGCTTCATGTCCTTCTCACTGTATTCTGCGAGATTGGACTATCCTAACAATGTATTTTAACGAGTACAGGTTATGTAGTTCAACATTATGTAACCTCCTCCACTCATCAGTATTTTAGTAAAAAGTGTTTGAACAAATATCTTCCTAAGCTTCTTGTTTTCTAAAATCTTAAATATATGTTTGTCATGTAAGGTAAGATACCACGTTTCACACCCATTGAGAACAACCGATAAAACTATTATTTTGTATATTCTGAAATTTATATTCCTTGACAGCAGGCAAGATGTCAACAACTTACTGACATATTAGTAACATGCATTTCCCGACTATATTCTTTTTTTTCTAATTTCCAATTTAATATCGCTATTGCCAGTTAAAATTGTTCCTAAATATTCAACTTTTTTAACCATGTCAAATGATATGCTGCTCGAAATAATTTCTAAATTATTATTCTCAATCTGTGTTTTCGTGTTTAGACTACCCAGGAAAACTAGAAAGTCCACAAAAATTCAAATGTGAGGGCAGATTTAAAAGTTTTTTTATATATGTAAGTATTTTAATAAAATCAGAACCAAATAAATATCTAACTTGGTTTTATAGTGCAGGGATAACTTTAATTAGGTTAATTTTGTCTTTCAAATATACAGTTTATTTAACGTTTTCTTTCGAGAGAATTTTAAAGTTAAGTTATTTTTTAGAAACTAATGATATGAGAAAAGCTGATAAGCAAATGTTAATAGTCAAAACACAGTAGTTTTAATTAAGACATTAATCCCTACAGTTCATTATAAATTGTTATATTTTAAATATAAATTGTGCAGCACATGGTATGCATCATATACTATTAAACTCTGATCACTACATTTCATTGTAAAACACTGTATTTTAACTATAAATTGTGCATTTTACGCCATGAATTTTTTAGCAAGGCGTTTTAGTACCTGTTCAAATTATACGCATGCGTACTAATTACGCTAGTGAATTAGTGATGAGAAAGATTGAATTTAGATCAATTGTACCCATACAGTGTGCCCACATTTGCGTAGAGTAAGATTGGAAAGTGATTTTGAAAATAACTCAGCACATCCAACCAGGATTCTAACCCCGATTCCCCTGTCATCAGTAGTCTAGTCTAATACGAATGTAACTCCTTAGATCATGTGGCCCCTGTAGCAGGCTGTTTACTATTAGCTAAGCGTTAAGCTTGAAATAAACCTAGAATTAATAGGCAAATCTAATAAAAAATTAAATTATAATTATGTAGTACGTTACCTGTGTAGTTAATATTTGCCAAAGAAAATAATGTTTGTTACTAATGTGAAAAATACCAAACTATCAACTAGACTGTAAAAACAGGTGACAGTTTACTTATGTGTATGTTTTATTTTTTAAAGAGACACTGTTTACCTACTAATGTGAATATGAAAATACCAATCTAACCAAAATATAGTTTCTCTTTGTATCTAAGAATGAACGTATTCCGTAATTACTTTTTTATTTGCAGTTGATTTAGCGATTCAGTGGAATAGAATACTAATGAATTCTTCATTGATTGGAAGAAAACACCATCTATGGCGTAGTTTAAGACAAAATATTTGAAAACTTGTCAATTGTATTATTTAAAACAAGCAAAAATATAAACCCTGTCAGTTCATAGTGTATGGGGGGCACATAAGTGAGAATTATGTCTAAATCGGTTTAGCTGGTTTATAGTTTATCGTGAACATACAAACAGTCATCAGACCTCTTTATATAAGTGATAATCGTGATAAACGAAACAAAACTAAATAAACTTAATTTATGCGCAAAACCATATAATAACTTAAAGGGTACCTATCCAGCCAAAGGGTTCTTCGACACTGGTTCCCTCACTGATAGGATAAAGTGATGCTATAGAGCTTAGGCCTAGGCGTAGGCTTAAAACAAAAGAAGTCCCGTCTTGATCCTACAAGTAATTTTTGATTTCACTGTCCACAAACGGAGATAAAAATTCTAAGATTATCTTATTTTTATCTTATTGTTTATACCTTCCATAAAAATGAGAAACTCCATAATAACTCAAATGTAGACCACATACAGTTCTTAATAGTTTTATTATATGTATGGATTGAAGTTATAAGATATATCGATTGAATTCATTCCATAAATATTAAAAATATTTTCTGGTATTTTCTCTATTTGACTTCTCTACTAGGCACTAATGAGTCCCCTCTTTAATTAAATACTTAAAACAAAAATTATAATTTTAATTTGTAAATAATGTGTAAGAACATTAACGCCATTGGTTCATAGATATCGATAAGAATAACTCTCTTAACTAAAATGTTGCCTTGATTTTTTATAATCTGGCCAAACTATGTTATCTTTGATCAATGTCCATTTGTTATCGTTTTATAGTGGGCCCTACTCAATTTCTTGAGCGATAAAAATCCGTAGCCCAACTTCTTTCGGAGGAAAAGTAATGCCGTCGGTCATATGTTGATTGTAGCATGTAAAATAACCCTGGAAGATATGGGAAAATATCTTACCTGGTCAAATCAGTAGGTCCTATCTCTATCGTTCATAAAAATTATCGTGTGCTTATATAATCTGTCATTTCAGAAAGTACAAGTTAAATTCCTCAAATACATCAATAAAATAATATATAGTACTCAAAATATAGATTTGTTTCATTTTTATTATATGTATGTAGTGACCTGGTAGCTGTATTTATTTGCCTAGGCGTGGTCAGTTCATTCAATTCAGATAAGGAAAGCCAAAGTACAATATCAACGAGCTTCTATGTGGCAGTTTATAGCAGTTATATCCCAAGTGCCGGCTAAATTTATGAACCCAGTTTCACTCAATGTTTGTCCTAAATTACTGGAGAACTATTGTCCCTCCAAGGCCCACCTCATTCCCACTGACTTACACATCAAGCGCACAAAATAAAATATTGCTGGTGAGGTCGAATCTCAACCGGATATAGTATTAAGATTGTTCTTCCCTTAATATTTCCACTCTCTCCCAACATACAAATATGCATACATTTAATCTAAACTTTACCTTCCTCATCTCTTACACATGATTGTAAATATGCGGCTGGAGCGGAAGAAGATCTGGTGCACAGGGGTGATGAGAACAACTCTATTTATTTGTACGGTAATTTAAATTTAACAATAATTGTTATTTTGGACAATGGCAACGCGTGAGATCTCTACTCGTTTGCCCTCAATAAGCTGATAGGTTTGTTTTTTGCTGTGAAAATTAAATCTATTATAAGGAATAAATCTATTATATTCTTAAATTAAACACATTTCTGAAATGGAAAATAAACTACAAGTATTTAGAAATGTACACATTATTTTGGTTTTAAGTGAAAGGTAATCTATATTTTGGACATAAACCAAACCCAATATCAATATAATAAATACATCTTATGATGTCTTAGTTCTATACTATCTAGTTTTAGATAAAGTCAGTAATATTTAATTCGATGTGCCAAATATTGTGGAATGAGGATTAAAAGATGTGAAGTATAATATTTATTATGAAAATTCGTCTTATAAATATTGTTTTTCTAAATAGTATATTGTTAAGTGATAACAATTCTCAACGAAATTATTGTGAATCAAATTAGTATTTTCTAACTAAATATATTTTTCTTAATTTTTTTCACTCATTATCTCGTATTTATATATATTTTAAACAATATTGTTACAGTAAATTAATAAAGCCCTTGAACTCTTCAGGAACATTGTACTTTACCCAAGAAAATATTTTTTTTTAAATCTTTAGCAGTAAAACAATATTTTGTAATATGGCATATGATATCATGTATCTGCCTTCAAACTTAAAAAAAAAAGATATAAATGTTGAAACCAAAAATTAATCTTGAGTAAAATTTGGTAATCTCGTTTGACCTTATTGAAGCTTGTATACTTATAAAATCCTTGATTGGCACTTTTATGTAAAGCTCTCTCTATAACACTAACAAATAAACTAGTTCCATCTGCTGTCGCAAGGTCAAATCACAGTAATAATTCACCTGTTAAAAACACTATCGATACACGACGTCAAGATTGGAACCTGAAGATTCCCATCACCGGCAAGTCAGTTTACTACTAGCTGTATAGTGGCCCCTTAATGTAGCACTTAGATGCGATACAAAGGTCCAGAAATCCCGTGTATTTTTAAGAATTTTTTTGTAATTGAAAAAAAAAGGGTTCATTCAAAAATGGAAGTGAAGGATATTAATATTTATACATTGGAATATTTTAAATTTCAAATCTTGTCCAGCCGCGGCTCGGGTAAATAAGCGTCCAAGGCAGCATGGTCAAAGACAGTAGGCTGGAAGAGCCTATTCACTATCAAAACAGCTGAGCAAGAGCCAGGCTGTCAGTAGGGTCTAAAAGGAAAACAGTGAAATAATTACCAATTACCAATGAAAGTTAACTGTAAATCCTATAAGTTTAGAGTTACTATTATATATATAAATTGAGCTAGCTTGCTTGATTAGGGCCTAAGAAAGTTCCTGAAGACACATTGCATAATGAATGATATGAGAAAGGTTTGTCAATTACATTAGTAGATGGCTTGCAATCAGGCGTCAACACCAAATAGTACCATGGCAGGTCCTTCCCCAATCGGTACTGCCAGAGCACTCAATAGTACATTTATAAAATTAACCCATTCCCTGGGGTACAACTTTACTTTAGTACACACTAACTTCTAATGTTTAGTCAATAGGAGCCAACAACGGGCTAAAAGTAAAGGCATTATCTGCGCGAACCCCATTATGGAAACTAGCGGAGCTCCGCGCCTCACCCACCCCAGTTAATACCACACGCAATGAGTGCCAACAAGAATTATTCAACACATTGATCCAACTGGAACTAAGAAAAAGGGACAGACCACCTGGGTGTAGCAGTACAAAAATTAAACAACTGAACACGACGTCCACGGCATCGTGAGAAACAGACAAGTCATAAGGACTAAAAAGGAAGTACTGAACTTGTGGAGAAGAGCAACCTTTAAGACTAAGTCCTTATTACCTCTGGAGATCAAGGCTCCTATATTTAAGCCATGTCATATGGACATAGGGAAAAACTTAGTCACTTGGACTAATATAAAGAGTTTGAAGGACTTGAAAAAACGTTAGAGTCACTGTGACTAAACGAAGCAAATCAGAAGGACACAAAACCAAAATTTAGTCACTTTTACTGAAATAAGAAATCTATATAAACATTATAATCTTCTCGACTATATAAACTAAGTCAAAAGGACATGTTAAATATTACAGTCGCTTTTACTAGATAAACCAAATCTGAAGGACATGATAAACATTATAGTCGCCTTGACCCACGATCCTAACTTCATGGCAATCTGGTACTTCTTTAGGTGATAGAGCGGCGTTTCCCTCCTCGATGATATGATGTGGTTCTGAAGTACAATAAGTGAATCTGAGCGGCACTCATTATATACGATTTATCTGACCAAACAGGAATAGAAAGAATAAGGAGTAAAACACAGGCAATGGGAGAGACGGAAACAAGGGGGTAAAGGAAAAGAAAAAGAGAGGAGAAGGAAAAGACAGTAGTACCAAGGAACGCCGCAAGAGCAGCAACGCTCTAGGCTCGTGACTTTGATCCCAAGCAGGTCCCGTCCATTTTAACTATTGGGTGATGCAGCGAGCGGACGTGTGTGAGATTTGCCATGCTGGTGCTCCCGCCATACTCGTCGTAATTTACTTGCAAGCATGGTGTTTGTATTAGAGCCCATCCTGTTATGGTGAGTAAATCTTGAAGGATATTATCTTAATATATATAATTATTCTGTACGTGTGTAAGTCACTGAACTCCTCCTAAACGGCTGGACCGATTTTGATGAAATTTCTTGTGTGTGTTTGAGTGGGTCCATGGATGGTTTTGATTCACAATTGAACCCGGTAGGTGGCGCTGCAATCGGGTTCTAGGATTTATTTTTATTTTTTAGGGAATTTATTTGAGGGGATTTTTTTTAAAAGATTTTTTGAATATCAGAACATGTAACCTCACAATTTCACTCCCCCCTCCCCCCCAATATTTATAATAATGAATATAATATGAAAAATTGACCGATAAAACCTTCTGAATAATGAATAATTGAACTTCTTAGAATAATTCATGTTTGTGTACCATAGGTGGCATTGATTTCGAATTCTGTGGTGTTTGAAGTACGCATAATTAAACTTCTTAGAATAATTCATGTTTGTGTACCATAGGTGGCATTGATTTCGAATTCTGTGGTATTTGACATACGCAACAATACATGCGCAAGTCTCTTGCGTCGTGGCTTGGCGTTGTTTTGACATTTCAATTTTTGTACGA
Source organism: Timema cristinae (assembly GCA_039000515.1). Classification (NCBI taxonomy): domain Eukaryota; kingdom Metazoa; phylum Arthropoda; class Insecta; order Phasmatodea; family Timematidae; genus Timema; species Timema cristinae. The sequence continues at coordinate 45,711,611 of JBCFYV010000012.1, forward strand.
TGTGTTTCGATATTCCATGTATCACAATCGCGTCAGTATTGAGTGTATTTTTCATCAAGTGTACACAAATACATACATTGGGAAAATGTGTAAGGTGCTGTGTTGAAGTGAATATCTTACATTATCTTCCATAAATTAAAATTATATACATGCGTATTCAATGGCAATCAATCTAACCTGCAAATTTTTATTTTAAGTGCTTATTTGTGTCAATGATTTTATGAAATTTACGGAGTGTTAAATGTCTCATCGAAAAAAATATATATAATCCATTAAATTCAAATATAAGTTGCTTATATTTTGGTGTTGTGTGTTTATTAAAGAACAATGCCAGGTCTTCATGGACGAGAAGTAAATATTGGTCGACGTACACACAATTCACAAATAGTCCACACCTGTCGGTTAAATTGAACGGCAGAAGATCAATTGACGGACAATGCAAATTTAAGAGTCCAGGTTGCAAACACACGTGCAAATAAAAGTCAACAGCAATGCAACGAACGCCTTAGAGCTAATGCATTGAGACAAAGACAGGCGCGTCAACGAGCCACTGACGAACACAGAGCACATGAACAACAATGCCTGCAAGTACATCGCGCATTGACACGCGCATCACTTCTCTGTCTTTCGTTCGGAAGTATATCATCAAATAGGTTCTTTAATCTCAATGCCTAATGCCTAATGCCAATACAAAATTCTTGCAAATATACTTCATGGGCGATGAGGAACAACAAATAAACGCACGCTGCCAGTACAACCACATCGAACAGATGGAGGAGCGAGAAATGTTGGTGACTTTGGAACCGTTTATGCGAAATCACAACCCGTTGGTCCAGTTGTTTTATAACGTTTCAAACAAACTGCAAAACGACAACTACATGATCGTCATCAAAGCAGACAAACTACCATTTGGAGAGCATGCGGGCTGATACAATTCACCAACCGTTAATGAAGTTGCAGTTGTTATGGTTGGAGACGCATATGAACGTCGAGATATACGGATCCAACACAGAGATAACATGGTTCACACAATTCAAGAAAGTCATCGTTTTTACGACGCTTTGCAATACCCGTTGATATTTTGGGAAGGAGAAGATGGATATCATTTTAACATCAAACAAATAAATCCAGTGACAGGTACAATCTACATATTATTTACTTTTTCTTTTACTGTAAGATTAATTTCTTTTTGTCTTATTTATATTTCTACTTTGTAGGTGCAGAAACCAACAAGAAAGTGAGCGCGATGAACTTCTACGCATATCGGTTGATGATTCGTGCCAATGAAGACAACAACATTCTCCGATGCCGCCAGCTGTTTCATCAATACATCGTTGATATGTATGCGAATATTGAAAGCTAGCGATTACGGTACATCAAGTATAATCAAGCGAAGCTAGGTTCTGAGGAGTACATTCATTGGCGTGATTCTATTGTCGGTAACGTTAATGGAACCACTAATAGCAACGACATCGGTACCGCATATATTCTTCTATCATCATATATTGGTAGTCCGCGTCATATGCAAGAATACATTCAAGACGCCAAGACTTTCGTGTGCACGTACGGCCGACAAGATTTGTTCATTACATTTACGTGCAATCCTAACTGGGATGAAATTAAAATTTTGTTATTGCCATGTCAAGCAGCAATGCATCGCCATCATATCACTGCACGTGTCTTCAAACAAAAATTAAAATTGTTGATGAACTTGATTACACATCACTATGTATTTGGCGAAATACGTTGCTGGCTATATTTTGTTGAATGGCAAAAACGAGGTTTGCCACATGCACATATTTTGATTTGGTTCGTCGAAAAGTACGGTCAGAAGAAATTGATAAAATTATTTCAGCAGAAATTCCAGATAGGAATATCGATAAGGAGTTTTTTGACATTGTTACCGCTAACATGATCCATGGTCCATGCGGTGCTCTAAACACTACGGCGCCGTGCATGGACAATGGAAAATGTACGAAACGTTTCCCAAAAGAATGTATAAACGATACTGTCACTAATATCGATGGTTATCCATTGTATTGTCGTAGAGACACAGATAATGGTGGGCAATCATTTCAATTGCGCATGTCAAATGGTGGAACGGTTGACATTGATAATTGCTGGGTGGTTCCGTATTCGCCATTGCTGTGCAAAATCTACAAAGCTCACATTAACGTTGAGTTCTGCAGTTCGGTGAAGTCCATAAAATACATTTGCATATACGTTCATAAGGGCAGTGATATGGCAGTATTTGTTGTTCAAAATGTAAGTGATAACGACGAATTAACATGTTATCAAATGGGCCGATACATTAGTAGCAATGAAGCAGTTTGTAGCTTTTTTTGTTTTCCCATACACGAAAAAGACCCTGCTGTTATACATTTGGCCGTGCACCTTGAAAATGGACAGCGTGTTTATTTCACAGAAGAGACTGCTCTACAACGAGCATTAACTGCCCCAAATACTACACTAACTGATTTTTTCGAACTATGCAACCAACTAGATATTTTCGGTCGATTAACAAAGACATTAATGTATACTGATGTGCCACGATTGTTCACGTGGAACAAACAGTCAAAAAAGTGGGACCCACGAAAGCAAGGCCTTTCCATCCAAGGAAACGACAGAATATTTATGGGAAATACATTAGGCCGATTATACACAGTCCATCCAAAGCAACGCGAATGCTTCTTCTTGCGTTTGTTGTTGGTTAACGTTCCTGGAACTACGTCCTTCCAATACTTGTGAAAAGTCAATGGTATTTTGTACGACACGTACCACGATGCGTGTCGCGAATTGCATTTGCTGGAAGATAACAACCATTGAGATCTCACACTTGCAGATGCAGTACTGAGTTCCTCTCCTCAAAAAATTCGCCAATTATTCGCAATATTATTGACATGTTTTCCGTCACAAGATCTGTTCTCTGGGATAAATATAAGGATTTTATGAGCGACGACATTCTGCATCGCATTCGGACCGCTGATCAAAAACCCAATATCGATTTTTCGCCGGAAATATATAACGAGTCGTTAATAAAAATTGAGGATATTTGCATTCTTATTTCTAATATGCCACTCATTCATTTAGGGTTGCCATCGCCTAGCCGCCCAGCAACAGACATCATTAACAGCGATATTCTGCGCGAACAACAGTTTGATGTGGCCTCTTTGACTACTTTCGTTGCAAATAATGAGCATCTGCTCACTGCTGAACAAAAGAACATATACGATCGAATTAATTTGTCAATTGCAGCACAACCAGGTGGATTCTTTTTTTTTTTTGATGCACCAGGCGGCACTGGCAAAACATTCCTCATATCACTGATACTAGCGCGCATTCGATCACAAACTCATATTGCGTTGGTAATTGCTTCATCAGGCACTGCAGCGACTTTTCTTGATGATAGACGGACTGCACATTCAGCACTCAAGTTGCCATTGAACGTTCACAAATCTAGATGCAATGTGCAACATAAAGAATTATTCCGGCATGGCAAAAGCTTTACCAAAATGCAAAATTATTATCTGGGATGAATGCAGTATGGCCCACAAGCATTCACTTGAAGCTCTCGATAGAACGATGAAAGATCTCAACGATAAATCAGACTTTTCGGTGGCGCTCTACTACTGTTGTCCGGTGATTTTAAACAGACATTGCCGGTCATTCCACGCGCTACATATGCGGACGAAGTTAACGAATGTTTGAAACAATCATACCTATGGCGAAATGTCAATACATTACGCCTTAATATAAATATACGTGTTCAACTGCAAAACGATCCATTGGCATTGTTATTCTCAAAACAATTGCTCAACATTGGCAATGGAAAAATTCTATTGCATGGAAATACACCATAAAATTGCCAGACAATTTTTGCAACATGGTAGCCACGAAAGATGCTTTTATTGAAAGCATACTCCCAGATTTGCGCGCTAACTACATTAATCATGCATGGCTACGTGAACGAGCTATTTTAGCCGCAAAAAATATCGATGTTGACGCTATTAATTTCAAAATACAACAGACATTGCCTGGCAATGAGTTGTCGTTTAAATCGATCAACACTGTTGTCGATCCTGACAAAGCAGTCAATTATCCTGTTGAATTTTTTAATTCACTGGATTTATCGGGAATGCCACCACATAGCTTGCGATTAAAAATTGGTTCACCAATCATTTTGCTTCGGAATTTAAATTCACATAAGCTATGCAATGGGACGCGATTGTTCATAAAAAAATTATGGCTAATATTTTTGAAGCTACCATTTTGAATGGCAAGTTTCAAGATGAGGTTGTTCTCCTGCCACGGACCCCAATGATCCCTTCAGGCTCGCCCACTCTATTCAGACGCTTGCAATTTTCAATTCGCTTGGCGTTCGCAATGACTATTAATAAGTCACAAGGCCAAACAATGTCCATTTGTGGGTTGTATCTAGAAAATCAGTGCTTCTCACATGGTCAATTATATGTTTCGAGCTATCGCGTTGGCAAACCATAGAATTTGTTCATTTATATACCTCAGGGATTGACGAAAAACATTGTACATCAACTTGCATTAAGATAAAAACAAAACAAACTTTATTGATTTTGTCGGACAGTTTCTTATAACATTACAACCTTAGGTATAAGAGGGAGTGAGGTTTCTATGCAGCTGACTGTACGTATCATCGAAATAGAATGTACTTAGTACAACAAGTACATACTATTTAGATGGTACGTATATAGGTTAGTTGTTCTGGTTAAGCCCGTAAAGGTTCTAGGCCAAAAACAGTATATGTTTTGCACTATGAAAATAGAAACAATTAAAAAGTAATTTGACATTTGTCATATTTGAAGGTACGTCAATAAAATAAAATTAGCTGTACCCGGCATACAAACTTGTAAGCAGGCTTCGCAATGTTTTACGATACAGCTGATATTTGTGGAGTTGTGGGCAAAATTCCAAAAATTGTAGGGATTACTATTCCATATATTATTATTTTTAATAATGGATATCATGCATGTATAAGTTGTAGCATTTATTTGGGATATATGCTCCAAAAAAGGTTTAAAACAAGAAAACTCACCAAAGTGCCCCACTATTGCTGCGCCAACTTACTGTTTCCCACACACAAAAAAGACAACAACTTGCCTCTACCAAAATATTGATCAACTGAACGAGGAGAAATATTGGACTAGTAAAGTGTTCTATACCTCGAGGTGGGGTGTGGAAAGTGTGTGACGCGCCTGCGCAAATGGATTGTTATGCCAGAGTTAATTGTTCTACGTAAATTCTACCAGCTCCGCGTGTGTTAACCCTGATATTCTAACCCCTCTCTCGTCATTATGTCGTGTTGACCGATGTTTTGTATTTACCCCTCTTCCCCCTCTTTGAGCTTGTATAATCATATAAATACTGGTGTTGTTCAACATGAAAGGTACTTCTTGACAGGGCTGTCTTCTAGGACACACCTTGGGTGTCCAGGAAATATTCGCAAAGTACAAAACCCCATTTGGGCTGTTGTATATTAGAAATTCCTTTTCGTCATATTCAACTTATAAATATGTCTAAAATTTGGACTTAGTCAATATGTCAAACATATTGGACTTAGGATCTTTCTATTCGTATTTAACTTGTAATTATGTCTAACATTTTGGACTTAGTAAATATGTCAAACATTTTGGACTTAGAATCTTTTTCGTCATATTCAACTTATAAATATGTCTAAAATTTGGACCTAGTAAATATGTCTAAAATTCGGACTTAGTAAATATGTCAAACATTTTGGACTTAGTAAATATGTCAGACATTTTGGACTTAGAATTTTAACGTCACTATGAATGTTGTAGTCTATTCTGGACATGGAATATTTTACCTAACCAGGAATCATATTTAACTGGTAAATGTTTATTCTGCATCGCCAATATGGTGTCTATACCTGATTGTTTTGTAAGGAATATATTTGTTTGCGCGACGGATATAACAGAGATATCTGTGGGTAATTGTTTGTATCGAAAAAGCCCATCAGGCAGTGGGAAGTTTCCGTATTGTAAATGTAAAGTTATAAGTATTTTGGTATGAACCCAATTCTACTGAATGGCCCATACGGCAAAAGTCTTGTATTATTGTTCATGGTTTTCAATTACGATATTATGATCGTATGCTAATAGTTACATGAATTGTAAACAATTCAAGATTGTACAACCAAATCACGTATTTTCGATACTCTGTTCAAGTTTATTCTCGCCATCAATAAAACTACAAATTGTTACCATTGACATATATTCTTCTAAATCAAGGTTTCCTGCTTTATCCTTCGCCTTTTCCTGTTATGAACATCAACATAATTGAGGTGTGAGTTCGTGGAGAATATGAGCAAATGGGCCTGTGGTTGGCCTTTTTACTTTTGTTTGTATCCTCACAGCCCCTCTGCAATTGTTGTATTTCTTATGTTTATTTTTATTGTCTGTTGTGCGCCAGCCTTATTCTTCGGGGAAGAGTAAGGGCGGTGGTACAAAGTGTCTAGCAGATCCTATTCTAAGTAAGATTTATTAGTTTCAGAAACAGACAGACGGAATGGGAAAGCATTACCATTACTGTGAAACAAAGTATTTGTAATACACTATTGGTCTCAATATAGTTGATTTTGAGGAAAGAAAAGATGTTTTATTTTGTATGTTGCCTTGACAAACCCTGAATTTTTAATATTTGTGTAACTCACTAATTGTAGTTCATCGTGAATTTGTAATTGTGATGATCACATAGTGTTTGTTTTATTATCGAAATCAATTATGCCACCCAAACGAAAAGTCGACGTTCGGGCAGGACAACGTCTGTCGGGTCCACTAGTTACTAAATAAATCAGTTTTAATTATCTTCTTTGGATCCAGCTTTAGTATTTTTATAAGGATTCGTCTCGTGGGTTTTATTTTACACACTTGTAGTATTTTCATCTCGAAAACATGGTGACTGTATCCGAGTCCATCCAGTCATGTAAAGTAGGTGTTGAAGCATGTTATTCCTAAATATGTCAATTTTAATTCTCTTCTTTGGATTCCGCTATAATAATTATCATAATTTAGTATTTTTATGTAGGCTCGTGGTGTAGATGTTAGTTTTACTTAATTGACATGCTACGATATATATTGAGTGTATTTAATAGACTTATATTTAAATAAAATAATTTATACCCAATAGTGTCCCATCTGGATGTACTTACAGTGCTTAGCGCCATTCCAAAGGCAATGGCCCATCCCCACCCTCCATATGGGGGCAAAAGCTTCACCTTTTTCACAATACCTCCATCCCCCAAATTGGTTCCTTTAGATGTGTCGATCGAGACGTCCACTACGAGACCGTAGCTTTGTTCTTTCTTCATGTTGATCTATTTGGCTGCAAACGTTTCAACCATGAGTCTGCCAGCCACTGCATCTAAAAAGGAGTAAAATGATATATCACTATGATATTATTAACTAGTTGTTTAGTCCTGATCGTCTAGCTGTCCGCAAGCTTTGTTTGAGTGATGATTCAATAAACCCCTGCATCTAAACAAGAATAACATAGTACATCACTACATCACTATGGCATTTGACTGGGTCTTTATTAATGTTAGTCTAGCTGTATGCTAGCGTTGTTTCAGTCATGGGTCACTAAACCATTACAAATAAACAAGAGTATCATAAAATATCCCTACAACATCATTGACTGGTTCTTTCTCTATATTCATCCATTTATTTGTTAGCTTTATTTCAAATCTGAGTCAGTCAACCCCCGCATTTAATTAGGAGTACTATGAATTAAATGACACTATTTATAATATCTGACACTTAAATCTAAGTGTTGGTTTTTTTCTCAAAGAGATATATTTTATTTAGAAATTTACAGCCATGCAGCAAATAACGGTTTCCATGGTGATTAAACAAAGAATAAAAAAACTGGAAATTCTCTGTTAAAATCGAGTTTTCGTGTAAAACTACTATTTTTCTCGAAATTCTGGACTAACCATTAAAATGAGTGTTCGTTTGTCAAAATCTGTTTAGTCATTTCATCGAAATTTCTATTGCCGTAAAAGGGCCTATCAAATTGTATATAAGGATATTACAAATAACATATTTTATATTAAATAATACTATAACTTGACAATGAGAAGTAATTTCGTATCGACCCGCCTCGGTGGCGTAGTTGGCTAACGCGCTTGTCATGTTGCGCTCGACTGCTGAGGACGGGGAGATAGAGGTTCGAATCTCGGTCGGGTGAGCTTGGGGTGGTTTTTCCTAAATGGTTCTCCACTCTCCCTCCACGCTAATGCAGGCTCACTTCCTCTAATTCAACCTTCCCAATTCCTAATCCATTAGCGTAATTAGTACTTAAAGCATATAACCCTAACGGGTAGAAAGACGCGGTGTTAAATATAAATAATTTGGTATCTGAATTAGTTGCTGAAAAATGATAAAAATTGGAAAATTTCCTGATGTAAAGTAACCTCAAAATCATATTCGTGAGAAAATAAGAATCGCCATTTTGTTTCTATTAATAATCAGTGAATTTATATTAAATTTAATCAAAATCATTTGAGTGAATTTAAAGAAAAGTATTTATCTTCCTTTTCACCCTCACTAAATAAACTACCCTTAAATTTAGGGTTTGATATCCAATTTCAAAAACCCATCTAGGATACCTTATGAAAACCCAAAATGCCATGTTTTATCCCAATCGATAAAATAGTTTCAGCTCTAGCCTTAGGTACAGGCAGACAGACAGACGGCATTGCGAAAACCACTATTTTTGGTTTCAGGGGGTCGTTGACATTTACCAAAATCTCGAGCTAGATTATTTTGACGATCACAATTCTTTTTTCCGAGGTTTCAAAAGAAAGTAAAAAGTAAGGACTAACTAATTAAACTATAAAAGATAAACATAAATTAATTATTTTTAATTGGAAAAACGTTTGATAATCTATAAACTGCAATTTCCTTAGTATACAACTTAATAGCATTATAAAAATGCTGAGAAACACCCATATAAACTACTTTCTTTTAATATCTTTCGAATTTTAATATAGCCTTAAACCCTACTCCCAAGCTCCATAATGTCCATACTAACTCTAGGTTTCAATTTTTACTTTTCCTCCACCATTTTGGATTAATAATTTTGCATTTGTCAAATTTTGGATTTTTCTTACAACGATAGAGTTATCCATAACGTCCATACAAAATTAATTAAAATCTCTAAGACTCAGTTTGTAACTATTTTCTTCTGTCATTACAGATGCATCATTTGATATTTTTCATGTTACGCATTTTTCTCACAAATATGGCATGCTCAGAGCGCCAATAACAAATTTAAACATCCTAGGTATTGGGAAATGGGATAAAGAGCCCTGGAGGGACATACAAACCCCACATGGATTTTAAATGCGTAGATTGTATATTATATCCATAGAGGATAACAGTTGTCCAATAATTAAGATGTGAATCTCCCAATAAATCTAGAAATACATTTATACATTCCACGCCTTTGGCCTAGATTCAAAGAACGTCTCTGATAAACCTCATTAAAATTGGACCACGCATTTGGCAACAACCTCAGAACAAATAGACAGATATACGGCATTCAAAACAGTCAAGCTAGAACAGGATCTCACTCCACTCGGCTAAAAATATTTTTTTTTTCAGTAGATACATTAAATTTAATTCTCTACATAGGCTTAATCTCAACAGTTCTTGTTCCTTTTTCACTGGCATCGCGGGGTTAGAACAGGAATATTTATATAATTTTAAAATTTTCAGCTCGTATTACACTATGCTCATAATATAATATATTGTATTTAAGAAATGTTTTTAATAAGTACTAGGTTATGTGTAGAAATTTAAATTAGTCTAAACGTTTATACAAAAGAGGCATTTAATTAATTCTCTCCGGATAAGTTTTTGTAATAAAAACTGAAAAGTTACCTACTACCTATCTCGCAATCCTTTCAACCTCACTTTAATTCCCTTACCCGCTTACCAATACAATACAATATTATAACCACCAAATGCATTTGTACACAAACGGATCGACAGAGACATCCGCATGCATTCACTACGCCCCCATCACTGATTCATGCTTACAGATTGTCGCTCGCAGAAAAGTACATATTTAACAAGATACTTCGGTTTATCAGTGACAGTTAAAGTCTTGTATACATATTCCGTAAGAACTAAGCCTTTTAGTCCTAAAGTTAATATTATTTTAAACTATGTACACACACGTGTCCTTAAGCATGTGAAGTCAAGTCACCCAATTAAAAAGGATACATCTGGATCCAGTAAAATGTATCAAAATAAAATAATTTTAGCAAATTATATGAACATAGCCCCTATTTTCATAAATTTATTTTTTGTTTTAAGCTTGAAAAAAATAGATAGTCAAGAAAATAAAAGTTTTCTATTGTTGACTAAGATATTAATTTAAAATATGATACGTTTAGAGAATCTCTATTGTATTATCTACTCTCATTGATGAGTTCATATTGATTCGCATATTGATGTTTACTTATTTGTTTGCCTTTGATTTGGTTCTCTGTATCCATCTGTAACAGCAATATTTAAGAAAATTAAAGTTGACCTAACGTCTACGAGGTGCCGTAGAATACCTAGTTTACGGACCGGAACTTTATATAAATAACAATCTATTGCTGTGAGATCGATGTCTTCTTACGGATCTCATGGGTGGGTATTTTGTGGACAGAACAATTTTTTACTGTGGAGTTAATATCGTTTTACGGACTACGGACATTTTGAATAGAGATTATGTGCACACATTAACCTGTTAGCTAGAGATCAATTTCCTCTTATGGACACCGTACGTATCGGGGCAAAGAAGAGATCAATCTGTTACTATGAAGTAGAGCTTTTCTTATTAATTACGGACCTTACGAATAAGGAGTTTGAAGTCGTATCATGAATCTACACAGTTGAACAGAATTATTCATCATCTTATTGTTAGTGCATTTCTTAGTTTTATAATTCTCCATCTGCACCCTCTACTTACCTCATGAGCGTAAATCGTTAACTTAACAGCGGAATAGTACGAAAACCTTTTGTTGTGTTGTGGGTTTGGTTTAAATTTATTTTAAATTTAGTCACCAACTGTTATAATTTAGATATATAATCTGAAAATTGAAAAATGACACCTGGACACGGGAATCGAACCCGGGACCTTCGGCTTAGTACGCCAATGCTCTTACCACTGAGCTATCCAGGATTCGTCCCTTGCCCATGGTCATTCTTCACTCTTCACTCATAGTTTAAGGCAGAGTCTTTGATGGAAGTGTGGAAGTCGTCAGCTTATAAATACGTGATTACATAAGATCACAGCCATCAGACAACGCAGCCATCTATGACTCGGTAATTGGCATATGTTATTGCAGCCATTTGACAATTAAATATATCCAGATGGTACTGTCCTCACTGAAATGCATGGATGATAGCTTCGGCTATCTGATTCATTATTATTATAATTTGTATTAGCGAGAGTAAAAGGGCCTACCAATTTTGCTGGAAAAATTATTTCACATACTTTCCAGAGAGTTCTACATGCCTCAATCCACATGGGACTCACGATTCTACCACCCCCTCCTAAAGAATCTGTGCTATGGATTTCTATCGCTCATTAAAAATTCACCGGCCTCACTTTGTATGAACTCACGAACGTCAGCATCTCAGTTGAGCACATTACCCCAATACTACTGAGGTCAACGTCAATTACTTTCATAAGTCTTTTATTTACCTCTATTACTAATTGTTTAGGCTTACCACTACAGTTTTTTTAATAATTTAGAACAACGTTAATACCTTACAAGATAACAGGTATTATTTCCATTTTTTATGACTAGCTAAAAGAGGTACATTGGTTAGACCATGGCACATAAAAAGATACGTTACTAATGACAATTTGTTAATCACTGCACTACACCTTAAATTTAGTTTTATTAACTCGTGAGATACCCGCGCTGTTGGGAACACGGACAAAAACATCGGTCTCATTTGGTATGAATTGCCGGTGAAATGAAGGTCGATGTGTACTTATGAGGATCTATCAATTTTCGAACGCCGGTCTTGTCTATAATATTTTAAAGCAAATATGAGTACGCTTCCACTAAAATTTATATTCCCAATTCCTACCAAATCTATATTTTTTTCCTTCTATTTAATAACAAAATTAAAAGTTTATATGTATGTTAAAAGTGTTACTTTATATCTCTTTCACTCAGAGGCCTGAAATTTAACAGGAATTTTATAATTTGGATTTGGTTTATTTTAATCAATTAAAGATTGGGTCGAAATAAGTAAAATTAAGGGTTTATTTCTCTTTGTTAGAATAAAAAAAAAGTTTTCCCAGGGATAACTACACAATTCATTGCGTGGTTACCCCTGGCAATACCCGGTACTTCTGCTCGTTAGTAAAACATACAGCCAATCCGGACGTGAAGTAAGACATGAAGTAGACAAAAAAAGGAGCCATCCATAAATTACGTCACACGTTGGGGGGTGGGAGGTGGCCAACAAAATGTGACAATGTGTGACAAGGGACAGGGGAGGTCAAAAGCTTTGTGACGTCACATGTTAAAATCTAAAATACTAAAACGCAAAATTTATATGTAAACCAAAAACTTAAAAATATTACTAACGCGATCTATATTTATAAGGTTTATTTATGTTGGTTTATGTCGTCGGCGAGTGCACGCTCGCTATCCTACTGTTCCGCGCGTCGAATGTTTGTGAGACATTCAACAAGAGCCACCGCACGCGCCAGTGTCGTGATTTCAATACGTTCCTATTGTTCACTTGACAATTGACTTTCGCCGAGTGATGGACGTGGTTTCCTTTGTTCAACTATTTTGTTACTTTTAATTTATGAAATAATTTTAGGATGGACAAAAAGATTGAACTAGGTATTCTCTACCGCAAATTATTTGATGCATACAGTGCAGATTATGCTGAAGAAAAAAATATATACAAGAATAAGTTAACACCTTATTATGGAAAAGTTTAAAAAGTAATGATAACGTTGAAGGTGAAGTGAATTCTAAAATCATAGAGTTGCAAGTAAAATTGACGAAAAAGAAAGGGACACGTATAAGTGTTTTCTTTCAAAAATTCCTTCGTCGTCAAAATCACCAATGCAAATATAGCCAAGGACGTCAAAGTAAGTTCAAATTTTATAATAAAAACCAAACTGAATCGGCTAGATATATATAATATATATATGTATATCTATATACACATATATGTATATAGATATATAATATTATATGTATATAATATATATGTATATGTATATATATATACATATATATATTATATATCTATATACATATATGTGTATATAGATATGTATATATATACATTTATGTATATATAATATATACACATTATTATATATACATATATACCACATTATATATATATATATATATAAACCGACTATGATTTTATATTTAGTGGAAGAGAACCAAATATTAAAAACCTTAGTTCTTTAACGTTTTGGATATTTTGTCTACACTGTAAAAGATTTTGTGTAAAAAATGGACACACCGTGTTAAAAGTACATGGATTAAAATTTTACGCCATAAAAATTTTACACCGTCATTTTACACAGTGTAGTGTTCTCTGGGTCCATTTATACACCAATTTTTTACAGTGTAATTCAGTTGTTATTTTCTACTATAATTGTAAACACAAAATATTTAATACAGTATTTAAAATAATATTTTAGCACCGACGTCTTAATACCCATTCGGGTTATACGCTTTAGGTACTAATTACTCTAATGGATTAGGAATTAGGAAGGTTGAATTAGAGGAAGTGAACCCGCATTTGCGTGAAGGAAGAGTGGAAAACCATTTATGAAAAACCACCCCCAGTTCACCCGACCGATATTCGAACCTCGATCTCCCCGTCCTCAGCAGTCGAGCTCAACACGACAAGCGCGTTAGCCAACTACGCCATGGTAGTATTTAAAAGATGGTCACGCGGTTTCGTACAAACTACGAAATGCACCAGGTCTGTTAAAAATAGTCAGTAATCACATCTTTCTGTGTCTTTTTGTAACGGACTTTTCACAAATCAATTTTAATGCAGTTTTATTTATTGTATTGTTGTGGATGATTTTGGAAACATAGTGTGTGTAGTACCCATATTCAATATTTGACATGTTTATTTTTAATTGCAGGAGGATACCAAACAGGGTATATCAGAAGAGACTAAAGATGTTATGATACAATCGAGTGGATGTCAATTACTTCAAACAATACCTAAACCAACACCTAGTCAACACGCTTCCAAGAATAAAATTATAGTATTAGAATCTGAGCTCAAGAGCACACGATGCTGGTATAGCGACCGATGATGCATAAAAAAATAACAACATTAAGGAAAGACATTCAAGAGGAAAAGAACATACTAAAGAAAAGATCAGTGCAGTAGAACGACAAAAAAAATCGAGATTCAAAAAACCAAAATTTTTAGAACTTTGTGAAAGTAATTCCGACTTAGCAACTGCTCTAAAACTTAGAAATACTGTTGGTTGGCCTAGAGTAGAAGAAAACCAATCCAGTTTACTTGAAGTCATAAAGTCGATTGCAGCTTTTGGTGGCGCGGCTGATGATCGACGTCGCACTGAAATTATAAGGTGCTGCAAAACATGGGATGACTTTCAAGCCTAACTATATAAGCAAGGCTATACTATCAGTCGATCAGGGTTGTACTTGAGACTTCTTCCAGGCGAGTCAATACGGAGGAAGGAAAAAGACACGTCGTAACCGTTTCTGTTATGCTGTGCAAACCAGACTCTACACTACATTCTAAGCATAAAGATGGCAAATTTTGTACAGCTACGATAAGAAACCTTGAATCTGTAGTTTCAATTTTGGACCCTGATCAAGTTTTTTTTATCGATGGATGACAAAGCACGCGTACCATTAGGCATTACAGCAGCTAACGCTCAAGCACCTATATTAATGCACCTTGACTATCGTGCAAAATTACTGGATCATGATTAGTGGTCGCTGAAAAACATAAACTTATTCCATCTGTTTATGCACGTATTGTAATAAAGAAAGATGTTGAAGGACTAGCTGACACTGTGACATACTCTGGGCCTACATACGTAGCGATTCGTAGTGGAAAACATTCTTCCGTTAATGCAGAGACTCATGCCACAGACATCCATAAACTTTCTGAACTACCTGCTTTCGAAAACTTAATGAGAACTCGAGAAGGTTTTGTAAAACCCGTATTTATTTTTAATTGTGATGGTGGTCCCGACAAAAATCCACGATACGAGCGAATTATAGTTTCAGCTGTGCAACATTTTAAAGATTTTGATTGGGATGCTATTTACATAGCCACAAATGCTCCAGTAAGGAGTGCATTCAACAGTGTTGAACGACGAATGGCACCTCTTAGTCGCGAACTTATACTGGTGTCATATTAAACCATGATGATTTTAGTTCGCATCTTGATTCCAGTAATCGAACTACCGACTTGGAGCTAGAAAAACGAAACTTTGAGAATGCAGGCAATGTGTTGGCTAATATTTGGAGCAAATTGGTCATTGATTATTTTCCTGTAGTTGCCGAATACATTGAACCAACAGATACCAGGCTGAATGTTTAATAGGCTACGATATTTAAAAAAAAAATGTTACTTGGTATGCAAATCATGTACGTGAATCGCGGTGTGTGACGTTCTAGTCTTTGGCAATTATTAAGAGAAGGATTTTTACCACCACCGGTTTTGATTAAACAGACCTCAGAATGGTATGTAACCGTAGTAAATAATGACTTCAAAGGTAAGTTTGCTCCATTGTCACTACAGCTATCATTGAATATTCGAGCGTCATCCCATTTGAAACAAGTTCCGTACGATAGCTATTGTCCCAGTGTTAAGGCATACATGTTTAAAAGATCGTGTGGCACATGTGGTCTATATTTTTCATCATACAAAGCCGCTAGCCAACACAAACAATCACATTTAAGGCAACAAGAGTTTTACCTATCGCGAAAATTCGTCCTCAAAGAATTGCGGCTAGATGTGCCAGATAAATTCTTTGTTTAATGAATGATGACGATGCTATATGATTGGAAGAAAAAGATGTTGACACAACGGATATTCTTGACATTAATATCCAAAACGAAAGCGAAGCGCCTGATATGCGAGTGATAAACAATATCAAAGAGTGGGTCCAAGGTCCGTGGACACAAGATGATTAGGTTTTGTATCTTTTACTAGCAATATTAATCATTTATCGTTCTTTAATTGGTTTTTTTTTGTCCATTATCTAAAATATTTGACTTTATGTTAATTTTATTGAAGATTATTTTTAATTTAAATTTTAAAAAATTGGAAAAACTGTTGTTTTAATTTATTACTTCTAAATATAAAATTGAAAAATATTGTGACATCACACAAGGGGGAAGGGGGTTTCACAAGTATGACCACCTGTGACAAGGATGGGGGGTTAGGGGGGAGTAAAAAAACCTAAAATTTTTGTGACGTAATTTATGGATGGCCCCAAATGACCATTTGTGAGAAACAGCTAGACAGGTATGCTGCTGAAATAAAATATACAATAGTTTGACAGTAATTTACTAACTCATTTAAGTCAACACCATCTATAAATAAGTCTAAATTGTGAGGCAAAATATTGTAGTATATTCTGCTATGTACTAGCATTATGTAAGTTTTCATTATTATATTTAATTATTATTTATTTACACACCTAAGTACCATGTCACATAACTCTACTGCCATCACAACATTTCGTCCCATTGTGTTCTTATACTATAATAAAGGTTTACCATGAAGATCACTTAATTCCAAGGCTATATAACTCTCAAATGATATTGTTTGTGATTTCATAACATAGACTCCGGTTTTTAATATTGTGAAAGATATTTTAACCTACTTCTTTCATTTTTATTAAAAAAAATTATCTTCCGATTTACTCCTTTGTCGAAAATGTTAATCATGAAACGGTATTAATAGGCCTGCATATTCACTATGCATAGATAAAGAGGTCCATGATGATATTGACTCAAATTATCACAAAAATTAATTTAAATCAGTCAAATAAAATGTTTGGTGAATTTTATCTTCTCCTATCTATTCTATATACTATAGATTTATATTAATCCATATTAATAAAATAGAGATATTGTATATCCGTCTGTCCTGAGGGTTGCGTGGTATCTATTTCACGCTGAGGGCTGACATATAAGAATTAGTAGCACTACTGCGTGATTAATCTTTTAATTAATTAAAAACTGGGTCAAAATAAGTAAAATGAAGCATTTATATGCTGTCTGTTAGAAATAAAGAAAAGCGCAATCAATTACGTGAAAACGCAGGGCAACACCAGGTATTTCTTGTAATTTATAATAAGTTACACAAATATAAATAGCATGTATGAACAATTTAATTTCATCGTATTTGAACTATTCACTTGATAGAGAGGGATTACGGGTAATCTACCTGAAGACTGATATTACTGAAAGTTGATGAATGGGTGCTGGTAATTATATATTATATTTTGTATTAAGTCGCTTAACTGCTTCATCTATGAAGTAGCATTGATGAAATTTGATGAAATTAATTTATACGAAGTTAACCCCCCACCTTCCTTCCCCCCGGGGGTTACCGTGGAAAGAGTTTGAGAGACTCAGACCGATAAACCACATCCCTCCCTCCCTTCCAACCACTCCTGCATCACCACCAACGCTAATACTCTATAATGGGAGTCTAACTCCTCAAACCTCGTAGCCCTTGTGTCTGGTATCAGAGAAATGACTGAAAATGGTACTAATATAGCTAAAATTAACTATCTGAGATTTTAACTTTCTGTGTTAATTTGTCTTGCTCTTCCTCGCCTTTTGTTGAAAATCGCAGACATCACGATACCTTTGCTAGCAGTCAAGGTAGTATTGACGTCTATGATGACCATACACCAGTTGTAGCTTCCAGTGACGTCATGGAGTAAACCTTGAGAAGTATTTGGTAATTAGTGAGTAGTAGTATCATGACTGGGTGATAGGATGACTTGCAGCTTAGAGCATTTTGTCCTTTACTTGTATTTTAGAGGTACAGTGAAACATATGAAAAAACCACTTTTATTTAGTGAAAAAATTGTACTTAATTTTTTTGTTTATATTCCCCGATATAAATATCAGACATCTTACGTTTATTGTCCAACTAGAGATAGAAGAGAAGGACAAAAGTAATACCACCATTCATCATTTTTTGGAAGAGTTCAAGAAAGTTATCCCCGAATTTAAAACCTCCTCATAGCTTACTGGTGGTCACCTACTCAGAATAAATTGCGCTAAGCCATTCAAATGTTAGCCTAAAAGTAAGTTTTACACATATAATTCAAGTCGACAAGGTAGGCAAGCTAGAATTAGTTTCTAGCTTAGAGTGTTTGATTTACATAGGCATTTATGTTTGAAGAAATTTCCAACGAAATGTATTTGTGGAAGAAAGCTATGCTTGTGGAATTAATTTTACATTTGAAATAAAGCTAATATGATGGAAATGATCTTTATAGTTAGGGATTTATTCATCCCATGTCCACTCATAAGTTTGATTCGCGTGTTCAAGTGTAATTTTTAAATTTAATACTATAAGGATATTTAATTGATATTTTAAGACCTGTTGATAGTAGTGTTTAAATAAGGGAACTCAATATACATTTGAAGACAAGCCAAAAATAGTTATGAGTTATAAGATACAATTTACAATTACAAATTTGCTAAAAGTAGTTTTCACGTGAGAGGATTCCATTTACATTTTAAAACATGTTCGTAAAGAATACACTAATGGTCTTTCACAAAAAAAATAATGCTTCTAGTGTTATTTATTAAACTTGATGGAAATTAATAATGGGTTATTCCTATTGAATTTATTTAATATAAAATTTTAAAATTACACCGTGACATGGGAAGCGGACACTATATTTAACATATTTAAAATATGCCCCAATCAACGTTGTCATAATTTGTAAAAAATATAATTTCGATTAACTATATTTAATTCATTTTAAATATAAATGTATTAAGATTATGTTTAATTTATTAAATAGCATATTGATATTAATCAGTTAATAGAAACAAATAATAGTTGCTATATTTTTTTTTTAATACTTGTATAGAATGAATTAAATTTAATATTTAGAATCGTCGTATTTGTTTATATATATTCTTTAGTTTAGCATTTCTAAAAGTGACTGTTATTTCATTGTTTTCATCTATAGAAATGGAAGTAGGCTGTATATAATCAATTGAAAGTATTGTATTCAAAAAGGGCTTTTGGTTAAATATAAACATAATTGGAATATTTATTTTATAAAGTTTTAATATAATAAATATACATCTATTTAAAAAATATGTTATACAGCTTATTTTGTTTAACTATATTAGTATACACTATTGTAACTTAAAACATTACAACTGTACACAATATATATGTATTTACTGTATGTAAAAATAAAATCTGCATGACAAGTTTGGAATGTTATTAACAAATGTGTTCTAAGGTATCAGCTGCTTGTCTTAGTCTTCCGATTGTGTCTGCATTTTACGATGACGATCTCTGTCAACCACATGGTAGCTGTAATCGCTGTAAGCGCATTGATGGCGACAATGGCTAGGTTGTAACTCCCACTGACATCGCGAATGAAACCTTTTAACAACACAAAATGGGTAGGAAAATAAGTATTAGTTTCAATTGAGTATTTTAAGAGAAAATGTTTTGTTTTAATATAACAAAAATTGTCAGTGTCGTATTCATAATTGTAATAGCTTTAATTTTGCTAAAAAAATCACCAAGGACTCGTTACAGAGAAGAGTTAATATAAAAACGAGTCATATTATAAATAATGGTTAAATAATGGTTGAAGAGTATTACTAGTCTCCAATTTTATTACGAATTGACATATCTTATAGGCATTAAAAGGTCACTATAGCTACTTTTAAGTAATAAATACTTCTAGTCATATTATATGTAGCTATAACCTTTGATTGATAACATCAATACTTATAAATTAACACTATTAATTTAGTATAATCTTATCCAGCTTTGACCGCAAACAACGTGTGTATAATTGATTTAAGGTGATCCAAAATAAATTTTGTAAGAAAAAAATAAGCTTCGCTGGTCGAATTTTCTAATTCATCACTGTAGCAATAAATTAAACTGTTGATGATGGGGAGATTGAGGTTCGAATCCTGGTTATATGTACTGAGCCTGTTTTTTCCTAAACGTTTAATCTCTCTATTTTCACGCAAATGTGTATACATTTCATTTAAATTATACCTCTCTCATCCCTACTACAATGGCATGAATAAAATATTTGCATATAGCCTGAACTGGTTGTGAGACGCGTTAAAATAAAATATTATTACTACTCATCTGTACACTGATTTAAGCAAGCTACTATTATTTATAGCTCTCAATTTATGAAAATAATGCAATTCTTGGTTTTAGTACTGTATGTGTAATATTGAAGGCTCTCTTTTAGGTAAAATTGAGCTGTAGGTACGAGCTTTTCAACAAATTTATATTAAGGAATTATAAAATTTGAACATATTCACTAATTTCAAATTATATCCTGTAGTATTGAAGATGCGTGATTTTGGCTCAGTGTTAAAAGAGGTATTTTACTACTTAGAATAAACCAACAATCACTTTCTTTCACATATTATCCTCGAATATTTGAACTTTTATAGTAATGCTTTCGATAAAATTTTATTTATTATTACAAAAACTAAGAAGAGGGTGTGGTCTTAAAATTATTCCTAGTAGATTCACCCTTTCTTGTAGGTCTTTACTTGTATATTTCCTAATTAAGTGATAATACGTTAGTCCCATTTGTTATTCCATTATTATGCTATAGTAAAATTATTAGTAATGATCAAAGAACTAATTTATCCGCGTTTACAAGTTTATCTTATATTAGTAGCCAATACATTCAAATTTATTTTCTGTGACATAGTAATATTTTTTATTTCTCGCTATTTTACAGGTAGAGAAAGTATTGTGATTGTAAAAAAAAATGAACTCGAGATTTTGATGAATTTCGACGTTTCATGACCCCCGAATCCGAAAAAGTAGTGTTTGAATTTCCGTCTGTCTGTACCTCCGACTAGAGCTAAGACTATTTTACCGATACGGCAAAAACTTGGTATCTAGGGTTTTCATAGGGTTTCCCTGTGGGATTTTTGGAATTAGATATCCAACGCTAAATTAAGGGTAGTTTAATGAGAGGCAAAAAGAGAAAAGTCGATTTACTCAAAATTGGCTCAAACGAATTTGATTAAATTTCATTTGAAAATATTTATAAATATCCTAAACAAAATGGCTACTCTCAATATTTCGGCAAAATGACTTTAAGGGCTCTGGTCTGATGAGTAAATTCTCACTATTTATCATATCTCCTAAACCAATTGATATATGAAATTACTTATCATTGTAGATATGTAGAGCTATTTATAATACAAATATGTTATTCGCTACAATTTTTTATAAAATCAATAACTTTCAAGCTATACACAAATATTTATATATATATACAAACTTATATATATATATATATATATATATATATATTATATTATATATATATATATATATATATATAATATACAAATTTATATATATATATACAAATTTTATATATATATGTACAAATTTATATATATTTATTTATATATATTAACTTTTCGAACACTAAAGGTAAAGTATTACGACCGACCATAAAAAAATCCAATCTGAAATGTTAATGGATGTCAACGTCTCATTACACCTCGAACCATAAAAAGTGGTATTTGTAATGACGTATATTTGTGTGTCTTTTTAACCCCAAAATTAAGAGTAGTTTAATAAAAAGCGAAAAGAGAAACAATTGATCTTGATTAGGAATTCGTATCTAAGCGTTGATTAAGCTTATAAATAAACTGTATATTTTCCATTCCCATGAAAATGACTTTTAGGGTAATTTACAGAAGCGTAAATTTCCGTATCTCCGTAACTATTTGAGATATTAAATAACTTGTCATTACTATTTAAAATAAAAAACTTGTATATTATATATATATTTTATAAAACCAACAATTTCTTATATATTGGCAAGTGTATTAATACAATGTTGTGAGATTTAGTTGTAAAGATATACTACTTCAGTTTTAACGCAATAATTTGCTGTACGGCCATAGAGTAAGAAATGAGTAAATCTCCAAAATTGTATGGTCTCTTTCTTTCAATCTCTTAAGAGATATGTTTGTACAACAATGATACATCTCTATCATTTTCATTTTAGATTAAATGGTCAATATTTACCTATTTTATTGGCCAACATTTATAAATGAGGAATTTAACAACAATGCAATAACCAGAGATGTGCAACCTTTAGTAAAATGTCGAATATTTTAAACAGAAAGTCGACATTTTAATACTAAGTGTTAGCCCACGGGGACCCAATAACAATATTTTTACTTTAACGTTATCTTACAATTTTATGATCATCAAAATAATTTAACTAGAGATTTTGATGGATGTCGTCGTCCTATGACCCCCGAACCCTAAAAAGTGGTTTTCACAATGCCATCTGTCTGTCTGGCCATTTTTCTGTCAGTCTGTACCTCGGGCTAGAGCCTTAATTATTATACCGATTGGGCTGAACTTGGTATATAGGGTTTCCATAGGTTTACCTCAAGTAATTTTTGGAATTGGATATCCAACCCTAAAATTAAAGGGTTTCCTTTAGAGCGGAAAGAGAAAAAATCGATTTTATCAAAATCGGCTTTAACAATTTTGATTAAATTTCATTTATGAACTTTGATCAATATTACAAACCAAATGGCTACTCTCAGCCTTTCGTCAAAATGACTTCAAGGGTTCCGGTATGATCCATAATGTATAACTTTTAATTTTATCTCCGTAAGTCTTTGAGATATGAAATACTTATCATTGAATCCATGTGGATCTATTTATGATAAACATCTTTTACTTGAAATATATTTTTATAAAACCAAAGGTTTTCAGGCTAAACACAAACATATATTTCTTTTAACTTTGCCTACACTTTTAACGTAAAGTATTACGACCGTCAAAAAAAATCTAGCCTGAGATGTTGATGGATGTCGGCGTTTCATGACCCCCGAACCCTAAAAAGTGTTTTTTGCAACGCTGTTTGTCTAACCCTAAAATTAATAACAGTTTACTAAATGGTGAAAAGAGAAAAATTCCATTTTCTCAAAATCGGTTATAACGATTCTATCTCTAACATTTTAGACTCAATAGTTAATAATTACCTATTTAATTGGTCAAAATTTATAAAATAGAAATGTAATAGCAATGCAGTAACCATAAGATAATCCCTAGTAAAATGACGAAGATTTTAACCGGAAGTCAAAATTTTAATACGAACACGAAGTTTTGTCCCTCGGGGACCCATTATCGATATTATGTTTGATCCAAATATACAAATGAAGACGTTAATTCTTTGAAAATATAATTATAAAATTTAAAACAATGAAAAAAAAATGTTTTACATATGTCTAGCTCAATTTTTTCTCGGGTTTACTAGTAAATTACGAATTTTAAGTAAATATCTCCTTATCTAAAAAATAAAGTGAGAAATGTTCCTGCGGAGTTCCATACCATTTATTTGTCTTTAACAATGTAGCCGTAAAATAAATATTAAAAATAAATGAGTAAACAAGGAAACATTTTATATCTCTATGTTTCTTGGTTTTGAAGTTTCCCGAATATGTGTTCACGTGATCTAAGACATCGGGATAGCGATGGATGTAAAAGTACAAATAAACACACTTTGGTTGTTAATCTTTAATTTTTACTATCCAGAGGTGCACTTCACTTGATGATAAGCTTCTTAAGTGCATGCTATACAAGGTTTTATGTTGCTTGGTTTATGAAATTATAAACCTTCAGTGTTCAAACTTTTGTGTTTCATGCAATATGATAATAATTATTAATATTAAGTAGATCAATAAACTGATTTTTAAATTCTAAATATAGAAATTTCTTAGCCACGGACTTTTTGTGTTATATATTTTTACAAATAAGATTAATTTATCATACATACAACTGTATAGAACTTACCTATGAATGGCCCAAACATCATAAGAAAAATCCCGTTGGCCACCATTTGTAGACCAGAGGCTGATGCAAGTCTTTCTATCGGCACGTAATTAGGGATTACCAAAGACATATAAACGGTCCTGACACCTTTAGCAATACCTAGAGCTATTCCAACTATTAGGACAGACTCGAAGGTCGTGAAAAATATCAGTGCTGAAAAATGAATGATAATAATTTTAAAATATTAATGCCAAATAAATATTGCATAAGCATTTGGCGACTTTATCTAAAATAAAATATACTTTAATTTGAAAATCCTTTAAAAAACTAAAGTTATACATATCTAAATAAATGAGTTTAATTAAAGTATTGAAAAGTTATTGTTTTGTATTATCTTTCTAAACTCATAATTTCAGCATGCTTTGTAAACATGTTTGTTTACCTGACCATTAGAAAGAAAGTTAACTTTTTTTTAATATTCAATTCAAGTATAAGATTAATTCAGTGTATATTTAAAATGAATAGGCACTAAAAATAAGCAGGTGTGAAATAAACTTACCTATTAATTAATTTAACAAAAAAATTTGATGATCATTTGATTCGATTGGTTTACTTGATAAAATATTATAAAGTAAAAAGTATGTATTCAAAGATTAAATAGGATAATATCATATTTAAATAATTATATAATTTCTTTAGTGGAAATAAAAAGGGGAAAGTATTCAACGTGTATTAAAGATACGCCAAGGACTGGTATAATAAATATTGCTCCCTAAAGATGGTGATAATAAAGGTAATTGAAAGTAAATTAATTTGGGTTAAGAGAGGATTGGAAAATACCAATTTGTTAATATCGCCCTAATTGCATAGGGCCAATATTGTTACTAAGCTTTTCGGTCACAAATATATCATCACATCTGTTTAACCAGAGCCAATCCAGATTCCAAACATACTATACAAGTAAAAACTTTAGTAATGATTGACCCTTAGAATGAAAATACCTGGACATTTCGTAGTAGGCCAATAGCGCACTGAGCCAAAGTTCTTTGTTTTCATTGCCATATTAAGAAATTATTTTTTAAATAATATTTAGTAAAATACCTAAAAACGCCAGCATATGAGTACCAAATAATACATTCAATCTAACGTATTTACTTATTTACAAAATTACTGTAAATATTTTTAGAGCTATTACAAATTTGAAAATATTTTTTGAATAATTCCTGAACAATTATTTGCACTACGGGCGTTTGGTTTAAAATTATCATTACTTTATCTAATGTGTTACCAATTTTCTTAAACAAATTCAAGAAACATATGATTTTTTCTTATAAGACCTATATATATGATTTTGAATTAAATAGCGACAGCATGACTTAAATAAGAAATAAGGCTAAAATTAATAAAAACCATCTAGTTAGTGCACTGTTGATGAAATTCAATCCCATGTTGAGGTCATATATTTCAAATTTATCATTTTAGCTTGACAGATTTTTTAAACTAATTGTTATTTAAAAATTAATATAATGCTTGTTGATTGTTGAAACACTCACTTGTTCTTGAAGCAATCAGCATCGACATACTGATCAGATACATGGTCCTGGCACTGTATTCCATGTAGTCAGCGAAGAATGGGGAAATAAACCTGAAGATGATGTCTGCTATACCGATCGCAGACATGACGGCGGCGCTTTGATCGTTCGTGAAGCCAAGGTCACCCAGGATGAATGGCGTCATAAGAGAAAAGTTGGCTTCAGCACATATCGCTATCGACATGCCTAGCATCAAGTTTACATAGTAAGGGTCTTTAAAAAGAGTTAAATCTAACTCGTTGACCATTTTACCCGTAAATCGTTTATAACACCCCATCTCTTTCGATTCATCAACATTTTCTTTGGAAATGTCCTTTTTTATGATGCTGAAATGAGAGAAGAATGTATTAACACAGTACCTTAAAACTACATTAATTTGAATAAATTGTATAAAACTAATAATTGAAGCTTCATGGAAGTCTTATCTCTCAAATTTTATAGTATATATTAATAAATGTAATCATATTATAATTAACTCCATTAACAAACGAATGAGCAACTTCCTACAGATCTGATTTCATTTCTTGGTGAATATACTCGTACTTTGATGTGTCATTGACAATAATGGAAGTATATTTATTACAGGCCATTATTTACTAAATTATTAATTATACTTAAGCTGGTGAGAAATATGGTTTTATTTTCACAAATAAAACATACCTGTTATTTCTATTGACTTCTACCAAAGCAAAATCATCACTGGCCAATTTGATGCGGTCGATTTCGACAGGTTTCTTGGATAAATCGTCTAGCAGACTGTCATTTTCTTTTTCTTGTTTATCTTCCTCATCACATTCTTTTAATGGAGTGAAAGTTTTATCATCAAATATCTTGACACAACTTCCCAAGTTGCTGCTGTTCAGAGATGTGGTGGACCACCATTTCTCACTCTCGTCTGATAACGTCTGCTTTTTGGACGAGATCAGATTCGAACTCTCTTCAAATGGTCCTTTTGATCTCTTCTGAGACGATTCCGAGTTTTTTCGTCTCCCTGCAATATGCAAAACCATATCTATTTTTAATTTAGTAGTACGTAATATTATAAATGTATTTCATGGGGAAACTGTCAAGTTTTTTTGTTTCATTTTAATTTTTTATCTGGAGAAAAACTCAAAATACATGTTTTAAGCTTGTATTAGTATTTTTCTCATGAGGTAGTTTGTGTGAGAGACTAGTCCGGTCAAATATACAAATCGGTTGTGTGTACAACTAAATATAAGTATATAACTTAATTTATGTCATTAGGAACTCTAAAGTTCACTGTCACACTTACAAAAATACAAATAAACATACATAAATAGTTATTGGTTTGTTCAATAAAATTCAAAGTCTCTCCAAACTATATTGTTGAATATTGGTGGATAATTTTTCAGGAAACAATACTATATAAAGAAATACATGTAGAGCTGTCCTTGTAGACTATAGAGAGTAGGTACTAGCTGGTCAATATTAGTTAATACTCATCGCATCTAATGCAATATTTTCAATTAATTTTATCTTATAATAGGATCAATAGTTTAGTAATTTGTTTGCTTGAATTTTAAAGATAAACGATTTGTTGTATATTTACAAGCAAAGAAGAATGTCTGACTCTTCGTTGATGGGTTTTATTAAAGTGGCTCATTTTGATTAGGGTGGCCATTGCTAACGATTTAGTAATTCTCGCCTTATAAGTAGTAAGCCTTGTTGATGTTATATTGGTGATAAATTGTTCATATATTAGATTTTCAGATCTTTTTAAACGAGGTGGTTGGCCTGCTTAAAATTATGGATAGTAAATGGTGAATTTGAGAAAATGCGTGTGGCAAAAATCAGTTGTTTTGGGTGATACAAATATTAGCGATAGATTGGTTCGTTTATTAGATTATTATTTAATCTGGCATCCTATATTTATATGAAATTTTTTGGTATATATAGCAAGAAAAATTCAAATAACTTTAGACTTAGGTTGTGAATGACAAACAAACCAATTGATGTTCACTTCTGATGAATCATATTTTCTTAGCGTTGTAAAAACCCCGTATGGGGGATGTATTAATTTAAAATTGTACCTCTGAACTTAGATTATCTCTGAAATAACGTAGCAAACATTATTTACCTTCTCGAGGATACACCCTCCTGTCTATCATAGGCGTGTCCAAGCCGAATATGGATACAGCATCGATGTCCTCGATGGAAGAAGCTCTAGATATAGTCCTACCTGTTTGACGTCTTAAATCTTCTATGCCGTAGTCGGGAACAAATTTTTTAACTTCTGTAACATATTTATTGCAAATTAATTTAATGCATTTATTGTTTTAATATATTTTTTCCAATAATTTATTCTTTTTGGTTATTTTTTTTAAATACCCTAACTCATCTAATTGAATCCACGTAGATCTAAATATATAAAAAAAACTAAATCTAAAAACTGTTTGATTTGTTGTGATATGATTTTTTTCTAAATAAAATAAAAATTAAGTTTATTTAACTCTTAAAACAAGACAATTCTTGGGAAAAAGAAATTGTCAAAAAACACTTTAGTTGAAATAAAATAATTTGGTGTCATAAGATGAGGTATTATGTTGGCTAATGGTAGTTTATATAAAGCTATTTGTTTTGAAAGATTTCGTGGTCACTGTTTGAATGGAAATTAATGTTTTCGAGTATGAGCCACGATAAGGAAATAATACATTTCGAGGTTTCAGCTGTAGTTATAACAGCCAACATATGGGATGTATGATGAATCAATTGACCTCAAATTCTTGTTCACAAAATGTATGTCAGCATAAATATCAGATTATAGCTGTTGTAACTACAGCCATAACGTTGGAAGTTATTATTTATTCAATAAAGTTCAAGCCAAATAGCACTAAATTCTATAAAAAGCTAGTTTTTTAGTTTGTTTGAAGCTAAGCTATGAGATGTTAAATTAATTTATTTCAGGTAGGAAACTATAGATAATTTATTAAATAGTTTTGTTTTAATAATATAAAAATGAATATTTTAAGCTTTGAAATATTAAATTGCATTTTATTAATCCATAAATGGGGAGGATGAGTAAATTCAAGTTACAAATTATTACATAAATTAAATATTATTTTAAATATATATTTATATACCATAATTGTAGATATAAAAATCTCTTAAATACAACTTATTTTTCTCACTAAAACAAACTAAATAATTTAAATATTTATGACCGTTTTTAAGATATATGTGACATATTATGTACTTAGAATTTTTTAAATACATTACATATTTTCAATTATTGAAAAATAATTGCATTCACATAAAAGTATTTAATAATTAATTGAAACATTTTCCAAAGTCTTAAAATATCTTCTGAGAACATGGTTAGGTTATATCCTTAATTACCTCATCAAGTATTTTAAGGAGGTATTTTTTACACAATGATTAAAACAAATATAGCAATACATAAATATTTAAAAGTTAAATCATTTAATATTAAAATATATGAATTACATTGCACGGACTTCGTCTAACTCCTTTAGCTAAAACAAATATTTTACTCAAAACTCGAAAGACATTGTTGCAGAAACATAAAAGAAATAAAAGTATCACATTCCACGAGAGAGCATAAATGAAATATATATAATGATAAAACATATATTGAGAAAAGATACTAGTTTTAAGAACCACGTCTTACTACCCGTTCGGGTTGTACGCTTTTGAGAAAAGTAACATCTCTGTTCACCAAAAATCTCAATTAAAAATAAATTTGCCAATAACTCAGAAACAATTGATTTTATAAAATTATATTTCAAATAAATGTTGCTTTTTTAAAATGCTACAACTTTTAGATGTTAAGTTATTTCGTATCCCAAAGAATAATAATTATTTAACACCATATCTTACTACCTGTCTGGGTTGTAAGCCTAGGATAAAATAAGATTTGGAGATGTCCGCTTACTTAAAGTAACGTCTTAGAACCGATGTTCGTGGGTTCAAACATATTTGGGTTCAACGGATTTTACTTGAGCGACAAAAATCCGTAGCACAACTTCCTTCGGAGGGGAAGTAAAGTCTTCGCGTCGGTTCCATGTCGATTGAGTAAGGTAAAAGAACACTGGAAGGTATGTGGAAGTATATTTCCCGTAAAATTGGTAGCTCCTTTCGCACTCTCTCATAACATTTTCGTATGCTGATATACTCAATCGGTTCAGAAAAACCAAGTTAGACACCTTAAATAAATAAATAATAAATAATCTCTTAATTACTTTCATGGAAAATTAAATAAGCCATTTTGTTTGTAATGTTTAGTAATGCTTTGATATGAATTTTAATCAAAATCGTTAAAGCTAATTTATAGAGAATTTATGTTTTCACCTTTGGCCCTTAAGAAAACTAACCTTAATTTTAGGGTTAAAATTCTAATTCCAAAAATCTCTAGGTGAAACCTTATGAAAACACAAATAACAAGTGTGAGTCCGATCAGTAAAATGGTTTTGGCTCTAGGCCGAGATACAGACAAAGAGATGGCATCGAAAAAATATATTATTTTTTTAATATTTTGATTTCACTGGGTCATTAAATGTCAACATCCATCAAAATCTCGAATTTAATTTATTTTTTTATATTCATATTATTTTTTCAACACGAGGGGTCGCAAGAAAGTTAAAAATGCAAGGGTGATTACGTGCATAGAATTTTAAGTGAGATATGTTGATTTAAGTACTATAAAAAATAAAATAATTATCTAGTGTTCAAATTACCATTATTTTTACGGTTTTTGGAATCTTCCTGGTCATCTTCCTCTTGGTTGTTTACCTCTGGTTCTACCACCTTCTTTTTTAAGTGCCATTTGATGGGCTGTAAAAGGAAAGCCCCCACAAGAGCGTGCAGAGACAGGGCTCCTAATATCAGCCCTGTACCTTGCACACCATAAAATGACATCAATTTGCTGATTAGTGGAGGCATTATGACCGGACCTATACCTGTCAAGGTCATAGCGAAGCCCATCGCCTTGCCACGTTTCACTTTGAAGTAGGAGTTTAAAGCCAAAGAAAACGCTGGTGTCACCAGACATACTCCTAGAGCTGGGGAAGGGAATAAACATAGCTTACTTTATAAACAGTGATACATTTAAATAAACTCAAAATAATGGCTAAAAACCCAATAAAAGGCCAACTAACAGGATTTTACTATTATCTTTGGATCAAAATGTATTTCACTTGACAACAGCGAGATTGTGATCAGTGAAATTTTATTTTAATTTTAAAATTATTTTATTTGTTAGATGTTTTATTTAGTAGTATAATGGTTTCACTTGTCTCAAATCCAACGTTGTATAGTGAAGAGTCCAGACTACTGTAATACGACATTTGGTTTGAGCGGATTTACCTACTTAAAAGGCCCGTTGACACGGTGTTAGTGGACTAATGCAAGTTTAGTGGTATAAGCTTACTAACATGTTAGTTGTGTTGACACGTATTTTTCACTTGTATTAGTAGCGCTTATAAAAACATGGCTGAAAATGAAGAGAGGTGATAACTGGTCTCTCTATTGGAGCCTTTTTTTAATCACTGCGTCTCATTTCTCGTTCGAGCTATTTATACGCATATACTAATTACGCTTATGTGTTAGGAGCTAGTAAGGGTGAATTTAGAATAAGTATGGGCGGCCACATAAATTACAATTTCTTAGTAGCGCAATTTATCATAATTAGTTTACCTATTTAATAAAAATTGTTTTATATAGCCAACATAAAAAATTTAGTGATTATTGTGTCTCCTATTTCTTAGTTCCTTAATACATTAAAATATATTTTAGTTGATCCCAAATAATTATTAAATTATTTTACTTGATTTGTTAACTTATTTAGCATATATGTTAAATAAAATTAAACTCAAATAAGGTCAATAAATTCCAATACAACTAAACTCGGTAGGGCATTTTTTTAAATAGGTCCAACCCAGATTTTTTCAGCACTGTTTTAAATGTTGGTATACTAATAACAAAATATCTTGCTAAATTCTAGCTAGACCTAAAACATAAAAAAAAAGTAGGCCTTAATTAATTTGTTGGGCATTTTTTTAAATAGGCCTAACGCCGGTTTTTTAAACTCTGTTTTAAATTTTGGTATACTAATAACAAAATAATTTGTTAAATGCTAGCTTGCTAGGCCTAAAATATTCCTTAAAAATAATAATTCATTAATTTGTAGATTGGTTTAAATATAGACTATCTGGTTTGCTATACGATAATAATATTAAATTATGTATCTACTAAAGATTCCAAAGCATTACTACAAGTGTTTGATGTGTGTGGACTGAACATTTATAATTAAAACTTATAAAGATTGGTTAAAGTGTCAAATATGGAGATTGGAAAACGCGCCGATGATTTCGCGTGAAAAACACCGGCCATTCATACCTTACTTGCCGATAACGCGAATATTATGTTGCCGGAACTAATCGCGGTACTACAAAGTGTTATTATATTTTGTGATCGTATATAAAAAAAATTACACATTCCACGTTGAGTGGTAGGAAATAATGGGTTGTTAAAATTATTGATACCATTTGTTTACCGATATTAAATAATATCTCTCACAAGGATCATTTGTAAAATTTACGTTGGTATAAAATTTTATTTTGGAAACTTCTAGAGAATATGTACACCTGATATAACTTTACAATACCCTATAGTGCAATATCCCTCCCATTCTTATTTTTATAAATTCGGTGCTTAAAATTGCACAAAAACTCATTCTTTTCATAACATTCCACAAATAAGTGTCCCCCGCACAACCAGTTCTTCAGTTGCCGCCATTTTGGATTGTCTACTTGCATTAGTAAAGTTGGAAGGTGACCAACTTTTTCAGTTGCAAGTGGACTTGCATGTTAGTAACTTGCTTGTCTGTTTACACGGTGCAAGCTGTGCGCGCGCAGCCAAATTAGTGTACTTGCATTAGTCAACAAACATCGTGTCAACGGGCCTTAAGGCCTTAAGGCCCGTTGACACGATGTTAGTTGACTAATGCAAGTACACTAATTTGGCTGCGCGCGCACAGCTTGCACCGTGTAAACAGACAAGCAAGTTACTAACATGCAAGTCCACTTGCAACTGAAAAAGTTGGTCACCTTCCAACTTTACTAATGCAAGTAGACAATTCAAAATGGCGGCAACTAAAAATTGTGTATGGGGGGACGACACTTATTTGTGGAATGTTATGAAAAGGATGAGTTTTTGTGGAATTTTAAGCACCGGATTTATAGAGATAAGAATGCAAGGGATATTGCACTATAGAATATTTGTAAAGTGATATCAGGCGTACATATCCTCAAGAAGTTTCCTAAATAAAATGTTACGTAAATATTGTAAATGTTCTTTTTGAGAGATGTTATTTAATATCGGTAAATAATTCATCAAATTATTATTTCCTACCAATTAACATGGCATGTGTAATTTTTTTAAATATGCAATCAAAAATAATAAAACATTGTAGTACCGCGATTAGTTCCGGCAACATAATATTCGTGTTATCGGCAAGTAAGGTATGAATGTCCGATGATTTTTACACTAAATCACCGGCAAGTTTTCCAATCTACGTATTTGAAACTTTAATGAATGTTTATAAGTTTTAATCCATAACGTTCAGCCCGTACATACACTTCTAACACTTTGTAGTAATGCTTCGGCAACTTGAGTAGATACGCAACATAATATTGTCTCATAGCAAACCAGATAGTTTATATCTAAACCAATCTACAAATTAATTTAGGCCTATTATTATTATTTTTAATTTTAGGCCTAGCTAGAATTTAACAATATATTTTGTTATTAGTATACCAACATTTAAAACAGGGTTGAAAAATCTTGGGTCGGACTTATTTAAAAAAATATCCTACCGTATTGGGATTTATTGGGCTTATTTGAGTTTAATTTTATTTAACATGTGTTCTAAATATGTTAACAAATCAAGTAAAATGATTTAATAATTATTTGAGATCAACTAAAATATATATTTTAATGTATTAAGGAACCAAGAAATAGGAGACACACTAATCACTAACTTTTTATGTTGTTTATATAAAACAATTTTTTTAAATAGGTCAACTAATTATGATAAATTGCGTTTACTGAAAAATTGTAATTTATGTGGCCACCCATACTTATTCTAAATTCACCCTTAATAGCTCCTAACACATAGGCGTAATTAGTATATGCGTATAAATTACCCGAACTAGAAATGAGACGCAGTGATTAAAAAAAGGCTCCAATAGAGAGACCCGTTATCACCTCTCTTTATTTTCAGCCATGTTTTTAGAAGCGCTACTAATACAAGTGAAAAATACGTGTCAACACAACTAACATGTTAGTAAGCTAATACCACTAAACTTGCATTAGTCCACTAACACCGTGTCAACGGGCCTTAAGGTACGGTCGCATAGCTACTAATACACAGTAAAAGTGACTGATTTGCGACCGAAATTCTAGATGAACCAATTATGATACATTTTTATTTATTTTTTTATGACTGTGTAGACACTTTTCTAAATTGATATTGAATTATATAATTAATTATGCTATGCGCTATCTGTGGGGGGAGACGGGGGTAGACTCATTACTTTACTAGAGTTCTTGTTTTGACAAGTTTTATAATGAGGTATGGTTTTGAAAGCCTATGTAGACGCCAAAACAGTAAGTCATTCACCTGCTACAGTGACAGAATAGTCTAAGGTGTCACACTCATATTAGGACTGACCTGCTGAATACGGGTAGATCAGGCCGTGGTTCGAATTAGTGTCGGATCTACTGATAATATTTTTACTTAAATGTTTGTCCCTCTTGTTCCACTCAAAAGAGT
This sequence comes from Timema cristinae, assembly GCA_039000515.1. Lineage (NCBI taxonomy): Eukaryota > Metazoa > Arthropoda > Insecta > Phasmatodea > Timematidae > Timema > Timema cristinae. Next base: position 45,746,137 of record JBCFYV010000012.1, read on the forward strand.
GTAGATTACCTCTAAAATGCTTCTTTCCTCAACCCCACCCTACTAGAGTGTCATATTATATATATATATGTGCATATACTGAAAATATATTAAGACACGGGGGTTAAAAATAAAAGTAAGCTAGTTAGTCTTTCCTTTATCTTGACTCTTTTTACACTAAAATGTGATACTAAATAACTATGTTGGCAGTTAACGCAGTGGTCCAACGACTATATGATGTGAGATTCAAATCCTTGTAACGTATAATATTTTTATAATATAGAATGTCAGTGTGCCGTACCTTTACTTAAACCTATTGATATTAGAGCGATATATTAAGGTCTAGCCTATTTAAAAAGTGAATATTCAACAAAACATTCAAACTATCTTATTTGTATTAATGTTAAGTGTAATTTTAAATAAGTCTAAAGCTGTTTTTATTTTTAATATTATAATATAATAGCACGGCTTAGATTGGAAGTCGAGTTTTTATAATATTATGTGTTATGAATTACGAATGACCAAACGAGAGTTGCAGGTTGTTTTAATTATTATATAAACTAATAAACTAAAAGATATAATCACAAGAGTTTTGTCGGCATTCCTTAGTGAGAAACCAGGCCAAGGGGGGGCCGGATTAAAGATAGAGGGACCAGCCATTAGGGCTGACTAATCAACACCGAAGTCTAAGGGTCAATCTAGCCGATTTGGGACTACGTGGTCTAGAACTCCGGTTCAACAGTGCTTATCTTAACGGCTGCCATTTGAGCCCGGGGTACCGTGGTTGGAAACCATGTAGAAATCACCTAGTAGTCAAACAGGCCATGGGGAATTCCTAGCAACACCTCGTTTTGTCACAAAATTCCAAGTATTCTTAAAGTTCTTTCATTCTAATATCACTACCAACATCACATCTGTAATTGAAATAGTATTACTAATAGACCTATTTAAAACCCTAGTTTAACATTAATCACGAACCCACACAAATATACCCAATCACCTACCCCTTATTCTTGGCCATAGCACATCCTGGCATATTTTAAGTCCCACGTTCACAAGGTGAAGAAGGCGGTGATGACAGTAAAATCTATACTATAATATTATAAAGAGGAAAGATTTGATTTTTTGTTTTTTGTTTGTAATGGATAAACTCAAAAACTACTAGACCTATTTTAAAAATTCCTTCACCAATATAAAGCTACATTATCAGCGAGTAACATAGGCTATATTTTATTTTGAAAATTTAATTTATTCCTCATAAAAATGTCGATAGTATATTATATAGTCGTTGGAAAAAAAAGTTGTCGAAGGGAAAGTGGGGTTGGTGAAGGGGGAGGGGGGAAAAAAGAGAAATGAGATGAAAATAGGAGGGAGGATAAAAAGAGGGAGGGGGCTATACAGTGATGGTAGGGCTGTATTTTTAAAAAAATAAGTAAAAAAGTTTTGTTATTTTATTGACATGATGGATGATTTGAAGCTTTGTTTTACAGGATTCTTTACAATATTTTTTTACGGGAAAGGGGGCTGGTATTAAATATGAACTTTGTATTTATATTGTTCATTTAGAGAAAAAAAATTACTTAACGCATATTTAAAAAACATTAATAATCGAGTTTAATAATAAATTTAATCTTCTATCCCATCCCAAATTAACACACAGGTGTATTTGTAATGTTTGTCAGATTATAAAGTTAACAGTGACCCTTCAAAACTCCGCAACTTTGTTAAAAGCCTGGTTCACATTTAGCGAAAAAGTTATAGTGAAAATTAATTTCCTAGTGGACGTGTGTATAAGTTGTAAAACGGATAACCCATGAACGAATAAAAGAGAGTTAACCATATTCAATGATTATTATATAATATATATTATGTATTCATGTTATGCAAACATTTAGTTCGTTCACAATATTCTATTTATTTTTTCGTAATATAACTTTTATTATAGAATAACTATCAAACTGTATATTTGGTGAATTATAAATAATAATGCAAGTGAAGTGAAGTATCTAAAAATAGTTTCATGGCATCTGTGAAGATGTCAAGTCATACTCACATGTGAGAAGGCCATACGTGATGAGGAAGTGTGAGAAAGAGTTGCCAAAACTCGTCAGGACCACTCCAACAAAGGTGATTAATGAGGCAATGATACCCACTTTACGGTAGCCGAACCTTTTCAATAGCACTCCGTGGACCAGTCCTGTAACAACAAGAATTTAGGTGCAAATATAAATAAAGATCTCTTATCCAGTACATCAAGGTTATAATATCAATCTACCTACGATACGTCGTGGAACTTTATAATTATTGGTCGATATAATATGTCCTGCAAATGAATACCTAACTGCTTTAACTAGCCCTTAGCTGTCATAAAAGGACAATATTTCCTCAAAAATAATTAGATCAGAAAGTACTTTCTCATCATCTTGCCTTAATCTTGGAATTGCTTCTATGTGTAATGTAGATTATCAGATATTATATTTTCACTAATTGACTAATTTATCAATCGAATGGCTGTTCGTAGATAACAATTAAAACTGTCGCTAAATATAGCTTCATACTGTAAACCGTTATTAAATGCCAATAGCTTCTGTTAAGTTTTTTACACATGTTATTAAGATCTAACAATGTATAATGTCTTTGACCATGAAGCCACTGAAGCGGGTGTAAAGTTGTAATGTAACTGACTTTCCCCTAAAGAATATGTGAGAGCATTGACAATAATATCGTCCTAATTTTATAAACGTATTTTATTTTATTTAAATTATATAGTATATTACATGGCGCTTAAAGCACTTCTTCTTCTAAGAAGGTACACGCTACTGTAAGTGACGTCAGAACGCATAACGTTAGTCAACTCAAGTTGACAATATAAGATTTTTAAATAAAAACTTCCTATTCTGGAAAGTTCAAATAAAGATTTTAAAAGGTAACTTGAGTCAGTTTCCGGCTCTCGAAGCTTCTAGTGACACCGAGATGTTTTTGTCTTGTATTTTCATTTTTTATAACACGACCTTCTCGAAGCTTCCATGAGTAATGGATATATACAAAGAATGGTGCAATGTAAGGGCACTGCTCACTAGTCACTAGTCACTGGAAGTCCAACCCTTGAAGTACTCGGACTTTAGCTCCTGTCCGCGATCCCTACGACTGTACTATAGTTCGCGTAAATAGTTCGTCGACGACATGATCTATTTTCTCTAGAAATAAAAGCATGTCAACATAATAAGTGTGTATTAATTATAAAATATTTCAATCACCAATAACTCTTTAATTGGCGCTCGATCACGGGCCATATACCAATTATCTCACCACATCAAAATACCGGACCGTTTTAATTAGTGCTCGACCACGGGGCAATTATCAGCTAATTAAACGGTATAACTTCAATCGACGCCCAACGCGACGAACCAGATCCATAATTCATCGATTGACGCGGAGAGAGACGTCCAAAACATCATAATTAGCGCCCAACGTAAGCAGTAATATTTCAATAACGCTTCAATTGGCGCCCATCGCGGTGCACGAATATATCAATAACACTTCAAAGTTACTAAACTAATAAATTAAGTAGAGCATATTTCATTGTTTAAGAAATAGAATAAAATAATATATTTCTTTAGGCTATTAAGACTAGTTTCTCTACATCCCATCGATATTAAATTTCACATCATGGCGTAGTAAGTATAACTAAATTAAAAATGTGCCTGAGAACTTGTAGTCAAACAAGATTTTTAGGAATTACAGCCAAAACAACCAAGTTATGTATGCAAGAAAGACCGTGTCAACCAAGGTATGTATATAACCATGGTCATATTAGTACATTTTAAAATCTTTATTTTATATTAATGATTAATTGTTAGCTACAAGCACGTTAAATTAAATACCTGTAAGATACCAGTTACCTTCTTGATCCCTAAAGCCATTAGGTAGCGTAATTGTTGAAACACCAAATCTATTCACAAATTCTCTGTTTATTTGACACAAATTTGAATCTGAACAGTTTCCTACTGAAAGAAAACATTTTGACCAAACTAAATAATATTATATATATATATATAATTTAAATAAAAATATAATATTATAAAATACATATTATATATATATATATATATATATATATTCAAATTTTAAGATAGCATGTAAAACAGTTTTCTGCAAAAAGAAACATTTCATTTTTAAAAATAAATAATTTATATAGAATAAATATTACATAGGTAAACTTTATTGCTTCTACTACAAAACCTATAAACACTTACTCTAAAAATAAGTATTTAAAATTACAATAAAACACATAGAAATATACTGCAAGAAAAGGTTTTTAACCCAATTGTATGGAAAATATATATCTATTAAATTTGACCAAATATACTTACACACAAGTTTTACATTGAAGAATGATAAATGTATAAGCTATGTGTCCCTTACCAATAACTTTTGGGTCAGGTATGTTCATAATATCTACACATCACTAGCTATTTTATCATTTTTGCTACACACAGTATATAATAATACATGCATTCCACAGCTTTATACATTCAAAGTACTTAATCAAAACTTCGCAATGAACACATTTAAAATTATGTTTTTAATTTTTATTTATCAGGGACCTGTGCTACACATTTAGGTTGATTTTTCCTCATGGTTGCTCATTCCTATACGCAAATGTAGGAACACTTTCTCTAAATCACCATATTTAATATCCACACTATTTAATTATTGTAAATTTACGGATAACATTGAAGGTAATGAGATGAGAAGCATTTCTATTATAACAAGAACAATATTTACAATGCACATTCTTATATGTGTTGAGTAACATCCTCATATTAGCATTTGTAATCCCCCCTCCCCTTCCTCTCTAAAGCTTACATTATTTTCATTTCCTTGACTTGGAATGCTATGGAACCCGAGGGGTGCGAGTAGGTAAGAATGATATTTATGATTAATTTATTGTGCCAAATAATAATTGTCAATATGAAATATGGAACTGTGTTAATTTTATTAGTTTCAAAATAGTGGTGGTCAAGGCATGTTCACTAGTACCCCCACTCCCCATTCATTATCTACCTTTACAATTGATAGCAATATAGTTTCAAGACACTTATCAATTGTGACTGTGCGAGCTAATATGAAATATCAGCTCGCACAAGGTCACGCTGACCTAATCATTCTACTTCTTTCTGTTGAAAATCTCGCACTTACGCATGCGCATCTACTTCCCCTGCTGAATTCGGCGGTGAACTTTCCCCCTCTTCTTGGTCTCTCTGCCTCCCTCCCTTGTATTGCCGCGCATGCGCGTTCCGAGTGTTTTTTACGCTCTGAACAGCTGATTTTTTTTTTGAACAACTGAATAGAGACTCTCTTGTTGGACGCTCTGCGCGTCGGTTCTTCCTGGTCTCACACGTAGTACTACCTCAGCCAACAAAGGGGAACAAGACTCGCTGGGACGGAGCTCTCACTTCATTCCGTCAGACTATCTGGGTTCATGCCGTTTCTCGGCGAGAAGCGATAGTGCAATATTTGTGCTATGGGGTACCAGGGCTGGGGAGCGAAGGGCATGTCCAGCTGACCCTCACCGCTTTAGCGTGGAATTATTATCTTCGACCTGGCCAGGGACCAGGCGTCTGCTTCCCGAAGTTCCGCCCTCCGGCGCCAGTTCTAGCGGCTGGTACTTGCTTGTGCCAGGGCTGGTACTCCCCGACCAGCTGTCATCTAACCGTGGCTGGTACTCAGATGTACCAGGGCTAGCGTCATACTATTGACTCTATTCAACTCCGTCCAGGATCCAGCTGGGCTAGCTTGCATGTACCAGGGCTGGTACTCCGCTACCAGCACCCATCTAACCGTGGCTGGTACTCAGATGTACCAGGGCTGGCGTCATACTACTGACTATATTCAACTCCATCCAGGATCCAGCTGGGCTGCCTTGCTTGTACCAGGGTGATTCGCAGCTATCAACTAAGTTTCTATGTGGACCTTGTGATTCCAAGGTAACGCCTTGGGCTATGTGGTCGGCAGGATATATCGAGGAGTATTAGTGTGGACTCCCGTTTTGTTGTGACGAGGTATCGTAGAGTCTTGCTGACTTGGCCAATTTTGTCTTGTATTTGTTTAATAAGCTAGTCAATTAGTTATAGGCATAGTGTCCCTCGACCTCTTAGTGGGTGCTACTCACTAGTTAGGAGAAAAGGGCCTTAGGGTATTGTGCAATAGCGCTAGCCCCCGTGTCAATGAACGTTAGGGTTAATAGCTTACATACTATTGTTAGCGCTACTGGCTGCTAGCCTTTGGGCTTAGCCGTGGGGACCATTAGGGACCTTATAAAGTGCGTGGGTAACCCAGAGGGGCCCAGGCATGGTAGGGTGTTCGATATCTTCGTGTTTTGGTGTATTGAGTCCATGCTTGCGGCCGGTTCGGTGTAAATATTGAATCATTAACTGCTACTGAGGGCTATTGGAAAGGCCGCTTGTGTGACCTTGAGTACCTCGTACTAGGGAGCGCCAGTCTCCCTCTGTTACCTTTGTGCACCCGACTAGGAGTGGGGGAGCGCCCACATCTTTCAATGTAAGGTTATGATTGAGGGTATTTTCATGTTTTGACCCCTTTGGCATGGTTGTGTCCGATTAAGGCACGTAATACTGGAGAGGCCACGCGGAGCTCTAGCCGACCCGAGGAGGGGTGCCCGCAGTATTTACTTGGTCTCCCCTGTGATCTAACACGCGGGATCCACTGGCGCTCGCCTAGTAACCGGAGGATGGATGTAGCGGCTTGGCGTATGGAGCCACCCGATATTAGTTGAACCAGAATCTTATTCTCATTAGTTTTTCTCTATCATTTACATGCCTGTTGTATTTATAATAAAATGCTTTATTGGTATGATTCATTGCTTGTACGTTAATTTGCACCCTCCCATTACTTCCTGGTAAAGGCGGTGCATGACAAGTGTATTTCTTGCTAAAATTGCCAATGGTCCATAATGAGTTAGATAACTCGGTATTATCAATACCAAATTATTGACTATGTTTACAGATCAGATTACCAAACGTAGGGCCAAAGTATTTGATTGGTACGTGAACCGAGCCGATGTGGGTTTTACGCCGATGTACAAATTAAGCTAATGTGTTAGAGAAGAGTAAGGATGCTTTTTGATGACATACACTCCCATTTGCGCGGAGGGTGAGTGGAAAAGTTTTTAGGAATAATAACCTCATAGCACCCAACTGGGATCGAACCCCGATCCTAGTCCTCGGCAGTCCAGTTTATTGCAAGAGTAGTGCCTCAGATCATGCCGTCACCAAAGCGAGTCCCGTAATTATATTAATTAGGTATTATACGCACACGATTTGAAATTAATGGATGAATTCTAAATTACAGTATTAAAATTGTATTTTCCATGCAGAAACGATAGTAAATTCATAACATACTTTTCTTTAATCTAATTCACAAGAGGAAAACCTTTATTTTCCTTTCCTCTGGTTGAGAGATAAAGTAGTTTTTTATATTATGTTCTTCGATCTCATTTTACAGAAACGTCTTTAATTGCAAAACACTTCGTATTTACACAACTGATTTCTTAAATGAACGTAGTCGAATTGATATTATTCCTGCGAACATCTGTGAATCACAGCACAACGCTTGGAATCATTGCTTTGAGTTTTCACGAGAGGCTATCTAGTTTGAACTTACACCAATAGGTAGCAGCGTAAAGCACCACAACACTTTTTTGAATTAAAATAAAATTGTACCACTTTATTTTGGTTCAGAACAATAAGAATATTGAAAAATAAAAAGATAACTATTCTCAATCATATTTACTGGGTTTATGCTTTGTCTGCAGATTAAAAAAACCCATTAAACCAAGAAAATACGATCATGTAACAATAATTTAAACAAAGCGGCTTACAAATATTTAGCTTTTAATTGGCATTAAATTGTACTATATGATAGAGAAATGTGTTTATTGTAATATAATGAAAACATTTTTAGTCTAAGTCTTACCACATTTCACTACCAAGCCCAATTTGTTTTATGCAGTGTTCTTTAAATTATTTTTTAAACCTAAATTTGAATTGACTGGGTATATATGAATAAAACATAAACCATGTAAGTGAATTGATCTCTACAGTAGTAAAAATCTGATTCAAGTGCGTATAATAGTTTTCTTAATAATCGGGTACAGAGGAATCGCCTTAGAAACCGGCCGTGCTCATCTCTAATGGTGATTCATCCCCTTAATTATTACCTTTAATTTTGGAGATAAAAGTTTAACTCATCATACTACTTTGAGGATTGTTAAAATATTCAAATGTCGAGTCCACAAGAAACTCACCAAACCGTTTCGGATCCAGCTCTTGGTACGGATAGTAGTACAAGGATAATGTATATATATATACATAACCCTCTCATTTTTTGTTCGGAGGCATCAAAACCGTTAAAATCCATCATAATCTTGAGGCTGAAAATGCTTGCAATTATAATATTTTCTCTATATGATAAAGTTAAAAGCCTCACTTGGAAGAATCAAAGGTGTCGTATCAGTGTCGCAATTGATTCAAGGCCTGATTAATCAACTTTTATTACCTTGATTAGCATTATTATTGTATTTAGTATGCTAGTACAGAATGTCTCCTACGTCCTCATAATAAATATCAAAAAGAGATAAGAAATTTGTTTGTTGGACTGTAAAGATAAAAGTGATTGGCTCATATTAGAATTATATCCACATTAATATATTATCGTGCATTATAAAAAAATATTTCTAGCATTTTTCTTAAAGGTTCTTTCTACGAGCACTTTCTGAACCGACTTGTTGGCTCCGCGCAATACTTATAAGCTAGCTTAACTCTATAAAGGACACAACACCAGTCCCCAGACCATTAATTCATCACGGGTGAAAAATGCATCCTTGCTAAAATAACAATATTTTTTTCGGACATGCCAGGAATCGATCCTAGGATCTTTAGACCAGTATACAAACAGACTACCGATCAAGATATGTTTTTATAACTACGTCTTCCTACCTGTTCCCACTAAACGCATATGATAATTATTTGTCTAATGGGGTAGGGATGAAAAAGGAAGCATTTTAGAATTAATCTAACCACATTTGCCTGGAAGGCGAGCAGGAAACCATTTAAGAAAAGTCACCCTTAGTAGACCCAACCGGGATTTGAATCCCGATCTCCCTGTCATTAGCAGGCCAGTGATAGTGACGTTTAAGCTACTGAAGCGGGTCTAAAAGCGCTAAGATTATAGTTTTATTTATTTATTCAGTGTTTACAGGCCCGGTATCTTACAATCTTTAAATCCGGGCCGTTTTTTCCACAACTTTTACTTAATTTACACAATTTTAATATGAATTTCCTTTTTAACATTACAACACATATTTTGGCTCTTAACTTAAATGAAATTCAACTACCCTTAGCTCAATTTGATCCACCCCGGGTATATTACGCCTCCGGTACCCTCCCCCGCTAGGCCCTTCACATTGCTCGGGATTTCACTCCCGAGTCCGCCAAGCGCTCAGCAGAGGTGGGCATCCCCATAATAACCACCTGGGGAGGCGCCCTATCAGAGTTGGTGCCCCGCCTACTTTCTACCCTTGGCAGCTGAATTTCCTAATCTACCCCCTATCTAGTTCCCCCGTCCCTAATTATCTATATTAACTACTTACTAAGCTAAGCTAAAATACTAAACTATTCTATTCCCATTACTGCCGGGGAACACCATCACCCAGAGGGCTGCAGGGCAGCCGCCTTTCTCCATCTTGACTCTGAGGGCCCATCAACCATAACCCACCTCTCTTGTTTCCAAGGTGGTGGGTCATACGGTGCAGGGACCCCCTCAGAGTTCATAATCATTCCACTAACTTTTGTTCATACGACTGGAAAACTGTCTTCTGGATCTCAAGGGCATCCCCCGTGTTCCTTCAGACACTCAGTCGTACTGGAATCCAGTTCCCAGGGCTCGCGCTTGCTCCTCCCAGCACATACACATTTTTTTTTCCCGGCAAGGATTGTTACCGCTTATCCCCTTTTAACAATCCTTTTTTCCCTACTCACTCCCCGCTGAGACCGCACTAGTGTCCGTGTCAGTCCTGCCCTCCGTGTCGCTGTCATCTTCTTCGTCATTGTCAGTGTCAACGTCCCGTCTTATTCGTCCCTGTGCCTCTTTAAGTCTGTCTATGTAGGCTGTCTTTGCTCTATCTGACGCTTCCAGTGCAATCTGGTCTAAGAATTTCCAATAGATTGGGTCCCTCAGTACTTCGCCTACTAATCTTCCCTGGATCTCTCTCTGGTAGTTCCTTCTTGCTTCTAGTGTAATGACACACTCAAGCACCACATGTTCAGGGGTTCCCTCCTCACCACATTGACAATTCCCCGACTCTATCAATCCCAGCTTCCTTAGAGATGCCGGGTACGGTCCCTTCCCCGTGATGAAGTGGACAAGACCCCGAGATGGCTGGAGGTGCTTATTCTCTAGTCTCTCAACCACATTTGGGAACAATTGATAAGTCCTCCTACCTGTCCCACTTCTCTCCCAACGTCTCTGCCACTCCTCCAACAGGACTATTTCCGCCTCTCCAAAAGTTGTCACATCGTGTGTGATGAGGAGTCTCACCTTCTCCAAGTTTCTCTTTTTTAGCCAGTACGCCACAGCTTTCTTCCTTATGAGGAGGTCCAACGGCCATACACCTAGGGCCACACTCAATGCATCCGTTGCTACAGTCCGGTAGGCTCCCGTCAGCCTCAATAAGATGTTCCTCTGCAGACCCTGAATCGCCTTAGCCGGAGCGACATTGGTTAGTCTGTGAGCCCAGATGCACGCCCCATAGCTCACAATGGAGAGAAGGATCATCTGATGGTATGTCCTTATTATCCGCATAGGCAGATAAAACCGCCTCTGTCCCATGCTTATAATTTTATTCATCACCGACAGAGTTTTCCCCATCACTCCCTCCATGTGCGCTGTGAAGTTCCTCTTTTCATCTAGGGTAACTCCCAGGTATCTGACCGTATGGCTTCTTCTTATAGATTTCGTACCTAACTTTATGGTCGGATCCCTAGCCAATCTACCCTTAAACAGCATGAAGGTCGTCTTCGCCGGTGCCATTTTTAACTTGACACTTTTACACCAGGTGTCAAGTTCTTCAAGCACCTAGTTACTTTTTTCCTCTAAGTTCCTTCTCGAGTACCCTTCTATTACTATTAGAAGGTCGTCTGCGAAGGCAACCACACCCTGCGTCTCTGGCATCCCCTCCAACAAGTACAACACTGGTTCCAGGCTGACATCCCAAAATATCGGGCCACATACCGATCCCTGGGGACATCCCTTCGTCAGTAGCTTCTGAACCTTATTTCCTGGACATCTCAGGGTGGAGTATCTATTACGACAGTAGTCCTTAAGACTCCTATACAGCTGCCCCGGACACTGAATCTCTCTTAATCTGTCAAACATCGCCGGCCACCAGAGGTTGTCAAAAGCGCCTGAGATGTCCACAAATATTCCTACGACGTATTTACCATTTGCCGAGTCAATCAGTTCCATTGCTCTGCAGATTGCGTCCTCTGTCGACCTGCCTCTTCGGAAGCCATACTGCTGCTGATGCATGCCCATGACTGCTAAGATTATAGTAGTGAATGGTAAATATCACACCTAAGATTATAGTAGTGAATGGTAAATATCACACCTAAGATTATAGTAGTGAATGGTAAATATCACACCTTCTACTCACCTAAGGCCATGCCGAAGGCAGCGTTAACATTAATGATGATGGAAGCATCGGTGGCCGTGATTCCAATGTTGGCAAACTTGTCTTTGTATAGCAGGGCAAAAGTTTGCATTACTGGATATACGATAATCTATAACAGATATGTGGTCATCACATAACTTTAGTGCAACGGGTTAGGACACGACAACAGCCATCAAATTAATGAATGGATAGCATAGATCAGAATAATAGGTAGTAACAAACTGAGAGTATATTATTTGCAACAGTGGTCGCATGGTCTAAGGCAGGGGTGAGTAACCGGTGGCCTTTTAAGGTGTTCGGTGAGGCCTTTTCCAATATTTGGTCAATTATGTATCTTCATTGCTTATAGACCTAAATGACACATTCTCAAACGATGTGTATTCAAGTTTATCACAATTATTATTTTTTAAACAAAAAGTTAATAAAACACTTGTATATATCTATGGTTCAATACATTTTTCCTAAATGATTTTTAGATCTCCCTCCTTACTACCCCCTAATTTAAATAGGTAGATATCTTATACAGGTAGTAAAACACCATGAAAAATAAAGAAAAATATGTTTCATCAGTAGGCCTACATGTTTTAAATTTCTAATGAATGCTATTATTTTTAATAACAAAGCTTTGATTTGGGGATATACTTAAACTAAGAGTTTCAATGGTATCCTTGTGTGTGTGTGTGTGTGTGTGTGTATGTATATATATATATATATATATATATATATATATAAAAGTGTGTGTGTGTTTTTAACTAAAAGAACATTATTAATTTCTATGCTAACTAGGCTGACAACTTCTTAGTGTGTTAATATTTGTAAATGGTGAGTGTTTATTCCGCTTAGGACACAAGAATAGGAATAGGAATAGGTCCTTTTTAATGCAAAAGAAGCGTTTACAATCTCTACTCATTCTGACAGGGGATTGTTATGGTTTCTGATTTGATGCAAGTAGTATATTATCTATATATGACTATTTTAAAGGGCAAAACAATATACATTTACTATGAAAAACTATTTAGTTAATTTATCCTTGAGAATATAATTTGAAAGTTCTTTGATTTCTTCAGTAAATGTGAGTTAATTCAGCAACTAATTACACAACTTTATCCATCCTAAGAAAATATCATTGGGAATACTTAATTAATATACTCGTTAATGGTGTGTTGATTCAGCTAATACATCAAATAATACATCTATCTATATATCATATTTATTCGTGTAAAATTTGGGGCATGTACTTAAATTTCCTCGCTTATTGTGTATTCAATCAGCTTAAACTTGTATCTATTTATTTAATCTCTCTTCTATTACAATATATTTGGCAAGTACAATTTTTTTTCACGTATTGTGTGTTCAATCAGTTAATAGTCCGCCTATGTATGCCTATTTATTCTATTTATTTAATAGACTGTCATTGTCATACTTAAAATGTCTTCCTTAAATGTGTGTTAGAACAGTTAATACTTACATTACTTAGCGCTGTTCCACAGACTATGGCCCATCCCCACCCTCCATCCGGAGGTACCAAGTCCACCTTCTTCTCTGCACCCCCATCCTCCGAATTGTTTCCCACAGGTTTCCCGTTTGAGACGTTCACCAAGGCATCATTGGTTGGTTCTTTCTTCAGATCCAGCATTGGTGGAACATTTTTCATGTTATTCTAGAAGTCTTCGAGTGTTGTCTTGGTCGTGATTCAGTCAGCAACAGCATCTAAACAATATTACCAATACTTGCAGATTATATTGAAGATGATACAACGGTATCTAGTTATTGTCTATACTAATATAATAAAGAGGAAAGATTTGATTTTTTTTTGTTTGTAATGAATAAACTCAAGAACTACTGGACCGATTTTAAAATTATTTCACCAATATAAAGCTACATTATCAGCGAGTAACATAGGCTATATTTTATTTTGAAAATTTAATTTATTCCTCATAAAAATGTCGATAGTATATTATATAGTCGTTGGAAAAAAAAGTTGTTGAAGGGAAAGTGGGTTTGGAAAGAAGGTGGGGTGGGGGTAGGGGTGAGGAAAGAGAAATGAGATGAAAATAGGAGGGAGGATAAAAAGAGGGAAGGGGCTATACAGTGATGGTAGGACTGTATTTTTTTTAAATAAGTAAAAAAAGTTTTGTTTTTATATTGACATGATGGATGATTTGAAGCTTTATTGTACAGGATTCTTTACAATATTTTTTTTACGGGGAAGTGGGCTAGTCCCTAATAAATTTGCGAGAGCTGCCCTTTGTTGAAATATTTAAACTTTTATTGTTGATGATGATTCTTTCGTTTAAAATAAAATATTAGTTTTAATATCAATGTAGCCCAATGTGTACTTATGCTCTTTTTTTAATATTACTTAAAAAAGATAAGATAAAATTCATAGGCGACAAAATTTCTCAAATATGAAATTAAAATTTATGTTCAACAGAAAAATTTGGTTTTACAATTGTTCAAGTTATGAGAGTACATTAAACAAAGACTATTTTATTTATAGAAGTAAACAAATCCCACATATTTAAAAAAGGTAATATTAACACTTTTAATTATATTTAAATATTTTATTCTTAAAGTTTAACATTAGTATTGAGTTTATTCAATAACTCCGACGTTTACTTTTTGTATTTCACATCTAGCTACCCGTCCGGGCTAGCTGCATATTTACACCAATGGAATGGAGACAAAAATAAAGGAAAATTTAATAGTATTGAATTGGCATTTTCGTGAGAAAGAATGAAAAAATATATAGGAGAATCGACATCCCTGTTATCAGACCGGACGAGGTTGACACGTCAAAATATTACCACTGTCATGTTCGGTGCTAGTACTGTTATTTAAGTTCCAGCTTTCATATCCTATTTAAATCATATTAACGAGCTTAAATCCATTTTTCTTGACTTTATTTTCATAATTGGGCGTATAACCTGAACAGATAGTAATACGACGTGGTGCTAAAAAAAAATCGTACTTTAATTATATTAATAAGATTATTTAATATATTTTAAATATGTCATCTGTATATAATATATATATATATGTAAATATAATTTTTTTGTATTTATATAAATATAATATATGTATAAACTATATACTAGTACGTATAATATATACATATGTACTGTGTTTATGGCATTAGTAACTCCAAAGTTTATTGCAGCACCTTCAAAAGTATTACACCTATTCCTATATTTTCTAGTTTAATCCAGTCCAACTAATTAAACCTTATCCTTTCAGGTCCATTTTAATGTCATTTCTCATCTGTGAGTGTCTTAATAAGTGTACTGAGGATGATATTGGTATAATGATGTTTCTACTCTAACCTCAATCAAAGGGGTACATTTCATATAAATTCCTCATCCATCTTATATAATGTAATTAAATGCAAATAGCTTGGAAAGGTTGGAGAATAATGTTCAAAACAAAATACATTACTCATATATTAACAGGGTTCGCAACCATTCCCCTTACTTTTATTTAAAAAAATTGTTTTTATTTATATTCTTAAAATATAAACATAGACAAGAAGAGGATTTTGATCAGATTATAAAATACAAAATTAGGTTGTTTTTTGTCCCACCTGCCCGAGCTACCGTTTTTAAAAAAAATTGCTCCGCGTCATACTACCTACCTTGGCTGTACGCATTTTAATCACGCTGGTGGTAAAAGGATGTTAAAGGTAGAATAGAGAGGAAATGAACCCTAATTTATTTCAAACGAGAGTGGGAGACCATTAAAGAAAATAACTCTCAATATAACCCAATGAGATTCAAACCCTAAGCCTCCTCGTCACAGGCTATACAGATTAGATAAGCCTAGCATTTAGTCCAATTAACCACACGTGCGTATCTCCTCTGGTCCAATCATACTGATGGTGTTAA
The DNA here is from genome assembly GCA_039000515.1 of Timema cristinae. Classification (NCBI taxonomy): domain Eukaryota; kingdom Metazoa; phylum Arthropoda; class Insecta; order Phasmatodea; family Timematidae; genus Timema; species Timema cristinae. Next base: position 45,761,749 of record JBCFYV010000012.1, read on the forward strand.
TTAGTATGATCACATAGATCAAATCTCTTTCCAAGCTGTTGTTCAAACACTGCATTCCAAATCCACCATATACAAATAAACTAAATTAATCATAGCTATATTCGCCACCACCCCATCTTTCCCTAATGTTGTTGTTTTATCAGGATGGCTCGGTAGAGGGGTTGCGGCTCACCAGAAGTAGAGAAATATGTTTTGATATTATTTATTGAACAGTGCTACTAGTCTACATAAATTGCTATATCATATGTGATGGTGTTTGTAATATGCTAACTAAAGAATCATGGAGACCGTCATGTCAATAACCCACGCACTAGCTAACATGGTACGTGGCGGCGTGGTCTCTTAGTAGACAAGATTGCCGGTGACGGGGAGATCGAGGTTCAAATCTCGGTCTGATGTACTGAGGATGGGTTCCCAACATGGTTTTCAATTCTTCCTACACGCAAATGCGGGTACACTTCCAATTAATATATCCTTCATAGTCCCTAAAACCATTAGCTTAATTAGTAAGTACTTATTTCATCACCACGTCTTACTGCCTTTTCAGGTTACACGCCTATGTACTAATATATTAATGGGTTAGAGATTAGGTAGAATTAATTTAAAAGAAATGCACCTGAATTCACGTGGAGGGATGGTGGGAAGCCATGTAGGAAAACCACCCTCAGTGCACTCGACTGAGATCGTATACCAATCTCTCCGTCTTCGGTAGTCTTGTCCAACACAAGATTAGCACGTTAGACCATGGGCCTCCAAAGAGAGTCTAAATTAGTACATAAGCGTATAGCCCAAACGGGTAGTAATACACTATGCTACAAAAACGTTTTAAGCTTGATAGTCGGGTGACAGACTGCAATGCTTTCTGTCGCAAACGACGCCCGGGACCCATGCACGCACGTGGCGTCTAAAACACGTCCGTTCAGTTAACTGGATCTTAGTAGAGAAAACTACTCTCAGAAAACTACATTAATCACCAAATTGAAAGGTGTCGGCTTCCCCTCTATTGTTATGTCCTTTTGACCAATTATCGAGGAGTAGATCCTTCAAGTAGAGATAATAGGTAACTCTCCACTCTAAGGAGGATTGGTCAGCGTTGAACTACATTTAATATGGCGTGTGCACTCAAGAATCCATTACTTAGCCTGCTGACAAAATAGTTCAAAATCCACTTCGTTGGCTGCACGGTCTAACGCTCTACTCTCGTATTATATTAGACTGCCAAAGACGGGGAGATCGGTGTTTCAATCCTGTTCGGGTGCATTGAGGGTAGTTTTCCTCAATGGATTTCCACTCTCAATCCACGCAAACGCGGGTGTACGTTCTCTCAATTAAAACTTCATAATCCCTAGCCCATTAGTGTAGTTTGTACATAGGCGTATAACCTGGATGGGTAGTAAGACGCGGTGCTAGATATTATATATATACATCATATATATGTATATATATATATATATATATATATATATATATATATATACACACACACACACACACGTCAACTCTCGATTATACGACCTGCCACGGTTCCCTGGAAAAGGGTCGTTATTTCAAAGGGGTCGTTATTGGAATTTTAACAGATTTTGTTCCACCCTGACTTTCATACGAAAAATTGCATTTTTTTAGACAACAAATAGCGTGGGTCATCAAAAATCGTTCACAAAATCCAACCAAATCAAAATAACAATGTTAAACAATAGCATGGTCGTCAAAAATTGTTCACAAAATCAAACCAAAATAGTAACCAAATCGAGAATCGAAATAACAATGGCAAAAGCAAGCCTGGCGCGTGATGTAGCGGCAGTCGCGCACGTGGAAACATTGTCTTGCTTGTGAGAGGGGTGGACAGAGTCAAGTGCTATTGGCTGGCATTGATGAGGTGGTGTCTATTTTTATACATGACCCACCCCAGTTACTAATAATACAAACGCTCACAAAGATAGTTGCAACGCAGCGACCTAAATAAATGCAACAAATACATTTTACAGCCGATTTCCTTAAGCTTTTCAACCTTTTTTCCCACATTTTTCACGGTTCCCCTAAAAAGGGTTGTTACTTCTAGAGGGACGCTATTCCCGGGGTCGTAGAATCGAGAGTTGACTGTATAGTTCAGTATTACTTAATCAAATACATTACACAACTTAACTAGGTTTACAACAGAATAAATGCAGCTAGGCCTAGAGCGTTACAATTAGTAAAAATAATAACATAGAATGTTATCTAACATAACGAATATCTTACATATGAACTACTAAAAGGATTAAATACAATGATACCCAAACCGGTCATCACATGACCTAAGAAGTCAAGCTCCAGATTGGACAAGATTTCCAGTGTAGGTTCGTATCATGATTGGCCTGTACTCGAGGTAGTTTCTCACATGTGTTTTATCACTGTGGTTTTCCCTCCTTTCACATCATTAATTCAATTTAATCTACTCTAAAAAAATATTTGTCCTTATTTCTAAGAAATATTTGTTAGTATTCACCGTGAAACGTGATACATCAATATTATATTATATTATATTATATTATATTATATTATATTATATTACTATTGTTATTATCTAATAAAATGTGTAGAGACATGCTTTGTCCCAAAAGTAAATATAGTGTAATATAAACTCTTGAACACTTTTTCAGTCGATTGCATAATGTTCCAATATATCACATTCTTAGAAGATAAAAGCAGTCTAATTATTCCTTATTTTATTTTACACCACGTTCAGACAAACATACGATATATTCAAATTAAATGACATTAATGGGTTAGGGACTAGGAAGAGGAAATGTCCTAAGCCTAGCTGACGTCACTGAAGGCTGACACTTATCCAAAGCCAGTACACAGTAGAGTGCTTGCCTAGCTTATCTAGGATTCAGGATTATATTTCCGAAGGGTTGAAGATGTCTCATTGGTAAACTATCAGCTGGGGACTGGATGTGGTGTTTGTTCTAGTACTAGGCAGGTCAGCATTTAAGGGAGGGTGATAGGGGCAACTACCGAAGGCTTACATAAATCAGGGCCTCCACAAAACAATCGCATTAGAATATAATTTATTTTGGCTTTAATAACTGCAGGCCTGGTAAGATATTTCAAGAAAATGTAAATTACTATGTTAATTTTTATTTTTATGTCTGATCAACATATGACTTATTAATGAACATACGTCAAGTAACTATTTCAGATTGTGATTTCTAAAACATGGACAACACTCCTAAATCGCTGTGAATCTATTAGCTACATATGACATTACAAGCCAAGTTTATGGGGATTACTTTTTTTTAGCGTATGGCATCTTTGAACGGTATATATATTATCTAGTTCAATCGCCTGTATGTAAATTATTAGCCCTCTTGTGACACAGAACGTTGTCCAGGGTTCACAAAATGAGGTTGTCTACACGTCATACCTGCAATGAAATGATGTGATGATAGTGATTATGAAAGGTGGAGCCAGTAATGATCTTAAACCTATCTTTTGGCTAACTAACCAAACCCTGTTGACCAATGGGATATTTCCCCTTTTGGGAAAAATACTCATTGTACCAGCTGGGAACCAAACCCGTGGCCTATAGGTTCATAGCTCGTTACACTAACTACTTTACCACGGGTCCAGTTAATATTTCCATATGTCCATCTTTAACACTAAGTTTTTAACAGTTAATAATATTTTATTAATAATGGTTCTATAAACAATCTATATAAAACTGATTCGCCTTTCTTTGTTTTGATTTTTGCCCATAATTATTTGCATATGTGTTCTTTAGCTATAGTTTCTACCTGTTGTATTTCATATTAATAATTAGATTCTAGCGTGTTTCATTTAACATAATTGATAGGTTTATTATTCTTTCTCTCTCTCTTCTCTCTCTAGTCATGAATGTGTGTATGTATATATATATAAATGTATGTATGCATACATATGTATGTTTGTGTAAGTATTACGTGTATATCATGTATAATTTAGACATAGCTCCAGCTGGTTATGTTTCTTATAACGGTCTGGCTGTCTTTCTTTCCTTTTCACTATACTTTCGCAAAACAATATTATTGTATTCATTTAGAATTAATTTCTATGGAAATTTATTATTTACTTAGTACATTGTTTCACTCATCTATTTTTAAGCAACCTTCGTCATCTCTAATTTCTCATTTTATATTACACAAAATTATACATGTTCATAATAAAAAATAACTAGGTAATAGTTTTAAAAACCTGTATAAAAGAATTGTTTATGTAACACTCATTGTTGCCAAGTGAGCAAATGCGCTTCTTATTATATATAAACAAACTTTGAAATTAAAAACAAATTAAAGCAAAGAAAAAAATAATAATAGCGTCGTAACGTTAAAATAAAAATATTTGCTTAGTGTTGGCGCCTCCAGTTAATTACACACCCGGCACCTCCACAACTCTAAGCCCGACCTTGTAAAAGTTATAGCTTACTGGTAGTTGATAAATAAATTGCTGATATGATCAATAGGTTCAGAAAGTTTCTTTAATAATCCAATTAAAAAATAGAACCCTTTCTCATCCTCACAACTTTATATTATTGGTTTTGTAAGTTTCTAAAATACGGCTGCAGATCGCGTGGTAGATACAACAATAATTTACTATATTGAGCTTCGCGCCAATGAATCAACCTGCTGATAACGGTCAAGAATGTCAACTAATACTAATATATTTTGGGAAGACAAAGCAATACTTTCAGGAACTTACCCAACATGTCCACAATTCACAAGCTATTAGTGTTGTGTTGAAGTCATTATTTACCTTGTTTAATCTTCATTCCTATCGAAAATTTGCTCAAAATCATACTCTAATGTATCTTTATTTACAATTTATTTAATATTATTTTATTAGAATTTTTTTTATTAATTTATCATTTATGTATTTTTAATTTTTCATTTATTTAGTTATCATGCAGTGACAGTCTAAAGCGTGTTTAAAATATTAATTAGACCTATAGTGTACAAATGTTTCGATAATATTGGCACATATATAATTTCAAATGTATTTTCGTACAATGTATGAACTTTATGTAACAGCCAACACTATATATATATATATATATAATATATATATTAATCTCATTACATTCAAAAAATTTAGAATGTGAAAATAATAATTGATATGTAGGCCTATTTCTCTAGTGGTTAAGATCTTGCAGCTGCGCACTTCATAAAGGGGGAACGTTCAATGGCTACTTTCCTTCTTTGTTGGATTATTAATAAATTTGTTTTATTAATTTCAAAGTTTTGGCTTTGCATTTTGCAAAATTGACCGTAGGTTTGGTTAAGAAATTACATAACAGTATACAATTATTTTTATCAATTATTATAAAAATGATGTACCTACTAATTAAGCTGTGTATTGGTAGGACCACATTCTCACCTCACCTTTCACTTACAAACAGATTATTTCCGTTCTCTTATATTCTTCTCTTTCTACGTCTCTTCTATGTCTCTCTCTCTGGCTCTATGTCTGTCTCTCTCTTAGTTTGTCTCTCTCTTAGTTTCTGTCTGTCTGTTTGTCTGTATTTTTCTCTGGCTCTCTGTATGTGTCTCTGTCAGTTTGTCTCTCTGCCTGTATGTTTATCTCTATAGCTCACTCTGTCCCTCTGTTAGTCTGTCTGTATCTCTGTATCTTTATCCGTCTATCTGTCTGCATGTCTCTCTCTGGCACTTTGTCAGTTTGTCTCTCTGCCTGTATGTTTATCTATATAGCTCACTCTGTCCCTCTGTTAGTCTGTCTGTATCTCTGTATCTTTATCCGTCTATCTGTCTGCATGTCTCTCTCTGGCACTTTGTCAGTTTGTCTCTCTGCCTGTATGTTTATCTATATAGCTCACTCTGTCCCTCTGTTAGTCTGTCTGTATCTCTGTATCTTTATCCGTCTATCTGTCTGCATGTCTCTCTCTGGCACTTTGTCAGTTTGTCTCTCTGCCTGTATGTTTATCTCTATAGCTCACTCTGTCCCTCTGTTAGTCTGTCTGTATCTCTGTATCTTTATCCGTCTATCTGTCTGCATGTCTCTCTCTGGCACTTTGTCAGTTTGTCTCTCTGCCTGTATGTTTATCTCTATAGCTCACTCTGTCCCTCTGTTAGTCTGTCTGTATCTCTGTATCTTTATCCGTCTATCTGTCTGCATGTCTCTCTCTGGCACTTTGTCTGTTTGTCTACATGCCTACCTGTCTCTTTACATGCATGGTTCTCTCTCGCTGTCTGTATCTCTCGTTCTACCTAATCCTATGTTTGTTTCTCACATTTTGTCTCTCTTTTTATATAATTTTTTTTGTGCATATACATAAAAAGATTTACAACTGTAAAGAATAATTTGAGATTATTTCTATTAAAATTATTGTTTCAGAAAACTTTCCCTCCCCACCTCACAAAATCAGCAGGTGGACATTGAAGAACTTCAAATATTTTAGAAGAAATTCATAATGTTGAGGTTAACTTTCTTAAACTGTTACTTTATCTACGTAATACTTTGTTTGTAATCATTATTATTCCCGCTAATGCAGTGTATATTAGGAAGTAAATAAATCACAAAGGAAGGAGGAAAGAAAAATATGATATTAACAATAACTCAAAGAACGAATAGCCCAAATGGTTAGTAAGACACGTGTTAAAACAAATTTACTCTAAAAATACTATTTCTGTGGTCACAACAATGAGACAATGAAGCATCGTAGTGTATATGTTACGGGTAGTGTGCGAATTCTGGATAGTGTCGAGACTAGCCGGGAGATGTTGATATTATTCAAGTGCGAATGGATAATGTCAATATTAATCTGATAAACATCGAAAAACCTTATCTAATCACCTCTCATTTAATATTATTCACCTATTTTGGATGGTTTCAACATTATCTGGATAATATCGACTTTATCTAAGCTCAAACTTTACCCGTAACATATATACTATAAAAGGCCGTATATATGTAATAAATAACATAGTAATGATGGTTATTTAATCAATAGAATTGAATGGAACTATACATGGCTTTTTTTCTGTCGGAACGGAATTCTGTAACCTTTTTTATTTTATAGATTTTTAAAACGAATGTCATGATTAATAACACAAGAATCCATTTGTGACTTTCATTGATCTTCTCTTGATCCTTGTATTCGTAACCTGGAAATCACTGAATGATGAATTTTCCTGATCACTCATTTTAACTTCTTCTGCATTTTCTTCTGCATCTTTTTCTTTCTGGGTATTTCTGTAGCATTCAAATTGCTTTAACAATTTAAAGACTAATTCTAGCATACACAGTAGAGTGGAGAGTGGAGAAGTAACTGGAAAACTCTCTATCGATTACAAGAGTTCCAAAAACATTTTTGCTGGCTTGTCTAGCCCTTGACAGTCTGTAATTAAATAAGCACCAACAATAACATTGTTCTATTTAAAAGATGCTCATCTTGTGAAGCCCAAAAGAATGATTGTTAAAGCGCCTCCCAGGAACGCTTTTATGATGTACTATAAACCAAAGTAGGTCTGTAATAGTTAGCATCATCGAGAGCTAATAAAACTATTGAAAGCAGTTTTTAATAAATAGAGAATTGTAAATCAAAATTCTCAGGAGCTCTAATGGCAATATGTTTTTCATCTAACGCAGCAACACAATGGAAAAAGTTTAATTTTATTCTAAAATTCTGCCCAATATATCTCCACATTTATTCAGAAACCTATGGAATAAAAATGGGCAACAAACATTTCCACAGAGCTTCGCAAACTTTTTCAACTTACTACAGATACTTCTATGTACAAGTTTTGTAGCTAAATGTTGTAGTTTGAAATGTGTCACCAGAACAGTGAGGAATCTATAACGCACATTACATAATATATATTTTATATGTTTTCAGTTGCTCTTGTAAAAAAATAGTGGAAGTCTCTCATAGATGTTCTGAGACATATAATGCGAGAGAAGACAAAAGAAATCGTCAAGTAGCCGTAAATACTTGGCAATTTGAGAAGCAAAAGGAGTTTCTCAAACAACATTTGGACTCAAGGAGTTACGTAGCTATAATGAAATAATTAATATATTGATTTAAATAAACATAAAATATGAAATTGTAGTTAGTATAGAAGTTCGTCCAAATAAAATATAATTTTTTGTATGTGCGCACTCTCGGAGCGAAACAGATTTTTACTTAGCTCTTGTTATAGAATGGGATCTATTTTACATCAAGGTGACTACAAAAACCATGTGGATGAAATATTATACCATAAGTTCCCTGAAATGGTAGAAATGAAGAATTTCAATACATTCAACGTCTAATTACACCTCTCATGTTAATGATCCAAGCAAAGATGTGAAAAATACAAAAATTGGGGATGTTTATAAAGTTATAAAATACTTGCAGAAAAAACATGATAGTCAGGAGCCACAGGACGTCAACACGTCAAATACCCCTTCCTTATCAACTCAAAATAAAAAGATAGCTATTTTAGTTAATAGTAGATGCGCAGAAAGAGATAACTACTTAATCAAGTACTAGTATCACTCATGGTAAATAGCAAGAACAAGCAACCAACCATACGAGACAAGTAATCATAATAGCTTTCATTATTTTGAAAACTGATCCCAAAGCATCAACCAGTGACTAAACATGATTATTTAATAATTATTTCACATTATCGTATAGGAGAAAAGATAAATCGAAAAGTTAGTTTCATCGACAATAAATATATGATAAAACTAGTTTGTTGATATTTTGGTTGTACTCGTACATGACGTAATATTTCAATAATGTAAAAATGTACTTGTATGAAACATCTTCATAATTACACTAAACATTTTAATCTAAAATTTAAATATGAAAATAAAATACTAATCACGTTTTCCTTAAACAAATTGCAAGTGTTTCTTTTGCAGAAATTGCTTGTTTGTAGATTCTTCTATAAGGCCTCTTGTATGAGCTGTAAAATGCCTTCAAATAGCGGTTCTTTTAAAGAAAAATATCTACAGATATTTTACTAATAATTTTCTAGATCCGCAAATAAATTATGGAACTCTCCACATTCTTCTATTCGAGTGTTAATATCATGCATTAATTTTCTCTTTTACTTTTTTAAAGTAAATGTAAGAATAGTGAGGCTTCTGTGTCCGTTTTATTGGCCATCTTGCAGAAAAGTGTCGCAGAAAATACAGAATAACTTATAGAAACCGGTGTACACATGTCCAAATCTTATCATCAGCTATACTATAGCATATAAACAGATCGCTTTACTCGTATAATATAGCACCCTGTCTATGCTAGCCTTTATCAACCACTTGGGAAAAATAAACAAATATAAATGCAATATACTTAACAATAAATTAAACACTTATGTGTGGATAAATTTCGCTAAAATTTTACCGTTTATTCAACCACACAATTTCTCAATCATATTTAAACAATAAAATTAAAAGTTGTGAGATCTATTTATGTATTTATGTGATGTGTTAGGGCACGGTCATGCTTAAGAAACACCTGGTCGCCTCAACCAGTAGGCTATAAAGTCAAGCCACGCTCTTTATACTCGTATTGAAGACATAGATTCTATCACGTTTGGGACCTCATGTGACATTAAATTTTTCTGCAGTGGCAGCTTTCAACCTATTAAATAGGTGAAGATGCCGCGAATAAAATCCAAACAAATAATGACAATTAAAGATGAAAATGTATCGGTAAATATTTCAAATTATTGAATCCTGTAGGGTGACCTGGCGGTCTAGGGGTAAGGTGTCGGACTTCTGTGCTGGGATCCGGGTTCAATCCTCGCGCCCGGCACAGATTTATCTGATTACCAAACCCTTCCTTCACCTCTGACAAGACATCTTGTGAATGTGGGGAATGCCAGACCTCCACCGTGGTTCGGATTCCACGTTAAACTGTAGGTCCTCCATTTCATCTCACAATCACCCTACCATTACACATTAGCGTACGTGCGTATAACCCGAACGGGTAGTAAGACGCGGTGCTAATAATAATAATAATAATAATAATAATAATAATAATAATATTAATAATAATAATAATAATAATAATAATAATTGAATCCTGTGGGAAGGGGGATGAATTCATAGAGGCCTTGACCATAGTTTGAAGTATTAACATATCTGGTCTACAACATACCCAACGTTAGTAGCACATTCAACCACCATGCGCACTAGTTTTCAACTCATTTGATGAGGTTTATGATGTTAGCGTCCTTATGCCGGGATCACGATCAACTTAACGTTAACTTAACGTAACTTAACGTAAAGGACCTCCTCGTGTGTTTAAATGGAAGCGATCACGATGCACTTAACTTAACGTTGACTTGCAGTTAACTTAACGTAAGAGATGTCTTGGGAGGTCTGTTACTTTACTTTACTTGAAAGTTATCACGTGATCTAGTCAGCCAATCATATGCGAGTGACGTCAACAGGGCTATTTAGTAATTCATTTGTTGGTATTATGACCAATGTTTACTCTTTAGCGTAAGTTCTAGTGATCATACATTGAAACAAAATAATTAAACTAAAATAGGGAACTAAATTTTTCAAAAAAGTTTAATAATAGATATTTATTATATTGATTGAAAACTGTAAACATTCACAGATCATCACTTTACAAATAGTACAAACCACAGATCATACTCGAGAATGCATATGTTTGGCTCGAGTTGTTACGTTAAGTTAAGTGAATCGTGATCACACATAAGTTAAGTTAACTTTAAGTGAACTTTACATTAAGTTACGTTAAGTTAACGTTAAGTTGATCGTGATCCCGGCATTGAGAGAAATTGAACTGACGCGTAAACTTCAAACTTTGGCTATCTTGATTAAATTCATTCCACTTATATAGTAGTAAATTCTTTTCAAAAATATTTCAAAATTTTCCAAAACAAGAAGTTCTCCTTCACATATATCTAAGCACAGGCTGCTGTCACCAGGTGGTAGTCGCTTGGAATGGCCACGCACATGTAAAACAAACCGTTGCGTGCTGGCGTCCTTGTTCCAACGTTTTTGTCGTGGCGACCAGTTTGCAAGTACGGCCGTATTCTTAAGAAACTAGTTAAGTAGATCCGTCTCAACATATTGTTAGAGTTTGGATAGAGAGAGCTAGGTCGCAATAGTAGATATAGAGCCGGGAGGGGTTTAGGCTCTCTATAAGATGTGGCGGGAGAAAATATGCGCTTTGCTTAAAACTTCACATTTAAATCACCCATTTCGGTGGTGGCTTGGTCTAAGGCATCACTCTCGCATTTGACTAGACTGATGATCACAGAGAGATTGGGTTCAATCCCGGCAGGGTTTACTGAGTTTGTTTTTTCCTTTTATCACGCCAATTCGGGTACATTACTTCTAAATTCAACATTCTTAAATCCTCATTCATTTGCGTAATTAGTACATAGGCGTATAACCCGAATGTATAGTAAGACGCGATTCAAAAAAATTATAGAAATAAACACCAAAAATTTAAAATATCTTTAAAGTCCGCCAATTTTGACGAGTAAACTTTTTACTATATAGTCGAGTCGTTCTATGAAACATTGTAATGCTCAATAAAAACTTTAGTAGCGTAGTTTGCAACGATACACAAGTACAGTGGTACATATTTAAATATAATACTCACTAAATATTGTAATATTTGTTAACATACTCATATGTATATTGTTAATAAAGATAATCAGGTAAACAAGTTAATTTAAAACACAGCTCCTTACCTAATATTTCACTTCTGTACTAAAGAAATCAGCGTGATAAAATACCCTATTTAATAAAGCCTACCACGTCCCTACTTGTTTATCACCTGACACCTAACTTTTAAAACCAACACAAACACCTAACGAACTTTTACACTGACCGATCAACAAACACGTCCACACAGATCCACTGCAACAACATCACTGATCCATGCGGACCCATCATGGCTGAGAGAGGTAAAAAGCATCTGGCAGCGATCATTGCGATATGTTACGTAACGCATCACGTCATTTCAAATTGTTCTGGTCATTGTGTACTCGTTATCGTTTAGGATAGCATTCCTCTTCAATAATCGTTCTTTTCTTGTATTTAAAAATATATCAAATCAAATCCATCAGCATTCTTATCATTCGTGTAAGATGAGAAATCTCCCATCTATCATTCATTAATAAAGTAGTTAGCTATAGCACAGAATTAACCAGCGTATTGATTTATTTACCAAGGGTATATATTACTCGCCTTGGTAGCCACGTGGTCTAATGCATACTCTCGTGTTATAATATACTGTATATGACGGGGAGAGTGAGGTACGAATCTCAGTCGGGTGTCCTAAGGGGTGGCTTATCCAAAATGGCTTTCCATTCTCCCTTCAAGCAAAAGTGGGTATACTTCCTATAAATATAATCTTCCTCATCCCTAAAACCATAAGCGTGATTAATACATAACCCGAACGGGTAGTAAGACGTGGTGTAATAAAAAACACAATATATTCCGGATCAACCTGTTTTTGACTTGCTGTCAACGAGATTAACAGGTTTTTTGCTTCATAGATTCCAGGGAAGTGTAATTTAATAATAATAGTACAGAAGTAGTAAGAATTTTAGAGAACTAAACGTACTGTCCAATTTTCATAGTGAGGGCATTATATTAACTACAGTAATATTTTGTTGGGGTCAACAGTTATAACATTTAACTATATTATTAGGACTATTATACAGGTATTGATAATATAAAAGTATAAAGACAATCTTATAATTTACTGGTTTATCCTAGCATTTACCAATATATGTTGGTAAAAGTCGAAATATCTTAGAAAATGTTTACATTTTGAGTTTTAACCATCTTTAGAGTCAGCTGGAAGTTTTATCTTTGACAGTTATAGCTTTGACCAGCACTCAAAATAAACCAATAACCTAGCCTAATTTAACCAAGCCTAATTCAACTTGACCTAAAGAATGGATTAGGCTTGTTAGGTTAGGTTGGGTTAGGTTATTAGTTTAATTTTTAGTCTGGTCAAATCTAGAACTAGTGTTACTCTCTCTAACCTGATTTTGAGATGGTTAAAACCCAAAATGTAACTATCTAAGATAGGTTGGAATTTTACTAACAGATATTGGTATATTCTAGGATATACATGCATATTCTAAGATTTACCGGTATATATACTTTTACAGTAACATATATAAAGAATTATGCTGCAGACCACTTGGCCTGACGTATGAAAACATGTGAGTATATTTAGTAACTAGGATTGTTTTAAATTTGGTGAAGATTCCTTTTTTGGCCTATGAATGTTTGCTCTCGTGAGTTTTGGGTGAATATAGAGGTTAAGGTGAGATAGTAGGGGATGCGAGAAAGGGTAAGTGTTTTTGCAGTTTTGACAGTTGACATTTATTCATGGAAAATAAATTGTTTTCAGGGTTGACAATTTATTTATGAAAATAAATTAAATGTTTCTCTAAAAAAGTAATTTAGTTTTGTACACATAGTATTTTCAATGGTTCTTAAATATTTTGCATGAGAATATAAATATTTGATAGGAAACTTTTCAAATTAAGGGAAAAATTAATCATAAAACTTTAGGTCAACCTTGACAGATATTCAAGAAAATTTGAGATTATTATATAGAGAAAATTAAATTAAATGTTTATACTTAGAATTATTTGATTTATTTGCCGAAAAAGATTTGTTGATATAAAAACTGCCATAGATACCACCCTTAGCTTACAAATAGCTATTTTTCTTATTCCTGTCACGATCTTACAGAATTTGCTACAATCTGGTTTGCCCGTTAGGTGAGAAGGGATGATGCATCAAGCCAAAAGTGTCCGTCCTAATGGAAGTGTTCACACCTTGAGCGTTGCGTTCACGCGTGTTTCAAAGCCATGCGGAGCGTTGCGTGTCCACATTACTCGAGCTGATAATCAGTTTGGACAAGTCAACGCAACGGCACGCTATAAATAAGTTTTTAAAAATAGCAAATAGGCCTGGTGCTCGTTCAACTTTTAATTTATCTAAGAATTTATAACTTTTGCTGAACTACTATGGTGATGACCTAGTTTGTAGTAATTAGATTACAATTATTGTTGAAGAGAGATCACAATATATTAATTGTTTTATAAAGCGTTTTACTAGATTGTTTTAGGAGTCTATATATACTTTAAAAGACTACTGGTAGCGCGGAGGTTAATCTATTGAATCCCAGACAAATGTACGGACGTGCTTTTTTTGTTTGCTAAATTGAGACTTCTTTATGAAAATGCGGGAAAATTTATTCAAAATATATTTTTTCATCACTATCCCTGTAGTGTAAATATACATATAGTCCAGACGTGTTGTAAGGCGTTAGGCACACAACAATGAAGACATTGGAGAGTATATTATTAATCAGTGATTAGGTCTACTTGATGTCAGACTAGATTAACGCACCGCGACGCAACTATATATTCCGTTCATGATAGGTTTATACCTGGATGACAGTTCGAAAATCATATGTTTAGGTTTTGGGTTGCCAACACTTGTAAAAGATCACAGTTTTGTTATAAATGTAAAAATCTTTAATTACCTGTTATATATTACATTTAAAATAACGTAAGCTTAAGTTTTCTCATACTATTTCATTTTTTAAATAATTTATTTTTATCCAACTTGATATTTTAAACATAATTAAAAGTTACTTATTTTCGTTTTGTAACGTTACTGATTTTGTGTAATATAGTGCACACATCAATATCTTTTAATACAGGCATCGTATTTACTTGGAAAAGAGAAAATTGTTGTCATTTTTTTTACATTCAATAAATGATTTATGATTATTTTATCATATTTTGAAATATTTAACTGAATAAAATATTTTCATCAACTGCGTGTCTGCATCATTGTAAAACTCTTGTTTACCGTTATGTTCAATCATACGGTTTAGATTCATTAGGGTGACCTGGTGGTCTAGGGGTAAGGCGTCAGACTTCTGTGCTGGCAGCCGGGGTTCAATCCTCGTCCCGGCACAGATTTATCTGATTTCCAAACCCTGCCTTAACCTCTGACAAGCCATCTTGTGAATGTGGGGAATGCCAGGCCGCCACCGTGGTTCGGATTCCATGTTAAACTGTAGGTCCTCATTTCATCTCACAATCATCCTACCATTACACATTAGCGTAAGTGCGTACAACCCGATCGGGTAATAAGACGCGGTGCTAATAATAATAATAATAATAATAGATTCGTTAGTTGCCATTTTAAAGATATGTGCGTTAGAAGTTTTTGTGAAAGTGGTGTTAATATTTTTTTAAAGGGAATAAAACTATAAATAAACTTTGTATCCGACCTCAAATAAATATATAAATAATATTGGCCTAAATTACTGTGGTTAACTATCACATTAATATATTACCATCTGTTTTCATTAGTCAATCAAAGTGATAGATGTCAGCTGTTGGCGTTGTGATATATTAGGGATTATTTCTAGTAACATTTCGAGCTGTCATCCAGGTAAACTTAGCTCGTGAATGACTTATACTCGCTATGGGAACACACCTGACGCGGATGGCTATGTGACCGTGCGCCCATTGAGACGCAAAGTAGGAGGGACAGCGCAGGGCAGGTTTTGGTCATTTCTTTTTTAGAATACTATAGCGGACACTACGAAACAGAGCGGCGAGGAATGTGGTTGAAGCACAGTTCCTCTGTTTGTTTCTGCTAGTCACGTGTTGACCTGACTGATTTATGTGTGGTTGATTACACAACAACATCTGTCCAAAGTTTTGTTTTCTTCATGTATGCGTACAATCCTATTTTCCTAGGAAGAACCTTAATTGACAGCTAGAAAAGTTACTAAACCCACTTTCACGTATTCAAACGTCAGGTCATGTGATCTACAGCTATCACTTTTGTTAGCTATTATCAATACCTATAAAATAAAACTCATGAAATAGTAAAATAAAATTAATATTAACCGTTAATAATATATTGCTATATTATGAAAACTGATTTGTATCTCCCCTGTACTGTGTTGTCCTGTCATATTTATTTACCCTTGCTTCTGCTCACACCCTGCCTGCTCAGGTTCTAAATGTGTGCTTGGTCTTAAGCTCGTAGGTGATAATATTATACAGTGCGCCACAATTCCTTGGAGCATAACTTAGGGAACGCTTTAGAACAAACCTGGTTGGAGTTGCATACCATGCTAGGTATTTTATAGTTACAAAATTTCGCTAAAATACTTTCATACTTCAAACTATATGCTCTGCAGATTTTGAAAAATAATATCACACCAAAAAAAAACTCCACCGCATTTTACTAACAGATGATCTGGTCTATAAGCATTTAATCATGTTGATGACGCAGAGTGAAAAAGATAGACTTTATAGAAAATTGACCCAAATTTTTGTGGAGAGAGAGAGAGTGGAAAAATAGCCTTTGTACAGCCGGAAGGACTCTTAACACACACATAATCAACGGCTAACAAGACAGACATCATGTGAATGTGGGGAATGCCAGGCCACCACCGTGGTTCGGATTCCACGTTAAGCTGTAGGTCCTTCATTTCATCTCACAATCACCCTACCATTACACATTAGCGTAAGTGCGTATAACCCGAACGGGTAGTAAGACGCGGTGCTAATAATAATAATAATAATAATAATAACAAGACAGAAAATAGACGAGATGTAGGTTTAGTATGCATTGATGCAGGTTTTAATCTAACGTGATTGGTATGGGTAAATCATGGTCTAACCGCTGAGATATGCAGCTATTTTATACACTCCTATATTTTACTTATAATAGAAAATAGCTGAAATATATTATCATTTTTATTCACAAATAAAGTTCTCATCCAACCTGGACAGCTGTTCAAACAACTACATAGTATTGATTATATAGCTACCACGTGACTTAGTGACCATGAAAACACTCTCTTTTTTAAACTAATAAGTTTTGTAAAATTGTGTGGATATCAAACTAAAACTTACAAGATAGTTTACCTTAATCCTTCTGCTTTGTTACACTTCAAGGTCAGACTGAAGATTTTCACTCTAAATATAGTTAATATAACGTTTTGCCAAACTCTCTGTAATATTTGCCCTGGGTCGCTTGTTGGCTATGATATAAGTGAGGCACTGTGCGCATGCACCAACAGTAACCAACGAGAATCAAGAAAGAGATCAACACGGATCGGCCGGGAGAGGTGGATCTAATTTGGTTTTCGCTTCCAAGCAGCTCTAGAGAAAGGCTTATGCGAGATTCGTGTGAAGATGGAGTTTATATGTTAAATCCGTATCACTGGTCACATTGTCTAAGATATGACTAACGTAACAGAATGGACCACAGAAGATGGGGGCTCGGAGTTTGAATTCCAGTTGGGTATAAACGAAGCTGTTATCCCTAATTGGTTTTCCATCTTCTCTCTTTGTAAATTCGGGTATATTTCTTTCAACTCCCTATACCACTAGCGTGATTAAATGTATGTAGCCTGGATGTGGTGCATAACATCTTCATGTAAATATGTATATATTTAATATTCAGAAGTTATTTTATTTACAAATATAGGAAATAAAATTTAATACTCGCTTCGGTGGCCACTTATTCCAAGGCATCCGTCTCGCAGTATACTGGACCAGTGATGACGGGGAGATTATAGTTTGGAACATGGTCGGTTGTACTGGGGTTTTTCTCTAAATGGTTTTTACTCTTTCTCCATGCAAATGTGGGTATATCTCTTCTAAATTTAACTCCCCTCATCCCTAACACATTAGTGTGGCTATTACATACGCTTGTAGCCCAAGCTGGTAGTATGACGTGTTTATAAAAAGAGTTTAATATCAATTTAATGTTCGACAAGGTCGTTTAAGTGGTGGATAAATAAATATTCATGCCAATTAAAATATCGATTTATAGGTTTACACATTGGAATATATATTTGGTTTTCTTCTACATGTCTAAATTTTTGTGTGTGTCCAACTGGAGTGTTTAATTTTTGCAGTCCTTTAGTTAATATTGGTTCTCTCACGTGGAGACACTGTTTAAATGAACACCAAAATAAGAAATTTAATATTTTATTTTCCTTGTATCAAGATTATCTCTCTTATGTGGGGGAATTATTGTAAATAACACAAAAATAAGTAGTTTAAATCTACTATTTAAGAAACAAAACTATCAAGCATAATTTACATGCAAAACTGTAAAATAACTGTAAAGCTCCAAAATCGAAGGTGTAAATATAAGCACAATAACAGTGGTTCTCTCACAGGGAGGGATTGTTTAAAAAAAAAAACTCGATGGTGTAAGCCCGCAATTGAGCTATACCGACCGAGCGGCCGCCGCTGTTGGCGATGATAGTGTTAATGAACACAAAAAATAAATAGTTTGGATATAATATCTAAAGAATCAAAACCAAACAAATTGAAGGAATCACTCCAAAGAGAGTTCCCTGATTTACCAAATAAAATTTTGCTCTTGGCTTAGTCTAAGAAATAAAACTAGGCCTAAATATAAGTCATTCACGAGCTAAGTTTACCTGGATGACAGCTCGAAATGTTACTAGAAGTAATACCTAATATATCACTACGCCAACAGCTGACATCTATCACTTTGGATGACTGTAATGAAAACAGATGGTAATATATTAATGTGATAGTTAACCACAGTAATTTAGGCCAATATTATTTATATATTTATTTGAGGTCGGATGCAAAGTTTATTTATAGCTGTATTCCCCTTAAAAAAATATTAACACCACTTTCACAAATACTTCTAACGAACATATCTTTAAAATGGCGACTAACGAATCTAAACCATATGATTGAACATAACGGTAAACAAGAGCTTTACAATGATGCAGACACGCAGTTGATGAAAATATTTTATTCAGTTAAATATTTCAAAATACGATAAAATAATCATAAAATCATTTATTGTATGTAAAAAAAAATGAAACAATTTTCTCTTTTCCAAGTAAATACGATGACTGTATTAAAATATATTGATGTGTGCACTATATTACACAAAATCAGTAACGTTCCAAAACGAAAAATAAGTACATTTAAGTATGTTTAAAATATTGTTTCGAGTTGGATAATAATAAATTATTTAAAAAAATGAAATAGTATGAGAAAACTTAAGCTTACGTTATTTTAAATGTAATATATAACAGGTAATTAAAGATCTTTACATTTATAACAAAACTGTGATCTTTTAAAAGTGTTGGCAACCCTAAACCTAAACATCTGATTTTCGAACTGTCATCCAGGTAAAAACCTATCGTGAACGGAATATAAACTTAATTGACAGGCAGTACCGTAAAATTACTGAAAAAAATACTATGTGACGGCAAACATTTATCTGACAATAATAATGTCAAAATCTCAGGCCACACATTTTATAGTTAAATTATATATTTATTCTTCATGTTTGTTTCTATTCCAAAACACTCGTTGCCAAGAAAATTCATAATTGGTTTGTTGATGTTTCCAAACCGCCTCAATGGCGAAGAGACTTAAAAGGATTATGTGTATATTCAAAGTTAAAATATTTGAATTTCTACAAATTTAAGACGCAAATGGAACCACACCAACAGTTTTTACGATACTGCTTTGCTCGCTGATGAGATACTGTGATGGGATTATCTTACGCTTATCCTTGAAACATAAGGCGTAGGGCCTAAAAAGGAAGGTATTCCAAACAGTTATGCGTTATCAACTTTACTTATGTTATTATAACTATCAGGCTCTATCCAAAGTAATGAAATTAGGTGATGAAATGGTCCGTTAAATCTGAAAGAGTTCCTGAGATAAGTTAAATAAATAAGGTATTATAAATTATATGTGATAGATATTAATTTAGAAAATTTTATTTTTTAGTAAAACGTTTGCAGACTTTAATTTATTCATACATTAACTATTTATACCAAACTTGAATTACATCTAAGAAAAATCTAAGTGGCCCTGTTTAAAGAAATTAATAACATATTAATCAAACGGAAAATTAGGACGTAAATAACCTATTTTTATGTAAAACACTGTCTTATTTTTTTTAAGATGGTCGTAAAACATTATTTTTGCATTTAAACATTTCTTTATATTTAATAAAATTACTATTATTTATTTCTTCTTAGCACTGCTTCTTAAAACCTGTTCATGTTATACCATGTACTAATCACTCTAATCGGTTAGAGACTAGGAAGGCTTGAATGTAGAAAAGGTACACCCGCATTTGCGTGAAGGGAGAGTGGAAATCCGTTTTGATTAAAAAATTCAGTACACCCGAACGGGATCAAAACCCTGATCTCCCTGTCATCGGCAGTTTATTCTAACATTATAGTGATGCCTTAGACCATGTGACATCAATGCAGATCAATAAGTCAGTCTTAAATCTAAAGTGTATGGAAGGCAGGTTTTCGATTATGTATATCTTTATCATATTAGAGGTCTTAAGATTATGTTTAGGCTTAAGCTAAGTAAAATCATTTTCAAATTATTAGTGTTATAGTAAAAATACTCTCCTAATACAGTTTCATAAGGATTTGAGTGTGAAACTATATTATTAATTTGATTAAAACTGGTGGGTTTTTTAATATGTTGTGTCTTGTTATGACCTTGTGATAAGTAAAAATGGGTGACCTGGTGGTCTAAGGGTGAGGTGTCAGACTATTGTGTTGGGTATCTGAGGTTCAATCCTTGGTGCCGGCACAGATTTATCTGATTGCCAAACCCTTCCTTTACCTCTGACAAGACGTGTATTAATCACAGCTTGTCAATGTGAGGAATGCCAGGCCTCCACCGTAGTTTGGATTCCACGTTAAACTGTAGGTCCTCCATTTCATCTCACAATCACCCTAAAATTACACATTAGCGTAAGTGCGTATAACCCGAACGGGTAGTAAGACGCGGTGCTAATAATAATAATAATAATAATAATAATAATAATAATAATAATAATAATAATAATAATAATAATAATAATAATAATAATAATAGTAATAATAATAATAGTAGTAAAAAATGTATAAAGAAGACGTTGCTATGAACTGATTAGAGATTTTCTCCAAACTTTACGAGTTATACTGATGTTCTTTAATTATACATACTATGTTTACCCCTATCATGGATATACGGATTAATTTAAGTATTAGGCTGAGGAGAGTAGTTTAAAAGAAGTGCAACAGAATTTTCTTGGAGAAGGGATAAGAAAACAATTATGGTTAATCACATCTGAAAAACCACCCACGGTGTTCCCGGACAAGGTTTGCCTGGTTTGCAGGTGACAAGAAAGGTTAGGGTTTGAATATCGGACTGGTATATTGAGGTTGTATTTCCCTAAATGATTTTTCTGTCTCCATCCACGTAAATGCGTGAAAATTTCTTCCAAATGAATTCTTTCTTATCCCTACTCAATAAGAATGGATAAAAGGTGTGGATAGCTCATAAGATATCGTTAAAAAAATACTCTATAATTTATATGTAAACAACGTTTAGTCTGAAAGGTTTCAGTTCTACCTTGATGGACTATACTATGGAATCTATATTTAAAGATACGCCATATTGTAACAATGTAAGGTAAATTTTCCCCCGTTTAGAGTAAACGAAGCTTATTATCCTATTTTTGAGAAACTATTTTTTACAATTATAAAAATTAATAAATACATTTTAATACAAGATTACATATAACGTATAATTAACCTATATTAAAATGGGTTTAGTAATTATGATTCGTGATAGATATTTTTAATACCTATGAAATAATAACAACAAATAAATGGAACAACTATCTTGCTTTGCACAATAATTTCATATATTTTATTTTAGCTTGGATTTTTTAAAATTGGTTTTCATTAAACCACCATCAAAAGTTATCCTCAAAAATAAAAAAATAAAAAATTTTAATAAACATTATTCAGTCTTTATAGATAAATTTTAAAAAAAAGCTTTTTCAAATAATTTTAATAAATTTAAATTATAGCTTATTTCAAATATTTTTGATTTGACAAAATAAAAACAGCTTCTTATTTATCATGAAATAAAATTACGAATTACTCATTTTGAGCTAAATATTCAAAGCGATTTTTTAAGTATTCCATATTTTATAGAATGTTCCACAATTATATTATCCTTGAATAAATTCATTTGATATAAATAAATACATTATTATTATTTATTATGTAAAATATTCTCGGATACCAAATTTTTAACAAAATCGTTTAAGATATTTTCAAAAAATTTAAGATTTTTCAAAAATTGGTCACCAGTTCTGCTTTGTTAATATTATATAATCCTGTATATTGTAAAATAATAATAAGATTCCTATTTTGAGCCAAATCTTTAAAAGGTTTTTTTTAATATTTCCTATTTAAAAAAAAGATCTTCAGTAAGCTAACACTAAGCAAATTTGTTTACAAAAACAAATAGATTTGTGTTTTCATGTCACACACTCCCCTGATATACATTTTAAACAAAATCATCAGAGCAATTCTAGAAATATTCGAAATTTTAAAAATCTCTCACGAGTAAACAACACTCAAACAAGTTTTGATCTAAAAACCAAGCGCACAGTGCTATTTAGGAGGTCCATCAATCCCTAGATTTAGTGTACATTTCAAACATAATTGTTAGGGCCAATTTTTGAAAATTTGGAATTTAAAAAGATCACTCATCACTAAACTAACTACCTTTAATTAAAGATCAAGGGTAAAAATTTAAAAACTCTCGGGAAGTATAACCATATAATGTCTGACTACCAAGTTTGAAAATTTTAATTTTAGTATTATTGAGTTATTTAACTTGCTCTTTCTGAACCGACTGATTATATCAGCACACGGCTTCTTAAATCAAGAGTAGACACAACACCCAGCCGCTGGCAGGAAGGGTAAACCCACATTTCACCAATAATACATTCCTTGGCCGTGTCAGGAATCAGACCCGGGACTCTTTTCACGGTAGACAAGACACGCTACTGACTGAGCTAAAGTGTCTGACAGATATGAGGGGGGGAAAACACTAGACGGTTTCATATTTTTTGTCAGGGATAGATACGCAGAGAGAGAGACAGACATTGGGACAGACGGAATTGTAAAATATACTTTTTGGGGTTCAGAGGAACTTAAAACTTAATGATTCATAATAATCATGAACTTAAAAATGTCCACACATTTAACAATTATTTCTCTTTAGTCTAAATGATAAAGTAAATAGTTAAATGTTATCAATATTGACTGAAAATGTTAGTATTTTAAAAAGTTTCTTCCTACTTAGTCCTTCTATACTCCAACATTCATAGAAAAGGTCTCCTAGGAAATAAAATGTATATTTTTAGTGGCCAAAGTCAATAACATTTTAATATTTTATTAGTGTTATTTAAAAGGTCTCAAAAACGATGGCTGCATATAACATTACTTGACGTCTGAATTCTTGAAAGTTACTTTATTAACTCTTCTATTTTTCATGTAAGGCCGTAACTTTGAAATTGTACCGTATGGTTGATGTTGTTTCCCAGAGTCACGTGAACTCTCAAGGTCAATCCTCTTGTCCTAGCTCCTCGCTTTTTCTGGCTTCCTTGGACTCAATGAACTTGGCATGTTCTGCGGAAGCAAGGGCGATTCAATTAGACGCTTCATAAACAAGATGAAGGACTGAAATGTCAAATAGAAGGCCATCTATTTATATAGCCTGTTGAGGATTTATATTACAATGTTACATTGACATTTGATAAACCTCGGTCTTCTTGGGGTAAAGTGCTCGCTTCAATACCCAATGTTCAATGGCTCAAACCCAGCTGATGTCGACGGGTTTATATGAGATAACTTTCCGACAAATTGTGTAGGCTCTTTTTCGCTCGCTCGTATAGTTCTGTCTGGAAAATAAAGAGAAACTACTAAACAACACGATTTCTCTAGAAGATGTGCTTTCTTCCAGATGGAGCGGACGTAACTCACTAAAAGGCTGAAGGGCCCCGAGCACGCGCTCCAGGTTGATGAGATAGTATAATTAGGTCCAACGTTCAAGCTGTTACTCAGTTATATTATATTAACTTATTATGAACAAGTCTTTGTACCAAGGAAAAAATACTCGCTGAAGTCAACTTTTTTCTTTTCTAGGCTACAGCTTTTGTAGTGAAGTTCAGTGAAACTTCAAACGCGTTGTGATTTTCGTATTAAAGTTTGCAGTTCAAGACCTTGATTTAAAGGCACTACCCGCTTGGAAACCTATCATAATAGCGTCCATACATTCATTAAATTATTTTGTTTTGTATATATATTAATATATATTATGTATATGAATATATTAATATATATATAAAACTATAATTAATATATTTAAGATTATATAATAATATATTAATATATTCAAAAATATTAAAATATATTTAATATATATTTTAATATATTAACATATTTATTAATATATTAAAATATATATTAATATATTCTTATTTTATTACAAATCGACATATTATTTGACAGCTACAAAAAATTATAGATACACTTTTACGTATTCATTCATCGACTAAGGCGATCTGCTGCTGTCACTTTTGAAATATTGTATCAAGACATATAAAATAACAATAATAATAGAGTGAAATGTTATCAATGTTGACTTTAAAATATATATTTGTATTTTCTAAAAGTAATCAAATGTTAATTAGTAAGAAAATCAAGGAATAGATATATCGTAGTCAGTGTTCCGCGTCTTACTGTCCGTCCGGGCTAGCCGCATATTAGCAGGAATAAGGAAAGTAGAATTTAGAAGTAAAGTATGCATTCTCGAATTGGGAGACGCGTGAGAAACCATCTAGCACTAACCACCTTATTACAAAAGCCTTGCTTTGAAACCTGACTCATTTGTGATGGCTAATCCATATAAAACGAGATGGACTTCTTTATTTACGTGTCCATCGTGAAGAGCATGAATGAATTTAATGCCTGCTATCTAAAATTTATTGAGCCAGGTTCTTCGTTCTATAAAACCAATCATTAAATTCTGCACACTTGTAGGTATTATTATTTTCCATTGAACCGGTAAGGATTAGCTTTCTTTATCGCCCGTGCACCTGTAAATATTGTCTTTCAAAATTCAACAAAGTTTACATATTTGGATGATTGTATTTATTTGAAAATGTTAATGTTAGATAATAATTACTTTAATAGGTTTTGGATTTTATTTTTATTGCTCCTTTAAACACAGATTAATAACGGTGACCACTTGGCCAACATTAAAATAAAATAAAGTTCATTATTTGTTTAAATTCAATATTCGAATGGTTGAATGGTCTAAGATAGAGGTGGGAAACATATGTTTTCAGTGTAGCCTATAGGTGTGGCGAATTTGAAGGGAAATTCACCACACCATATAAAAATCGAGAGATTCTGGTTGCTCAATTGAAAATTTAAAACAACACATTCTTTGAACAAGTTTATTCAATATATTCACAATTTGACTAGTTATTTACAACTGTCTCAGACATAAATGATGAAAATTGTTCGGATTGAAAATGTAAGACAATTTAATGTGAAATTTGACAAGCTTTTTGTCTGAAGGCAGAACTAAAACAAAGTGTTGAAAAACGGCGTAGAGAGGAGTATTAGTTGAAAGTGTTGCGTCTATGAACCATTCAGAAAACAGAATACTTCCAATTATATGTAGGAAATATTAAGTTATAAGCAGCAAACATCAGGAAAACTTTATTTTACTGTTAGAGCTTGCAAACTCAAATTCGCTACACTTCCATGGTCAATTCGCCACATGTAGCGATTGGCGAGAGTATTTCATACTCCAGTTGTAAGGCATCACTCTCACATTAAACTAGACCAGGAGTGGCAAACAGTGGCTCACCAAGGGAATTTTTAATTACCTGACAGCTATCTCTAATGTATTTCCTGTGTAAAAGGTATGAGTGACAACTTTGACGTATTTCAAGCACTTCTAATACTCTGTCAATATATAATTATCGACCACAAATACTGGAAAAGATATTTTTGAGGCAATGAAAAATTATATAAAAAGTGTGATGTAGTTGGGAGTAAACTTGAGTGGGATAAGCTTGAAAGTAACTTAACATATACGAATGGTGTTCTATCGATATTAAGGAAGAGAAATAATTGGCTGTATTTATTTGTTTGAAAGGTATTTAGAGCAGAAAATGTTTTCATATCACTGTGTTATTCACAAAGAGGCTTTGTGTGCTGGAGATATACATTTTATTCATGTTTTTATTTTATTTTTATTTGTCAACATAATTCGATCACGGGCACTCGATCAAAGAGTTTAATGAGCTTTTTGAAGTGGAAATCAAATGATTTTGGTGAACTTTTACTTCAAAATTCATTAAATTGTTTTCTAAGGGAGAGGTGCTTTTAAGTTTCTCCAACTAAGATCAAGTACTTTTATTTTTGGAGATGGAAAGTGTACTGCCTCTGGAATGTGCTTTACATAAAGATCCATATTGGATTGTGATTTATTGTTTTTAGTGTATAAGTGATAAGATAAATTCAGACTAAAAAATCCTAGTATTTTATAAATATATACATTTCACTTTAATTTTATTTTTAGTTTCTAGCTAAGAAATATTTATTGTTATAACAATTAAGTTTATTTTATCCCATTATAAAGTGAATCATTATAAAATATTAACAAGAGATTGGTTTAGATGTAGTACAATACATGGGTTTTATTATTTTAGAAAATACTTTAAAATAATTATATAATATTATTATTGGTTAAAAAGTGCACTGAATGTTATTTTCCATGCCAATTTCAAATATGTTACGTGGACCTATATTTGGCAGGGGCAGGGGCAGGGGAGCAGTGGAAAGGGGACAATTGGTTTACAGTGACCCGTCAACGGATTTCTAACAATTTACTGGCGGCCCTAGCTTAAAAAAGTTGGCCAACCCTGGACTAGACTTTCAGTGATGATGAAATCGAAGTTGAAATCCCATTTGGGTGTATTGAGTGTGTATTTTTCCTAAATGGATTTCTCTCTTCATGCTAATGCAGATACACTTAAACCTAATTTAACCTTTACTCACCCTTATATAATAGAGAAATTAGTTCGTATCCGTAAGCCGAATGGCTAGCGAAATGCTGCGGATAAATAATTTAGAGCTATTAATATAATTATTGTTAATATACTTACAGATTTATTTTATCACCAAGTTTCACTCCCGTTCGTGTTATACGCCTATATATTACGCTTATATATTAATTACACTAATAGTTCTAGAAATTAGGTAGGGTAGCTTTATAGTCAGTATGCCTGCATTTGCGTGGAGAGAGACTATAAAATCATTTTTGGAATATCCACTCTCAGTACACCCGACCGTGATTCGAACCTTGATCTAGTCTACTGCAACAGCAGTGCCTTAGACCGTTCTACCACCGAAGTATGTTCATATTAATGTGAATAGCATGACAAAGCATTCTTTCCTAACGATGGCGTAAGGTTGTTCTGGGAGTCGTATTGTGAAGTTCGTGTCAATGTTTTTTTTTTTTCATCTTCTTTGATCTTAATAATATATCAAACCTCTTTCTTATCCCTCTCTTGGCGTGAGACTTTTCGTTCGGGAGTAGACCAATGTTTTAACTTATTTGTTAAAATAAATAAGTACATGCGTGCTTACTACTGTCTAAACTCACACTGGTGGCTACGTGGGCTTAGGCGTAAATATTGAGGAGATTAAGATTAGAATCCCAGCTAGATGTCCTGAGTTTTTTTTTCTCTTAAGTGTTTGCCATTTTTCCTTCATGAAAATGGAGTACATTTATTATAAAATTCTATCATCTTCTTTCTTACCAAATTAGTTTAAATATTAGGATATCCCATACGGGTAGTAAGATGTAGTGCAAGTAATATAAGCATTGATTATTAGGTAATATATAATGATAGGGTTGTGTAATGACAAAACCGTATGTGCGCATGCGTGTATGGTTCTAGGAGAATGATAGCCATAAATGTGATGTTATTACGACTAAGCACTGAGCTCAGGCGGTTTATTTTGCACATCCATAAACATTTCCTTACAATTTAAGTTGTTTCACCTGGTTACAGCATAGAATATTATGTAGAGTGTAAAGTAAATAACATGTTTTATCACAGGTGTTGATCTAAAAGCTGATTATATCTCAAAAATGTTGTAATTTTTGTGAAACTATGCAGCTCGGAGCCTTTTTTAAGACAACTCGACCACTTTTTTTTTTTTTTGACATTGGGATCGATGTCATATCTGTGTCCATACATCTGCCAACCTACTTACTTTATTTATCTATAATATTGTAACAAGATTAGTGTTTAACAGTGGGACCAGCGTGCTCTCATTGTTTACCTTGACTTCGCTCCTTGTTCTCTCTGTCTCCCTCCTTGTCTAGCAGGTAGGCAGCGACATTCTCACTTGGCTGAGGGATTAGAGGGGCCAAGGGGGTGCGGTGAGGAGGGCGGAGACACGTCTGGATGGGTCGGGATCCATTTTATTCTGGACTCTTAACTTTAGAAATGGAGGATTCCAGACCCTTAGTTGTCACCACCCCTATATACAGTAGCCTCATGGCTTCTTTGGTGCTGACTGACAGCTCACAGCTGATAGCTAACGGTTTTGAAAAGTTACCAGGCCAAATTATGTAATCCTACGCCAGACCATATGATCTACAAAAACATGTGTTTAGCAGCTGTCACTTCTTACGGTCAACATTTAGGTATGTTGCTAAATGTTGATTGTCAGAATTCAGCTGTGAGCTGTCAGTCAGCACCAAAGAAGCCATGGGGCTACTGTAAACAAGCTCAGCGATAGCCGTAGAGAGTAGTCAGTTCTTGGCTCTCAATCAGTGAGACTGGGAGTGGACCAGCGTGTCCAGTGTGTGAACCTGCGTGTCTAGTGTGTGGACCGGCGTGTCCATGTGTGGACCTGCGTGTCCAGTGTGTGGACCTGCGTGTCCAGTGTGTGGACCTGCGTGTCCAGTGTGTGGACCTGCGTGTCCAGTGTGTGGACCTGCGTGTCCAGTGTGTGGACCTGCGTGTCCAGTGTGCGGATCGGTGTTTGTGTATCGCGTGTCATCGCAGTGTATCGTGTGTGGGACAAGTGTTGGCCTAAGTACACGGGTGATGTAGACATTCATTGTTACTGTGGACTAATTGTTTTTAGTTAAGATGTTTGGGACTGTTTTTAAATCTTTGAATAGTTATTAGGTGTTTTAGAGTTGTTAATTTATTTATTTAATTTACTTATATCTCTGTGCTCTATTAGTTTAATTAAGTTACAGACTTGATTAAGGCTCTTTTTATTTTACTTAATCACTTGTTTAGTTATAATTAATTTAGATATACAGTTAATCAGAGTGTGTATGTAAGTGGTAATTTTAATAACCAAAACCTTGAATATTCCGTGGGCATTTTTATTCGTGTTTGGTCGGCAACCTACCCCAATATCTCTAAAAGAACCCGTGGTTCACACTTTCACATGTGAACGGCCTGTGACCCTCCCAGGTCACGTGCGCCCCACGTTACAATATTATTGAGCTCATTGCCGCACTTACGAACGTGCTCCATTTATCCCTATTTTGAGTTAGCTATATCCTGTCCACCTCATTACACTACAGTGGTCTCAGCACCATTTAAATGTTATCCTCCAATCTGCATTTTCCTAATGGTCTCTCAACATTATATTTGCCAGTCAGTGCCTTGAACAAAACAAGGTTCTAGAATCTCCCAATCACGCTGCATGTCCTGCCCACCTTAATCTATGAGATTTGATTATCCTATCAATATTTTGTGATGAGTACAGAGTATGCAGCTCATCATTATATAACCTCCTTCACTATCAATTAACTTCATCCCTTTTGGACTAGGTGTCTTCCTTCCTAAGCATCTTGTTTTTGAACACACAAAATTTATTTTTGTTACGTAAGCTAAGAGACCATGTTTCATCCACCGACTAGCGTAAATACAATTTTAAATAATTAGATTAGATTAGAGAATTATTAACGCCTTTATCTTCAATGATAGAATATGATAAATAAATTGTTAAAAAATTATGTATTGTTTTATTGCATTATCTGTTTTAATGACATCAATAAAAGTTTATGGGTTTTATGTTCACTGTGTATAATTTTAGGAACGAATATTGCTAATTTTAGGGGTGACAATTGGTGATAATAGGAATATAATTATATATTTAGCACCACGTCTTACTGCCCGTTCTGATTATAGGCCTATGTACTAATTATACTAATCTGCTAGGGATTAGTAAGGTTTAGATTTGGAAGAAGTGTACCCACATTTTCGTGAATGGAAAGGGGAACCCATTAAGGGAAAACCACTCTCAATACACCCGACCGGGATTGAATCACGATCTCTTCATTTTATGCATTCTAGTTTATTGCGATTGTAGCGTATTAGACTATACGACCACCGAAGCAGGTGTGGTAGGTACATATATGTTTAGCATCTTATATTACTACCTCTTCAGGTTATACAAATGCGTACAGATTAAGCTAATGATTTAATGATGAGAAAGGTTAAATTTAGATGAAGCGTATCCACATTTTCTTGAAGGAAGAGTGGAAACCAACTTAGAAAAGCATCCCTCAGTACACTCAGCTGATATTCGAACCCCGATCTCCCTGTCATCGGCAGTTTAATCTAATACGAGAGTGACACTTTATAACACGCGGCCACCGAAGAAGGTCTGTATATTTATTGATTTTAGGCTTTCAATATATACATTCATATATTCCCAAATAATATTTTTTTAATTGTTTTGGAAATTGCAACTTTGAATATGTTTGAGATCAGAAATGGATTTACAAACTTTATTTACTCTATTGTATATATGAGCTTCATTTTCACATTCAATGTGCATAAAATCTAATTTTAACTGAATTCAAAAATCGTATATCATATCAATACTGTATAATACCAATATAAAATGGCGTTGAAATATATACTCCTAGACTTTGATGTTTTTTTTATTGTTTGTACCAACCAACGTCCTTATACCTTTTATTAGAGATCTCAAATACATTTTTTTCTAGATCAGGAATTCAATAATAATTGTCTAGTGTTCCTACATTCACAGATTATATTTATTATATTCAGATGTACAGTTGGGCCTACTTATAGGTAACAATTTTCCAAACACTTCTACGTAGTATTTTTTCCTTATTTTTCTACAAATAATCCACTATATCACGAGATATATAAAAATTAAGTCCGACATGCGTTGAAACATTAAACACCTACAATCCTTGGTTGTAATCCGGCTGGATCGGTAAACTGTATAAACATAGAGAGCAGGAGCGTATCAAGGAAGAAGGATTTGGGACTAGGAGAAAATAGATAATAACTCCTGTATATAACTAACAATAAAAAGTTTAATTTCTGTATTTAAATGAACAATTCCTTGCCGTATGATTCTTGACATCACAGAGTCACTAAAATAATCGTCTGCTGCCGTCACCCAATATCTTAGATAACTGTATGACTATAATGAACACTTGCATTGCGTGGGTCATGTTTTACAATAATTAATGGTTCATGTTAATGTAATTTATCTTTTAATAATAACATATTTATGTTTTTCATTAAAGACTTGAAAAGGTAAATTTAAATTATACTCAATATCAATGAAAGTGCCCGGCGTTTCAAAGGATAACCATGGCAACGAATTGTGTGGTTACCCCGGCAGTTATTTTCTTTGCTTAAAACAAACAGAAAAAATTCTTCAGTTAATTTCTTCTGATTCAATTTTTAACTAACCAAAAATTAAAATTAAATTTAAATGTCTGGCTTCGAGTTGTACTGTACTGTACATATTAGTTCATTGGGTCCAATGATTTTAAAATTTCCGACCACTGCTTGCGGAAGATATCGTACAACGCTCATCACAGACAAACAAATAAACTCTTAATTTTATTAATATAGATTAATTGGCACTCCTGCTGGAAAATTTCAAGTCCCCAACATTTTCCCTCCCCTTTGAGTGAGTGGTAGAGATTACTGTTTAGTCAAACAATTTTAAGAACCCGTAAGTGTTAAAAAATTCTAAAATTAAACTCAATTTGAAATCATATATATATATATATATATAAAATGCTCACACTCAACTGGCCTTTAACAAAATCAGTTTTATCATCCTGGTAATATTTCCTACCGGAGTTAGTGGTGGCCGGTCAATTGACCATATGATTATGTTCGTTATGATCAATAAACAACCAAGAGTGACTTATAAGCGTGCTAGTTTGTCAAAATAAATAATCCACATTCTTAAATATCCGTGTTCTTTTGTTTTGTTCTTCGCCTCCAACTGGTAAATGCAGTCTCCACGAGCCACATGGTAGCAGTCAGGGCCGTCATGACGTTTATGACGACGATACACCAGTTGTAACTTCCAGTGACGTCACGGAGTAGACCTTGAGAAACATTCGGTAATTATTAGTGAGGAATAGCACCAGGACTGGGCGGTAGGATGACTTGCAACCGTATTTTCTTGGTGTTATAGAGGTACAGTGCGATTTAAAAATGGGGTGATTTATGTAAGCAAGACTGTGTTTAAATTTGTATTTATATTATCTGATATAATTACTTGTTATAATACCTAAAAGCCGTATTTATAGTTCAGTCTTGGGAGTCAACTAATCTACCAGTGTACGGATAGCAAGCGATTAATGAGAAATGGGGGCTTTGCTGACTTCCGAGTTTTGACTTTTAAAATACATCTCCTAAATATACATGATTATAATAATAGGTTGCATCATCATCATAATAATTCTTGCAGGATTAAGCATCCCAAGACTAAGCAGGTAAAAATCGACCACCAGCCTTCTAACTCCAATTTAGGTGGTCTACTAAGTGGCTCAATCAGTACTTATATTTTAATGTAGGCCTACGTATTTATTATCAAATACTTCCCCGTGAAGGGGATAGAAAAGATTGGTTTTCTTCCCTCTGGGTGTATCTGATTTTACTTAATGGAGAATTATAATAGGTACAGACAGTATAATGTTCTTTGGGATTATCTATATAAGCTCAGTAGATCCCCCGTACAAATATCACTGGTGATTTAACTGTCTATAAACTACAACTAAAAATAAACATTAAAAAAAGATTGTACACACTCTTTTATACGGGGGGAAAAAACAGTAAAATAGTGTATTAGGTTCATTTAATTGAAAAATTACAGCCAAACACGGAAATCACTTAATTAAAAAACGACAACTAAACATGAGAATCACTTAATTGAAAAAATGACAACTGAGCACGGGAATCATTTAATTAAAAATTTACAACCAAGCACGGGAATCATTTAATTGAAAATTGACAACTAAACATGAGAATCACTTAGTTGAAAAAATGAAAACTGAGCACGGGAATCATTTAATTAAAAATTGACAACCAAGCAAGGGAATCATTTAATTAAAATTGACAACTGAACATGGGAATCACTTGATTTAATTGGTTTCCAGCATAAGAACTGGAACTGTGTACAACCATCAAGAATCAGTTTGTGATAAATATAAATTAGTCAAATACTAACCTTAATAAATAGTTTGTATCGCGTTTTATCACGCATACGGGCTAGCCACATTTATCTACACTAATTGGGTAGGGAATATAAAGTAGAATTGTTAAGGATATTTACCAACATTAATGTGAGAGAAATTGGAATATACCTATGTGTATGTATATACATATATAGGAGATTTGAATAAGTATACATATATACCTATGTATATATTTGTGTAGGTACATCCCAATATCCCTCGCACTAATGTGGGTAAATATCCTTAACAATTATATATATATATAATATATAGCGCCACGTCTTACTACCTGTTCAGGCTTACGCATATGTACTAAACACGCTACTGAGTTAGGGATTAGAAAGATTGAATTTAGTGGTAGGGTTCCCAAATTTCCTGGAGGAAGAGTGTAAACCGACTTAGTAAAAACCGTCCTCAGTACACTCGACCGGGATTCAAGCTCCGATGTCATCAGCATTATTTTATATTATATTGCGAGAGTGATGTCTTAGTCCATGCGGACACCAAAGCAGGGAGAGTGGGATATTATTTAGGAAAATGTCGCCTTCAGTAAGGCCTACATCCGGCTTGCATTCGGATACTAACCCTCCAGTCACCAGAAAACCAGACAGACGAGACTGATGTCTATGCTTTCAAACCCAAAACAGTCAATTTGAAGTTTTTAGTATTACCCTCTATGGTACGTATTTCATAGTATAACAATGTTTTGAAAATATTATGTTCTTAAATAGCTAAATAAAATTCTTGTTTTAATATTCTGAAACAACGGTTTTAGTCACTTTGGTAGTAATAAATGATTTTTAAATCAATTTTAATATAATTTTTGTTATCATAGTATGCAGTATAAGGCGTCAAGATCACAATATACTGCATTACCAGTGACGTAGAGTTTGAGGTTTAAATATCGGTCGAATAACCTTAAAAGTAAGGGGTGTTCCACATTGGATTTAGTTGGTTTCACAAACCTCCTTCCACGATAATGTGGGTGTATTTACTCTAATACTTCCTAATTCCTAATCTTCAAAGTAAGTATTTAATAATCTTAGTGTAGATCTACTACTACTACTACTACTACTACTACTACTACTACTACTACTACCACTACTACTACTACTATACTACTACTACTTTTTTATTGTAACTAGAGTACATATTTTTAATCATTAAACATGGTCCAGCTAGTACCTCTCCATAAATGTCATAAATACATGTGATAGTGTAAATATATAATAAATACATTTCATTCCTTTAAGTCTATTCTTACGAAATAACATAATTCTAACACTTAGTTTAGTTCCTTAAATCTATTACATTTTATATTTATTTAATATTCGAAAACCAGTCTCGAGTCCATTTCATAGCTTATTAATTTTGTCATATTACTCAATCTAGTATTATTATTTCATTAAGTCTGTGAGCCAATTAGCCATTTATTTATTTCTCTTTTAACGTTTGATATTTTATCTATTCCCAAAAGGGTATCCGGTATCATGTTAAAGAGTGTTGGTATTATTATTTCCATGTGTTGTTTTCCGTATTTATTTATATATAGAGGTATTTGTACTGTCGTTTTCTGGTGTTGTGACTGTGAGCCTGTCTTACTTTATATATTCCTGAATAGTAGTACTGAATTATTATTTTGTAGTTATACATATTTTTTACTGTCAATGGTTTCCACTCCTTATTCGTGACTTTGGTACTATTGTTGTTTTCACTCGATATTTTAATAACTGTAATTTGAATATTTATTAATTGATTTAAATATAGATAGATCACTTGTCTTTCTTTCCCCAGGAAGTAATATCATAGCCTAGATGTGATTCGATTTGCACATGATACACTCATTTTAGAATATCAAATGTAACATATTGTTTTAGTAGGCTATACATATATTAACCATTCCCGCTCTTAGCTTCCTACTCATTATGTCTATGTGAGTATTCCCTTTCATATGATAATCAATCATTAGACCAAGATGTCTCAACTTGCATAGATGTTAAACAATTACATGGTTTTATATTAGGTAAACAATCTAAGAATGACCTTTTATATCTAATTAATACTTTATTACATGCGATAGTCTGATATGCATTGTTTGCGTGTTTTTTTAATGTTAATTATTAATGTATTATCGTGAGTCCCGTCTTGTTTTCAATTAAAGTCTTCCTGCAACATTTATTTAGCTCTAGCTACATTTTTGTGCATCGCATACAGCATTGTATCCTCAGCAAACATAAACATACCGCAGTTCTGTATACAGTTTGACATGGTTCTTGTATATTTTAAGTATAGTATTGGCCCAAGAATATAGCCTTGTGGTACACCAATATTTATACCCAATTCTTCACTTTCTATATGATTTATTTTAAGTATTATTTTCCTATTTGTTAAGTCATCTTTAAACCATTCATAAATATTACCTCTGATACCAACCTTATAACGTGATTCTAGTAAAATATCTTTATCCGACGTATCGAACGCTTTTGACATGTCTATAAGTGCTATAGCTATGTGCTTTCATTTAATTTCTCTAACCTTTGATTAGTAAAAGTGTGTAAAAGTATTTCCGTATCTTTGTTTTTTTAGAATCCATATTGTCTTTGGTAAATTATTTTATATTTATCTAAATAATTTATCAAGCAGTTGGCAACGTATCTTTCTATTATTTTGTTTAAAACTTTTAGAATTGCTAGAGGTCTGTAATTTCCATAATCTAAGTGCTTCCGCTTTTTATAAATTAGTCTAATAATTGCGATTTTAAGTTTTTGCGGGATTGCACCTAGCAGTATACTTAAATTAAATAATGTTTTTATCAACAGGATAATTTGGCTGTTGATAGTTTTCAAGTCTTTAATTCTGATTTTATTATTCCCTGGCTTTTATTTATATCTAATTTATTAATAATATATTCTATTTTGGAACATGTAGTCCTAGGTTTAAACATACTTTGAATTTGATCATCGTTTCAATTATCCGTTTTGTCTAGTTGCATGTTGCAAGTATTTTGTAGTTGTGTGATTTGGTTTTTGAGTATTTCACAAATATTATTTGCAATATTTTAAATTTTCTCAATTTTGCCTAAATGTGTATTTATTACTTCATCAATTGTCATTTTACTTTTTCTAACCAGAATTTCATTTATTTTATACTGTGTTCTCTTAATATTACTAATTACTTGTTCTAATTCAGTTTTTAAAAAATGTTTCTAAAAATGAATTTATTGAAAAGTTTATTTTTTGTTGGTACTATATTTTATAGGTATTAGCATATGGGCAACTTTTCCACTTCCTAAATAATTTATCTCTATGGCGCATTTCTCCGACCAAATCTGATGTTATCCATTTCTTTTGTGTGAGTTTTCCAACAATATAATATTTATATTTTGAGCTATCATATATGCCATTAAATATTTCAGCGATGTTTGCATATAATGACTAAACATTTTCTTGAATTGTAACTCATCACAATTAACGTTTTCGAGTTAAATTTTAACTAAATTCCCATCAAGTTTATTCAATAAAATGGAGATATTATTCTATTATTAGTTGTACTATAAAAATCATTATTTTGGTTTGATTCAATTACTAATGCTACTATATAATGATCAGTAATTTTAGTCTTTATTATACTGCTTGTAATTTGTCTGGTTGTACGATCCAGACATGATTTAACCACCCTTACTTTCCAATATTTCTTCCCTTGTAGCTTTATTAATTGTACATTCTAAGCCATGGGAAGTAAGCTTATTGTTATAACTTTCTCTTGTGATGCTATTTGCATCTAATCTAATTTGTTTATATTTATATCACCTACCAAAACTATTTGTTCATTTAATGGAACTAATTTAATTACTACTACTACTATTACTACTACTACTACTACTACTACTAATATAATAATAATAATAATAATAATAATAATAATAATAATAGTTTGGTGAAATTGAATTTTATGTAATAGATAGATTTATTACTTTATAATACCTGGATTATTTTTTGTAAAAAAAAACTTTGTTTACTAACTCGTATTAATAACTTTTTTAAACACAACACTTATGCATTTCTACTTTAGTTCGAATTATTTATATTCAAAATGTCAATAATCTGCGTCAGTGTGCTCACAGGCTAAACATCAGACTCATCTAGCCTGGTTTAGCAGTGGTATAGTGTTTAGGACTCAAATTACGGTTGAGCGTACTGGCGGTGTTTTTTGTTCTAAACGTCTTCTACATTCCCTACACGGAAATGTTGGTACATTTCCTCTAAGTTATACCGTTTATATCCTGATCCCCTTTGCCTAGTTACATATGATTAAATGGATGGGTAATGGTGCAAAAAATAAAATTGTATAATGTCTACTTCTTCATATGGTTTAACCTGTCCATCAGTGGGAATATAAACCTTTTTAAAGGTTATTTTAAGCGGGTTGCCAAATAGAACGCTGACACGCGTTACAAGTGTCCGTAGATCCTAATTTAGTTAAGAAGTGAGCTTTGTTTGCTATTTCCAAATATGATTCAGGCCAAAATGAAGGTGAAAGTTATCAACATGTCAACGTAGGATAAAAAAAAACACTATATTCTAAGTTTTTAATTTAAAAAAAATTAAAGATGTTAAATCAGTTCATTTTCAAGGATTTTTTGTAAGATATGTAAAAATTCTAAGATCTAAGTAATTGGTCCGAAACATAGATGCAACCTTCCTCAAAAAAATAGTCACTATTCAATAAGTTCACAACAGAACAAATTAAAATAATTAACTCTAGCTTTCAATATTTTACTGTTCAGTACTCGCATTCCCGTAGAAAATACAACAGTGTGAGGATATTTCACTCCAAACAGACGGTGTCCTTAACATATTACTTTAATTTGTAACAAAGCCATCCTAAATATTGTTTCATTAACATGACTTATTTACAAGTGATTATCCGTTAAAGAGTTGATAAAAACATTCGCTCAGAAGAACACAACAATCAATTTACCAATCAACGGGCCGAAGACCATCAGAACAATACCATTTCCGACCATCTGCAGTCCTGAAGCTGAGGCTAGTCTCTCTATGGGAACATAGCTGGGTATAACTAGGGACATGTAAACTGTCCTGACACCCTTCGCCACCCCTATAGCCACTGCTACCACCAGCAAAGATTGAAAAGTGTTGAAAAATATAATGGCTGTAACAAAGAGAGCATAAATTAGTCTGGTGTATATTTAAATATATTTCTTATTTGAGGTATTTAAAGTGTACTCTCTAAAGCGATTGCTTACATCATTAGGAGGTAGCATCGCGTCAGGGTTGGAACCTTAAACGTTTGAAATAAATTCTCAATCTCGTGGCGACTTTTCTGTTTCGGACGCGACAAGAGGTTTCCTGCCCTTGCCTATGGGATGTTCCTCATCCGGTAATCCTGGCAGGATGACTCCTTGTGAAGGTCCTTGGTCGGCTTCCAGAGGTTTACCCGATAGGAGGCTAAATCTCTGTTGAGTTCATCTGTGTGGGAATCACTGGGGGGACTTGCCACACACTAAAGGTGCGTTGACAAGGCACGAGTGTACTGGATCGAGTAAACTCGGTTATAGTGGAGTTATGTTGACATGGTTGTTTTACTCACATGGTTTTAGTAGGAATTAAAATGGCGGAAAATGTTTGCACGTGTGCTGTTATTGTGACTAAAATGTTTATAGAGAAGTTGTTAACATTTGTTGGATAGTAACGTTTTATGACCCTAAAACCCTAAAAGTTGGTTCACGCAATATCGTATGTCTATCATTCAGTCTGTCTGTCTGTCTATTACTTGGCCTAGAGCAGAAACTATTTTACCGTTCTGGATAAAAATTAGTATCTTATCTATTCTTTTTCATAAGGTTGCCCTGAGGGTTCTCTGGAATTATTATTGATCACACCCTAAAATCAACGGTAGTTTACTTAAGATAAAAAAATAAAATTAATACCACTATTCTCGAAATCGGCTTTACAGATCGTGAATAAAACTAGTATTTATATACAGTTAAACATTTAAAACCTAAGCTTGATAACGGCGTATCTAGATTATACGAGAAAGTTACTTAGAGTGTACTTTATATAAGCGTGTATCTACCATTAGAGCATAACTGCGCAACTCTTTAAGATACGAAATGACTTATCATTGAAAAGTGGTAGGACTGTTGAAAATGGAAAAAAATAACTTTATTTGAAAAATATTGTTCCCAAACTAAAACGCAAATTTGTTTTTTATATTGATGTTTAATAAATGGGAATATAAATGTTTACTGAACTAGTAATGTTTCTGAAACCGTGTATTTTATTTAATACTAGCTTTTGCCCGCGGCTTCGCTCGCGTTAATGTTTATTTTGTCAATAAATTAAGGTTGTCGGTTGACACAGGAAATATGAAAATAAAACCGATGAACTTATTCAGGTTGTTGGTCAATACAGGTAGATATAAAGAAACATACAAACTACACAATATAAATAAGAATTAAGTGTAGGAGTAGAAAATAAGTAGCGAAGTGTGTGTCAGTAGAGTCATAGGTTATGCCTTGCCGTGAATTGAAAAGCCCACTCCATCTTAAATTTTACCTACAGTTAATTAACATCCCTTATTTACTCCACTTGTTCTTGGCCGTTGCAATCATGGGAACAGAATAGATTATTATTTTAGGACGCTCCTATATACTATGTTGTATGTCCTTCCAATTGGCACAAATACATACAAATTCTTGGGCATTGGACACACACGAACATGCTACAAATAGCTAGCCACGGGAAAAACATGGCTTTTCCAAATGCATCCCTGCTACCTGCAATGTTTGCCCTTGCGCTTTTTAATAGTAATAGCAAAACTAAGATTGATTGGAAACTGGAGTCTTTTGAATTGAAATGGTAGGTAGTGGGGATTATTGGGATTCGCGGTATGATTACACTTTCCCCTTTTCCCACACCTGTTAAAATGGTGGCGCGATTATATTTTGCCCTAATTGTGTAATCCGAAGCCTCGTCCCATTACATAATCGGGGTGCATCTAAATTTCGCATAAGCATAACTGGTACACCTAATTTCAATTGTAGTTTATGCAAGGGTACACCCGATAGCTCCAGAGAATTTAAAAACTCAGTGGTATATGAAGTTCTCTGTTCTGTGTCCATGATTGTATCAATTGACAAATACTCCTTTATTTCTCCCTGACCTCTTTCAAAATGTCAATGTTGATTTTGTTAACGATTTCATTTTTTGGTGCAAGAATTTCTCTTGCACACAACCAGTGATCACAATTAAAATTTAGTTGTAGGTCTGGGTGAACTTTAGCAATGAGCTCCACATCATTTTCCACCAAATTACAGAATTCCCCTGTAAGTATCCGTGTCCAAATGTCCATCGATAATTTTCAATAGTGTCTCTACGTAATGTCCTGAATCTACGTCATTATAAAGGTGGACTCTCATATTCGTTGTTAGGCCGAATTTTTTAAACTTTTGCCCACAATCTTGATGACTTGAGAGAGGCTTTGATATCAACTGCATGTGTGCCCCTCTGGATCACAGTAGAGTTTGTTGGAAGTCACCATCCTGTAAAACTACCATTCCACCCATAATATATGTACTGTCTCGCAAGTCCTGAAGAGTTCGGTTTAACGCCTTATAGCTTTTTGTGGGACATCGTACTTTCGTCCCACACTAAAAGTTTACATTGTCGTAGCATCTTACCTCGAGAGCCTTTTTTTGCTGAAATTGCAGATGGGTGACTCTTCCTATGCAAGTGCAAGATTTAATGGCAATTTTAGAACGGAATGTGCAGTACGGCCGCCGTTCAGTAGTGTAGCTGCTATACCGAGGAAGCCACGGTAACAGCAATTTTCTTGTCTTTTCTTATGAACGCCAATAATAAGTTTAGCAAAAACGTTTTCCCGGTTCCTCCAGGGGCGTCGATAAGAAGAGTGCACCATTCCCTGACTCTACTTGACGTAACACCTGTTGAAATACGTGACTTTGTTCTGGAAGCAACCGAGGAACTAAATCGCTAATTTCTGTTGCAATGCTGTGAAATCATAGTTTAATTCCCGAGTAATTTCATCGTTTAAGTCATTTTCATCTGATCGTCGAGTCTTACCATTCCAAAATCTTCAAGCTTCTTCCCATCATTGTCATAACCTTGTTTTCAATTTTCGTCAGCGCTTCGTAATAGATGTGCTCATTAAAAGTCATATCTGCATGTACTTGCTGTAACTACCGCTAAATATCTTCCACCAATTACTCTTTGTACTTATCCCACAACGTTTTAGGATTGGAAAGACCGCAAGATGATATGAGGATTGCGTAAAATTCACTGATTTTATCTGGTGATCGGCACTGCACGGCTT
Organism: Timema cristinae; assembly: GCA_039000515.1. Lineage (NCBI taxonomy): Eukaryota > Metazoa > Arthropoda > Insecta > Phasmatodea > Timematidae > Timema > Timema cristinae. The sequence goes on from JBCFYV010000012.1 coordinate 45,803,580, forward strand.
CCTCCATAGTTTCGTCCCAGTGGTTATCATTCTCTAACAAACGTAGAGATTCACATGCTTATCTATATATTCCGCATTCCTGCTCGTTGACAATTTTAAGGTCTCTATAGCTATTTGTACCTCAACATGATGCAATAACATCTTGGGATCGAGCAATTTTAGCTGCCCGGGCTCGCGATGAGCTACAGGATAAGTTAGAATTACGTTTGAGAGGCATTTCAAAAAAGAAAAAAAACTTTTTTAAGAAAAAAAAGATATACCTAACCTAAAAATTAAAACAAACAAACTATTGGCTTAAAGGTAAAAAAATAGAATTAGAAGTAAGATAACTAACCTAAAAATAATAAATGATAAACTATCGCTCAAAGAAAAAAGGAACAATATAATCTGAAAACGTAAAACAATTACAATATTATTAAAATAGGACAAAACACAGATGAATAAACGGTAACTAATCAATGTTTGTAAACAAATGAATCGAAAAATGTATTGTTATTTACCATCGATACGGTCCTCCAACTCCCTTTCTTCCCTTTGTCCAAACTTCACAATTATGAGTTTAACATCGCCATAGATAATACAAAACGATACCGCGTTTTAAAATGTGCTCAGCGCCATCTATCGGATTTTGGGAGTAATTAAATCTTAGTATTACATTAAATAATACAAATCGATACCGCGCCATCTATCGAGTTTTTATAGTACTAAACGTTAAAGGCAAAAATAATGTTTTTATTTGAGTTCATCACAGTATAATACCAAACTTCTTACGTTAATTTGGTCATTTACCATACGGGGTGAACAGACAGAGCTTAATTAGCTGAATGTAATTATTTTTAATCATTTTAAGATAGATGTGCCTAAAATAACTTGGGAACAGATTTTTATTAATCTTTTTAAGATAGATGTGCCTAAAATAACTCTAGAACAGATTTTAATTCTAGATATCAGATTTTCTTCCGGGATACCGCGGGTCCCTTTTTCTGTACTCCAGGCATCATGTTGCAATTCATGTTTATATCAGTAGGCCGAGTTGTTATGCCGGACGACCGTCTAAAAGTTATTGTTTTCTATCCTCCGGGAACAGTATTTTTTTTCTGGATAAATGGTACCCTATGTCCTTTTTTGTATCCCTCAGGTACAATACTTTTTTTCTTGATGAAAGGTACCTTTTGTCCTTTTCTGTACCCATGACAGAGTGTATGCAAAATTTCATGATGATTGGTCGAGTAGTTTAGCGTGAAAGCGTAACAAACAAACTCACCATTCGCATTTATAATATTAGTTATGGGTATGCTCTTTGGAGAAAAAATGTGATTTTATCTCTTTTACATAATGTTTTTGTAACAATAATTATTGTTTCTTGTCACTTTTATTATGACAGCTCTTAGGAATGAGATTGTTGGTACAATCAGTGTTTTACTATTTGGGTGGGACCTTTTAAGTTTCTTCCAGATAACATAATTGGAAGCTAAAAAAAAGTAAATTAAAAAAATTACATCATCTAAATAAACTACTTTGAGATAGCTTTTCCCCCTTATTGCTTATCCTAGAATTGTTCTAAAGTGATGATATGAAGTCTGATGTCAGTCCAACATTCAAAATATTTTAATTATGCGAAACTTCATAAAAAAGAAAGTCACAGCTATTATTGAAACTAAAGGGTGTGTTCGTAAAGTGCACCATTGATGTGGGCATAAAACTTTGTTACATTTTATAAAGGGCTGATCAGAATGAATAGTAAGATTTGATTAAGGCCACATGATGTAAGACATATAATAATTTATTTAAAAATAGCTACAGTACACAGACATAGGTATGCTATCTACATTATTATGGACAACAAATCTCACTTCTTTAATATAACTCCGCGTAGATGTCTGCCATTAACGGAAAAGCATTCCTCCAAGCTCAGGACGAATGCCTTCATCACACAATCCAACATGTCCATGATAATGTTCCCCATGGCATCTCGTATCTTATCCTTAATTCAGCTAAAGACTTGAGATGTATGGCGAACACATTAGTCTCTAAGTACCCCCATGTGAAGAATTCCACGGTGGCTAAATCGTGTAGTGAATGTCCCAAAAGATGGAAGCTATGTGATCAGAAAACGCATGTCGCAAGGTGGCCATGGATTGTCCAGCAGTATGAGCAGTTTTTCTGTCTTGTCTGAACTATATATGTGCTAGGTTTTGGTTGCCTAGCCCTGAAAGGAGGAAGTTGTTCAACTGTAATGGTAATACAGCATCCTTGAAGAAATATGGGCCTATGATGCCGAGTGATGTAATGCTGCAACAGATTGTAGCACGATTATCATCGAGTGGTTTCTCGTGTAGTTGGCGTGGGCTTTTTGATGCGCAATATCTACAATTATGCTTAATAACACACCTGGGCAGTACAAAATAGGGAACGTCAAACATCAACAGGCTAAAGAGAATCATTGAGTCAATTTCCAAGCGTACTATAAAGTCCATGGCAAAAGTCCTGTGGATAAATTTATACTGTGCTGTCAACTGCTGCGTGACCTGCATCTTGTACGGATAAAAATGTAGGTCTCCATGAATGATGCTGTAGAGGGAACGAGTTGACATTCTCAGTACCAATACGTAACTGGTGGCTGAACTTTATAGAGGAGAGCGTTGCAGACATCTTCCGCCCAAGCATGTGTCCACTGTGACCTTGGATGGCCAGGGTTTTTTTGGTCACAGCATGATGCAGTATTACGGAATTGTTTCACCAATATTACGTTCGTAGGTGGTCAGGGATGATTTTCTGACGTCTTAGCCCTAAATGGAGACAGAAAATACTTTTCAAAGTGATGGGTGAATCATTATTTTGAATATAAGTCTCCACGGTGAATGCACAATGTTTTGCTGATCACACTGACATGATTACTGATGGAACTCCTTCCCCAGTCCAGCCCACGTCTATATCTTACTCATGTGCATAGAGTGCTGCCGTACTACTTGAATCAAATCCTACTATCCATTCTGTCTAGCCCTGTAAAAGGTACATTACATCAGCAAACACACTAATTGCTGATTTAAAGTCATCTTCAACATAACAGTGCCCTTGACTACGAGCCACTTGACGCATAGTTTTCAAGCCACTATGTCTTTAGTCAGATGTTTTGTTTCATAATATTTGGCAGTTAGCATTCCGTGCAACGGTCAATCGATGCAAACGCTGTTCTATGGACTCAATTGTTAATCACTAAAAATATAAAACTGAGGTGACGAGAACGTTGATAGGTCGTATTAATTGATATATGCTAATGAATCAATGAGAAATGCTGTGATAGTTGCTCGGCAGTCTCATTTGATAGACTCTCGTGAATAAAATTGAGATGATCTTTTTCGTGAGTCATCTTTCAGATAACCTGAAATTAATTTATTTCCGCATTCCAGAAGGCCTAAGCTCACGCTCGGTATGAGTCTATTTACACCATTCCTCTACATTCCTCAATTTATTTTATATCTACATGCTGGTTTATCGCGTTATGCATTTATTGCGAACGACGTTTTAATTTCACTCTATCTTCCAGGTATAGAAAAGATTGTGATCATCAAAAAATTTGAATTCAAGATTTTGATGAATCTCGATGTTTCATGACACCCAGAATCAGAAAAATAGAGCCTAAACTATTTTACCAATTAGGCTAAAACTTGGTATCTAGGGTTTCATAGGGTTGCCCCGAGGGGTTTTTGGAATTTGATATCCAACCCTAAAATTAAGGGTAGTTTACTGAAGGGCAAAAAGAGAAAAATTCGATTTTCTCAAAATCGTCTCTAAAGATTTTGTATACATTTCATTTTAAAACATATATAAATATTCTAAGCAAAAAGGCTACCTCAATATTTCAGCAAAATGACTTTAAGTGCTCCGGTCAGATGCGTAGATTCGTATTTTTTTAATAATATATCCGAAAATACTTGAGATCTGAAATTACTTATCATTGTAAATATGTATATCTACATTATAATTATTATTATAAAAATACCAATTTTTGTCGCAACAATTTTTTTATAAAACTAATAGCTTTCAGCCATACGCAAACATATGTATTTTTTTAAACTTTTCAATCACTAAAGTTAAAGTATTGTGACCGTAAAAATAAAATCTAACCTGAAATGTTGATGGATGTCGACGTCTTATGACCCCCCCCTCCCCCCCGAAACATAAAAAGTGGTATTTGCAATGCAGTCTGTCTGTGTGTCTTTTTAACCCCAAAATTAAAAGTAGTTTAATAAAAAGTGAAATAATCGATTATCTCAAAATCAGCTCTAACGATTTTGATTAAAAATTCGTATCTAGGCGTTGATTAAGATAAGAATAAACTGGTTATTTTGATTTTCCCTGAAAATGATTTTCAGGGTACCTTAGAGAAGCGGAAATTTCAGTATCTCCACAAATATTTGAGATAGTAAATAACCTATCATTGCAAAATTGAAGTACTATTAAAAATTAAAAACTCCTAAATGAAATAAATTTCTTAAATCCAACAGTTTCTGAGACATTGGCAATTATTTTAATACAATTTTGTGAGCTTTACTTGTAATAGAAGAAATGTTTGTACAGCAATGATCTCCTTTTAAACGCGCTAGTCAATATTTACATATTTTATTGGTCAAAATTTATAGGTGAGAAATTTATTAGAATTGCGATCACCTGAAGATTTTCAACACTTAATAAAATGTAGAAAATCTTAACTGGAAGTTGAAATTTTAATACGAAGTGTTGACCCTAGTGGACCCAATATTGATCTTTTTATTGGTCCAAAATACAAATTAGGATATTAATTCTTTAAAAAAAATTATTATATTTAAAATTTGTACTCAAAAAAGTGTTACATAAGTATAGTGCCATATATGCTTGGGTTTGCTAGTATATATTATTTCGTTTCACATATATTAAGAGTTTTGAGTAAATAATTACATATTTATACAATAGAGCGAGAAAGTCCGTGTGGAGTTCCCTACCATTTATTTTTCATAAGGGCAGCGTTTTTTTAGGCTTACCCATATTTTTAAAATATAAATGAAAAATTTAAAATAGCTTTTTTTTACAAAAATCAAACTGACAAAAAAACGCAATAAATTTTTTTAATGTCAATAATATAATAATACTTAGCACTGCGTCTTACTACCAGTTCAGATTATACACATAAGTACTAATTACGATAATGGGTTAGGAATTGGGAAGGTTGAATATAGTGGAAGTGAACCCCATTTTCTTGGAGGGACAGTGGAAAACCATTTAGGAAAAGCCACCCCAGTTCACCCAAGCGAGTTTCGAACCTCTATCTCATCATCCTCGCAGTCTAGCTCAACATGAAACTAGCGTGTTAGCTAACTACGCCACCAAGGACGTTTTATCAATATTAATATATTATATTATTCATCTTACCCCTTCTAATCTTCCAATCTATAAATACATTACACATAGTTTTATCTGTAGTTGTTAGTTTTTCTTATATATTTCAATGTTTGTATGCACTTCATAACTAGCATTATTCGGGAGGTAATATAAATGATGTTGCGTAGGGTAAACATAGAAAAAATTATTTTAACTCTCAATATAGCATTATAAGTGAAGTATAAAATCAAGGACGTCGCAATGGTCTAATCATATAATAAATAATAAGTATGCCCCAACTACAATTATTGAGGGAATATGAAATCAATGAGGTTTCATAGGATTAAATAAATATTATTTATAAGGTGAACTATTTATCCAGACTCGCCTCGGTGGCGTAGTTGGCTAACGCGCTTGTCGTGTTAAGCTCGACTACTGTGGACGGGAAGATCGAGGTTCGAATCTCGGTCGGGGAACTGGGGGTGTGTTTTTCCTAAATGGTTTTCCACTCTCCCTCCACGCAAATGCGGGTTCACTTCCTCTAATAATTTAACCTTCCCAATTCCTAATCCATTAGCGTAGTTAGTACTTAAAACGTTAACACGACGGTAGTAAGACGCGTGCTAAATATTATTATTACTATTATTTATCCAGATTTTATTATTAAAAACCATCTAAACATAACCTAATAAGATTCAAACTCACGTAGTAGGGTAGCATAAATATTGCTTTTATATAATTTGGTTAAATTAATGTGAATTTAGCTTATCTTTTACAAAAAGAATGTATTACGAAGGCCTTTGTATATGTGAGAATGAAAATTTGAGTTCAATGATATCTTGAAAATAGTTTATGCTACAATAATTATTCGTGAAGCACTCACTTGTCCTTGAAGCAATCAGCATGGCCATACTGATCAGATACATGGTCCTGGCACTGTATTCCATGTAGTCAGCGAAGAATGGGGAAAGAAACCTGAAGATGATGTCTGCTATTCCGATCGCAGACATGACGGAAGCGGTTTGATCGTTGGAGAAGCCCATATCTCCCAAAATAAAGGGCGTCAGAAGAGAGAAATTCAACTCTGCACTCATGGCTATAGACATGCCAACCATTAAGTTAATGTAATATGGGTCTTTTAAAAGGGACAGATCTAAGACTTTGGAGACTCGTCCCAGAAATCGTCGGAAGACCCCCTTTCTTCTTGTTTTAGTATTTCTTTTGTTTTGGTAATTTTCACTGAAAAAATTATAACAATTTTAGGTGTATCACTTTTTAATCAAAATTAAAATATTTTAAATTGTTTGATAAACATGGCCTTGATTTTGATGAGATATATTTTTTTGGTACATCATATGCAATGCTCATATACAAATTTAATAAAATTCTAAGTTCTGTTTGTACATTATATTGTCTGTATGTCTGTTTGTTTCTAGTAAACTAAAAAAGTACTCATCGGATATGGGACCTCTTATATTGTACTCTTAATTTTTTAGAGAACCAAGAAAAACTATATACCATCTTGTTATCTCATCAATGATCTAAGTAGTGTCAATAAAACCATGTGTAAGCAGTGAGTATGCTTCATGGCTGGTGTTGCAGGTATACAAGGTAGCACGTGATGTGAGATGGGGAAGGGAGGGGGAAGGCAGGAGTTCATGTTTTCTCATGAATCCTTTATACTCGTATAAAACACTGCTCTCGACTATATTTCATTCTTTTCTAACATTTTAAATAATCAAATGTGTTTGTGTTAGTTAGCAACCGGGTTTTGGATATTGGTCAGTGCCCCTGGATACCAACCTAGGGGTACCGGGTTCAATTCCCAAAACATATAATGGGTATTTTTCCTGAAATTGGAACCATCCTAACTGCCACCAGGGGATGTATTCCTGAGCACATTCAGATTCATCTTAAATGGTATTCCCATTTAACTTTTTAAAGAAAACCACTCGAGACTTCAAATCCACACTCAGGAATACAAGGCCAGGATCTGGTTAGCTAGACTTGAGCTAGGTTAAAAGTTTATACTGATTCCACACCCTTATATTCACTATTATGTAATCGGGACATGGAAAGAGCTTCCATGGAAAGAATGTACGATAAGTAAATTTGGACTTCACTTGGGCAACATCACATAAGTATCAGATAATTTTCCCGCAAACTTGGCTACTATTGTTATAGCCCAGACACGCCAGTATAAATTATATACTGTTTAGAACGAACAAAGACACGTGCAAATGCTAGCTTGTACTGTACATTAATTATTCTGTTCGTGATCCCCTAACTGTGGAAAAATAATTTTATAGGTCTCCTTTGGTCATTTTTTGTCATATTGTAATCTTAGGTCAAACTAAATAAATATATTTAAATAACTTCATTAATTTTTTGGTTTGCGTCATTTTAGAGTAATTTTTATGAGTATAAAGTCATTTTGAGTCATTTTTAGGGCATTTAAGTTTAATAATTATATATTTAAATACAATAAATATTTAATAAATGCGTAAATACTCAAAAATATTTTTTTTCTAAACACTTCTGTCAAAATAAGAAATTTACTGTTGAGACAATACAATTATTAATCTAGAAAAGGTTGCGTTGGGAGGAGATAGCTATTACTTCTGAATCAAATATTTTTAAATCAATATTATATTTATCAAAATGTAAGAGCTAGTTGCTAAAAGAGTTTCATTGCATATAGGGCCTACATATATAATTTAGTTTAAGCTGTAAAGTGAATTTTTGATCTAGTCCTTCGAAAATTTAAGTAAATTTTAAAATATCTTATAAATTTTATGGATAGTATTCTAATAACCTTTAGGTCATCAATGTCTAGGGCTTGTTAATAAACAGTAATATATTCTCAACTATCCGAGTTAATGATATGCAGTATTTAAACTAATATTTTAAAAACACGTAAAATAAACTCCTTCGATTATTCCCCATATGAACATTTTCTTAATAAAGAGTTTAAATTTTTTTTAAAGTAGTCTGTAACATTCATCATATTGTAAGATCAATAGAAACCCTATGGAAATCCGTAATTTGATCGTAATCTTGCTTCACACGTAGTTAAAAAATCTCACGAATACAAATCCTAGATGGACTCACAGGTAAAATTAAAATTGATAACGCACACCAGAATATTCGGGAGTTTACCGTTTTTTGAAATTGAACATTACGAAAATATAATCGTACATTTTAAATTAAAATCTGCTTGATAAATTTGATGTCAAAGTTAGTGTTGAGAGTTTGTTATGCTATGGAGTGGGTGGAGCTATAGGTTATATAAATCTTCCCCCTTAAAAAAAATTCTGGGTACGGCTTTGAGTGATGGCTTGAGGAACAATTGTTAGTGCCTTGGAAGTGTTTTTATCTTACTATGTCTGGTCTATAGGAATTGCAATAATGCTGATATGGCAGTGATCAGGAATGTAGAATATAGAGGAAATATGACCTCACTTATTTGGAGGGAATGTAGGACAACATTTAGAGAAAGCCACTCTCAGAGCAGTGGTTAGAACCCTTATTTCTCTTAATTCTCTGTCCCCAGTAAAACAGACTTGATGAAGCTAGCATGTGGTTCGTGTGCCCACCAATGTGCACCTTGGGCTTATTAAACAAGAGTCTGAAAAATCGCAGTGTTATATGAATATTCTTAAGGTGGGATGAAAGGGGAAGCGAGAAAAGGCCTGTGTTTTTGCAGTTTTAATGGTAAAACATTTTTTGGCTGAAATGAATAAAATATTTCTCCAGTACAAACAGAGAGTTTAATTTTCTTCACATGTTGATATCAACAGTTGTTGAGTATCCACCATAAGCATAGCTGCATTAGATTAGACACTTTTTAAATGAAGAGAAAGAGTTTGTCATAAAATTCCAGGACACTCTTGACAGAAATTCAAGAATATTTTTAGGGCACCGTGGGAAGAAATTTTTAATTCTATATTTGTGTTGGAGAAATATTTTATTTATTTTAGCCAAAAAATGTTTTGACATAAAAACTGCAAAAATACTGGTTTTTTCTCGCCTACTCTTCCATTCCACCTTAAGGTATGGCAATAGTTATCAAGTCCCGGTAATCGAAACAATATTTTCCCTTGTTTAAACATATTGTACCTGTTATCTCCGGTCTTTCTCAAGGCCGTGTATCCAGCCTCGTCGAATATTTTGACGCTACTCCCCAAGTTGATGGTGTTCATTGATTGAGCCGACCACCAATTGATAGAACTCTCTGGTGTGGGCGTATCCACCTCGAAATGCGACACGCGCTGGTTCTGGGATGAAGTGGATAATCTTCTGAGATCTAATTTGAAGAGATGGCCTAGGTTTTTAATTTTATAAACTAATACAAACTATTTGACATTCATAATCACGTGTATTTATAGTTTATTTCCAGAAATTACCCAAGAAGTTACAGATATAATCGTTTGCAGTTACTGAAGGAACAATTGAATAGAAACTATACAACTAATGTAGTACACATCACTAGATATAGTCAAAAATGTGCTAAATTTAGTTTTTCAATAATAAAGATATTAGTAAATCTTTATTTTTTCTAATCATTATCAATTTTGCAACAAATCTCAAATTTTAAACCCTTAATCTTAATATTATATATATATATATATATATATACACACGTAATATAACTTAACTTTCTCAAAAGATAAGTCTAAGAATCACCCTCGCCTCCCACAATACCCCAACAACTACTTGACTCTCCCTTCTGTAATAATTTTGTTTACATAATAACAAAAATTCAGCAGTAGTATTAGGTTTTTCCATGATGTGTTTGTTATACTTGTCCAAGCTTGGTTCTGTTAAAGTCCCAATAAATATAATTCTATATGTAAAAAAAACAGATTCCAAATTTAAATCTATGAAATCCCTAAGGACTTTGGAATTAAAAGATTCAATGGACCCATTTGTATCTTAAACATTAAATATCTAACTACTTTATTTATTGCGAATATCATCACTACAATTTAGCATTAAGAATATTAGATTTAAGATCATAAGTAGTAGAAGTTATTACTTAAGTCTCCATTTTAAGTATGTATAACCTGCTTTGATGGCTGTATGATCTAAGGCATCATTCTAACAATAAACTATACTGCTTTTGATTGGGAGGTAGGTGTTAAAATCCCAGTCGGGTATAATGAGGGTTGTCTTTCTTAAGGAACTGTTCACTCCCCATCCACGCAAATCGAACTAAACTTTCTCTATATTCAAGGTTCATTATCCCTAACTCATCAGCGTAATTAGTACAGATATATATAGCCCGTACGGGTAGTAAGACACCTTGCTTACAATATTTCTTAAAACATTTTTTATTTTATATATAAAGAGAGTAAATAAATGAGCAAGAACCATCCAAGATTAAATGATCAATAGTTCTAACATGAATTAAAAACCAACCTTACCAATTTGATTTGAGAAACATAAGTAAATTTTTAAGTTTTCCACCATATGTTTTGTAACCACATTTTGTTATATTTTAGAAAAATTTTGATATGTTTCACTCCCATTTAATAATTCAAACAAGGGATGGGACTTGACAATTTTCGAATTCTTGAATCCTTAAGTAAACTTGAGATTCAAATATTTGATTTTAGAATTGAAAAAAATATATAGAAATAAAATTAATAAGAATTGTTCAAAGCAACTTTACTATAAATCCAACAAACAAGAACCATGCCATTATGTCACCACCTAAATCAATGAGTACTCCCTTTATGGCCAAAACTGTCCCAATTTGTGACAATTTATGTTCAAGAAATTAGGGAATTAATGTGAACAAAAACAAATTCAAAACAAACAATGTTATGGAAACTTTTGACTCTCATACTTATCGGATTATAGATTCAAAATTCATAAATAAGACGACCACTCGGGTTATTATAGAAAAAGTTAATCTAATTAATTTCTAATGTATACCATGGTCAAGCATAAATTAGGATTTATATATTAATCTCAAATAAACTTTCAATCAAACAAAGTGTGGAAATAAATAAATTACATATTTGAGACTTTGTCATCACAAAGAATTTGGTTCTTATCAAGACCACTCCAGCCCCTCACAGGTAATTAATTGGAAACTTAGTTAAACACGATTGGTTCAAAATTACATTCTAATAATTTGCTCTCTGGGCCTAATCTTCTATGTATCTTCTCTCTCTCTCTCTCTCCCTCTCTCTTTCTCTCTAGCTTCTCCCTTATTAATAAAATTTGTATATCATGAGCATTGCGCGATATCTATCGAACACAGAGAGCTGAAATCTAACAATTTGTAGCAATTGTAGATAAACATGTGCACCTCAAAGCCGGAATTTAAAAATTTATACTTAAATTTATTTTAATTAATTAAAAACTAGGTCGGAAAAAATAAAATTAAGATATTTTTTTCTTCCTGTTTGAAAAAAAGAAAAGTTTTTCCCGGATTAGCCACACTATCATTAGGATGGCAAGGCCGGGTACTTTTTTTGCTAGTGGTTATATAAATGCGATAATAAACCGCTGTACTGTACCTACCATCTCTGGGATATTTTCTTCTCTCGATTATGGGCGTATCTATGCCATATAAGGATTGAGCATTAATGTCATGGTCGATTGAAATACCTGAAAAAAAGGAGCCCAAAAATATTTTCTAGAATCAAACTGATAAATATTTTTGTCTATTATATTTATGCTTAAAATAACATATGAATCTTTAGTTATTTTTTAAGGGTGTACAAGAGTAAGAAGACAAAAATATACGCTTAATCTCTGTTTACCATTAAAGGTATTAAACCAATTTTGCTTGGTTACACTTCGTTTTAATTTAATGGATATAGCCATATTGTATTCAGTTAAGGTAAGACTGCTTACCTTTCATGGTAAACATTGTGTAATTTCAGTGTAACTAATTTTTTGATAGAATTTGTCGGTGTATTTAGGTATTAATGATTCAAATATACTTTTCAAAAACCAATAACATTTGTGTTGAACAAAATACAACAAATAATTTTGCTTACAAATGTCTTTAGGCTATTTGTTAAGACACAAGGCCTTAAAAAGTTAGCCTAATGCTCTATAAGAGAATTATTTTCAATCCCTTATCATATAACATATATTAATTGTACAGAGATACAACTTATTTTGAAGTTAAATTAAAATTTCAAGGGGTATTTCACTTTCAGTTTGTGAGAAACGCTTAACAAATTACAATAAAAATAATGTGCCTAAGTGATTAAGCTTTAGCACCATTTTCTTAAAAATACTGTATTATTTTTTCGTACAAAAAAAATTAGGGTTAATGATTATTTTATATTTCTGCGTCGGGTCTATCATAGACATTATTGCTCTAATGAAAGGGAAATATACCATTTCGCATCACATTTTCTTTAAAATGTTCTCCATCTTTATCCTCTTGTTGTTCATCTTCATCTTCTACTAGATCCTCCTCCTTCCTCTTCATATGCCACTTGATGGGCTGCAACAGGAAAGCCCCGACCATTGAATGAAGGGAGAGCGCGCCCAGGATCAATCCAGTGCCTTGGACCCCGTACGTGGACATCATCTTACTGATGAGCAAGGGCATGATGATGGGTCCGATACCTGTGATGGTCATGGCATAGCCCATCGCCTTTCCTCGCTTCTTCCTAAAATACGAGTTCAGACCCAGGGAGAACGCTGGATAGAGGAGACATACTCCCAGAGCTGAAAGAGTTGGCCATTCTTCAGTATCGAAAACCAGAGGCACTAAATAATACTGAGCTGTTTATCTCTAGTGAATGATTTTTAGCACTATGAAATATATAATATTTATAATTTAATTAATTATAAAGAAGATTAATAATTATATATAAATAGTTTTAATATAAAATACCTTAATTATCCTTTTTAATGGATGATAAAGCTCCCCTTCTCCAAACTTAATTTAAGTCATTTCAGATAAGGGGTAAGTTAAGTGTGTAGTATGCCTACTACTATTTTAAATATCGTATAAAAATGGTAGTTTTTCAAAATTAGGTGAACCTTAGTTATTCATTTGTAGAAACTCCGGGAATTTGATCCTCATCTTGGTTGTTTGGTATTTTGATTTTTATCTCTGAAATTGAATAACTTGGATCGAAGAGATGCTGCCCTACTTTATGGTTGAATAATTGTCATAACAAAGAAAGAATAATATTTATTATTTTAGGATCTAACAAGATATTCATTTATAAATTGCAACACTTTTAATAAAATGTGTTTTGCCATTTATTTAAGATTAATATGTTTATTAATAAAAACAAAAATCTAACTTTATAAAAATATTATTTATTGAAAGGACCACAACTGTAACTTATATGTAAAGAGTTAGAGAAATAATGACAGCTTTGGAGAAAGGGAGAGGTTGATTCTGGTGATTTTTCAACAAATAAGATTAGCTTATATACAGAATCTTCTTTTTATTACAAACATATTAATATTTTAATATACAATTTTTAGAATTTAATTACTTGGATATAAATGTAAAGAAAGAATTCAAACGTTTAAGATGTAAAAAAAAATATTTATTTTTATTTGTGAAGCTTCTATATTTTTATGATAAAATCTAGTATATATTTAGATCAAATTAATTTAATTGAATGTATGTTGATCTATCAAAATAACACAATTTTTGTGACACACTGGCTTAATATGCGAATTTATTAATATGTAATGAATTTGCGTGACACACTAAAATTCACCAGTCAACATTATAATTAATGTACAGTACCTCTTAAACTTCAGAATACTAACGTTATCAAACCACCCAAAACAATTCCTAAATGAGCTACTGGAAAAATGTTTGATTTATTTTGGCCACAACATTTGGATTCTGTTAAAACCGTAAAAATACTCACGTTATCTTCGACAGTACCTTAATTAATTATCACTTATTTTTCAAATCACTTTTTACTTTATAATGCTATAGCAGTAAAGCCCACTCCTTATAGATGGGTGCATTTCACACAGCCAATCCTTTCGACTGCCAAAGACGCTGTGTCCTTCCCAACACATTATTAAAACCTTACAACCCGCTTTTTTTGGCCACATGATCTAAAGCACCACTCTAGAACTAGACTAGCCTACCGATTACAGGAATATCGGGGTTCAAAGTCCTGACATAGTACAGAGGGTGGTTTTCCTAAATGGTGTTCCACCCTCCCTCCACGCAAATGCGTGTATACTTCCTCTAAATTTAACCCTTCTAATCCCTAGCTTATTGACATATTTAATATACAATATGCATATAACCAGAACAGATAGTGAGACGCAGTGTTAAAAAAACACTTCTTCCTTCCCTGCCACTAAGGATGCAGTGTCCCTCACGACAGGAGTTGTTGGTGTGATACGCAACCCCTTGATTCTCAGAGAAGGCTCCACCAATCAGAATCTAGCATCACATAGTGGTGTATATTACAACTCCGCAGACCCCGCAGTGTGGGGGAGCCCAATGGGCTGAGGGGCCCTTACATTGGACATATATACCAGTTGGATAAAAATCAGATTTAAAAGTATGTAGTTAGTAAACAGTTTGCTTACAGTCATACAGAAAAAATTTTGCTAACAGCAACAGATGAAGAAGTGACAGAGAAATCATCTATCTTGATTAAGGAGTATGAGGAAGACCTTAGTGATGATTTAAACTATGAGGTAAACAGTTTTAGAGCAGCTTTGAAAAGTGAAATTGAAAATAAATCATCAATACGACAGTTAGCTGATCTATGGCTTCTTGAAATTTACACTTTGGCATCAAGCTTGCCAGATTTGTGCACTGCATTTCTTTTGTTTCTTACTCTTCAAGTTACTGTTTCTACAGCTGAAAAATCCTTTTCAAAGATTAAGTTGATAAGAAGTACCATGAGTCAACAAAGACTTTGTGCTCTCAGTGTATTAAATATTGAATGTTTGAAAGCACGTGGCGTCGACCAAAATGAAGTAATTACAAAAATAAAGAAGGTAAATTGCTTGTTCAGCTTGACTTGACTCAATATGAAAAAATATTAAAATGTATATTTAGTAATAATGCATGTATTGTCAGTTCTTAAAGTAAAGTAGTAATTTTTGTCATATCTCTAACTCAGGTTTATATTTTTATTCTTATTCCAAACCCCTTAATTACGTTAGCTAAAATCGCTCAAAAAGTAAAAAGGTCAGAGGAACAAAATGTTTCTGGCTGGAGGGCCCAGTTAAAGAAAGTTACGCCACTGGCACCACAAAATAACTTATATTCAAAGGTCTCTACAAAATTGTGCTATGTCTACAGTGTTTCGGCCTTCTCTGGCTTTCACCTAGCTAAAATATACTAAGCAAGATAAGGAAGATTTATTTTTGTATCTCAATTTAATTAATTAATTCCTTTAACTACAAAATGTTAGTAAATTAACTTTCATAATATAATTATCTCTGTATATTGTATTCTATAATTTTACCGATGTATTCAAACAACTGGTTTTCCGTGTCACTCAATTAATCAAACTATATTTTATAATAAAATCAATTGGAATTTAAATGTAAATTTATACTTTAATCAATTAACAATTTATTCAATAAATTATTTAATTTACTACCTTGCATGACATCACATGGCTACTAGTTGGTTTAATTTCAACTTTTTATATATTTGTATGAATTTGTAATAATTTTTAACATTCCATAATAACTATCACATAAATTTTATTTATAACTTCATGTATTATTGTTGTCTGACTATTATTATTAGAAATCGTTCTTATATTTGACTACTTGTTATTGCGGCTAATTCCCAAACAACAAGTTTTTCTTTTTTTAAAAAACCTCAATAAATGTTGTATTAAATTAAAGCTTTCTTAACTTTGTATTTAAAATATTGTCTATTTTTTATTTGTTTATTTAGCACCACGTCCTACTACCCGTTCAGTTTATACGCTTAAATACTAATTACGCTAATGTATTAGGAATTGAGAAGGTTGGATTTAGATTACGTGAACCTGCATTTGCGTGGCGGGAGAGTGTAAAACCATTTAGGTAAGGCCCCCCCCTATTTTACCCGACCGAAATTCTAATCTCGATATCCCCATCCTCAATAGTCAATCTCAACACGAAACTAGCGAGTTAGCCAACTACGCCCTCGGGACGGGTAATATTATTGTTCAATACACCAAGGAGCAGTCCATGATACCAAACTTAGATCATCGCTTAGGTTTCTTAACATGATTTACCATAAAACAACCATTCTACCTTCCACCTGACAATTCTAAGCTTGAGTCAAAATAAATTGCAAGTATTTTAAATTATTATATTATTATTATTATTATTATTATTATTAGCACCGCGTCTTACTACCCGTTCGGGTTATACGCACCTACGCTAATGTGTAATGGTAGGGTGATTGTGAGATGAAATGGAGGAATAGAGTTTAACGTGGAATCCGAACCACGGTGGCGGCCTGGCATTCCACACATTCACAAGATGTCTTGTCAGAGGTGTAGGAAGGGTTTGGAAATCAGATAAATCTGTGCCGGGACCGAGGTTTGAACCCCGGCCGCCAGCACAGAAGTCTGACACCTTATCCCTAGACCACCAGGTCACCTATTTAAATATTCTAGAAGCGGAACGTATGTACTAGTAATCTGGACAGGTTGATAGTAAACGTAATATTTTGAGTTTCAGTCTATAATCAAACATACCAAATATACAGAACTCATAACCAGCTTAAAAGCTATATTCTCAAATAAATAATCTGTTATTTCCCAATGAGCTCTTAAAAATATGTCATTATTTCAAAAGTTGGATATAAATAAATCTAAAGAACAATTTTTCTTTAGGGCTTTTTATTTTGTGATTATTTTATCAAGCAAATATTAAATCTTGATTTACATTTTCACCGAAAATAGAACTTAGGATCTACTTGAGTGTCACAGCGATTCACACATTAGTATAAATGAATTCAAACCCATAATATTTTGCAATGTGAGACTTAAGCATCTGACTATCAAAATATGTTATTTTCTATTCGATAAAAATATATCTGAGACTATTGTTCCAATGGATGTTTTCAAAACATGGTAAAGTATCGTAATATACATCAATACATCGATACACACGTGTACTCTTAAAAAAATTGTAATTCTTTCACCAAATTCAACGAATTTGTATACATATCTATAGCTCCACAGCGCATGTGATTTGTAACTGATTGGGTCGTTTAGTTTTTTTAATTTGATTGTATCTTCCAATCAGAAGTTCTCGAGGTTAGTCTACCGAGCTAAAACTAGTTCAAGTCAAGCATAGAGGACCAAAACTTTGTCATATGATTACATTTCTGTTTTGCACGTGTGTTTTGGAGAGTGTTTGAATTCACAGTAATGGCATAGAGTCGAGGAATGTATTATTTAGAGGGTGAATACGAATATATTGGTTATAGTTGTTAAATTGTTAATAAAACTGTTAAAATGCTAAAATAAAATGTAAATGTACGGCTAAAATGTTAATAAACACACTATGCTAGGTTATCAATTAGCTATCAGAACGGAAAAGCCACTTACAGGTAAGGAAGCCATACGTGATGAGGAAGTAGATGAAGGAGTTACCAAAACTTGTCAGTATCACTCCCATGAAGGTGAGGATAGACCCAGCAATGGCAACCTTGCGATAACCGTACCTGTTCAATATGGCACCCTGAACAAGACCTAGAATGTCAAGGCGCACACAGAATTAGATTGTAACATAAATTTGAGTGTTTTTAGTCTTAAATTAAGATGATCATTCTATAAATGTAGCTATGGTTGAATATTTCCATTTCTATAAGTCACAAATTAAATGAAAATTATTTCTCATTGGTTTTAACAATCAATTATTAATTAATTGTGCAAAAGGCCGTATCATCACGTGACGCACAAAATACTTTTACCCGATATAGCAAACGCACCTAAAATACCGAACTATATATGTTTGAGATTTGAGCTCGTAGATTAATATTAAATTATTTTAGGAACATGATGTATTGTTAAAAAGGTAAGCTCGCACTGTTTCTCACGGGTTTACGGCCACAGGCCGATTTTATTGCCAATGACGGGAAGGCTAGAGACGGCTTACACAGAAGAGTTATTACTTAAAGTTTTTCGTTTCTTTTTTCTGGTGAGCTTAATTTAAAAATAAGTATCTATATTTCCATTAGAGGCCTCTACCAACTCTAGTTATATATCTTCATACTTTGGTAGTTCTTAAAATCATTACAGTTCTGAAGATTTGTAATCTCTAAAACAATCCTCAAATAGGTTATCTTAAAAATTTATTCTTTTACATTAAAATAAAATACTTATTTGTCTGGGCAAGGCTAGACATAGGTATATGACCAATTACTATGATCTCTGAGATACGGTATTTCACTTGAAACGTCATTGAAAATGAGCTAGTTTTAACTCTACGTGATTGTTGTTTTATTAATATACTTAAAATGTGAGGCTTTTAAACTTACAGAGAACTTAAACCACCGTTTTGCAAGGAAATATATTTTGAAATCTTACTCCATTTTTCATATAATGCGACTTTATTGACGTTTGCAACGCATCCCAGAGCTTTACATAAAATATACTACTAAATACTTTTGACATTCCCGATAATTTAAGAACGCTTTTCGGGAAATGTTACGTGTTAAGGACAAATGAATATAGCTTTAATCAACACAGACTCTAAAAGAGATTGATAACATCTACAAAGTAATTACCATGTTTATCACGTATTAATCCCCATCTGAAATATACTCATATTTATTCAAATGGTAGTGGTAAAGGTATAATTTATGGTAAATGTACTTGCGTTTGCGTAAAGAGAAAGTGTGAAACTATTTAGTGAAAAGCTACCTCAGTACATACAGCCAGGATTGTATCACAATCTCACCATCATCGATAATATAGCCTATCGCGTGAGTGAGTGGGGCCTTATATCATTGAACACCAATGAAGGTTAGTGATTATTATAAGTACAGTATACATCTAAATCAATCTGTGAAATTTTAGTTAAGAGTTTTGGCTTTGAGGGATAGTAAATAGGGGAGATAGAAATGAAGTAGAGTATTTAAGAATAGAGCATTAAAAACATGGGATTTGAGAGGAAAGAGAGGATCATGGGGTTTGAATCTATCAAGGGAGAGGTTTCAGGGACAGGACAGCCTCTCTATCTCTCTCCTCGATTTGTTACAGTCCCATTTAACCTAGGAGGGCATTGTAAACTGTGTATCTCAGGGGATTTGCGGGGGTTGAATCATGCAGGGGTGTAGCTATCACTTATCTTTGACTACACGGTACTGAGTGGAGACTGTATCGATCTGGAGGATGTGTAACTATCATCTCTCTCAGGACAAGGCACCATACCTCAAAAGATGCAGGAGGCAGAAAGCATTTCAAAGAGTGGCAGGGGCAGACAAGCATTTCAAGAGGGGCTGGGGCAAGCAAGCATCTCGAATAGTGGCGGGGCAGACAAGCATTTCAAAGAGGGCTGGGGGAAGCAGCATCTGAATAGTGGCAGGGGCAGACAAGCATTTCAAAGAGTGGCAGGGGCAGACAAGCATTTCAAGAGTGGCAGGGGCAGATAAGCATCTCGAAGAGAGGCAGGAAGCATGCAAGCATCTCGATGTGAGGCGGGGGGCAGACAAGCATTTCAAAGAGTGGCAGGGGGCAGACAAGAATCTCCTCAATTATTTTTAACCAAGGAATCTAAGAGGAAGAAGGGATTACCTTAGTGCATATTTTATAACCTCCAGATAATCGCAGGTGGAGGGATGCAGCCCTCAGCACACTTTGTATTTTGACTACTCTGTCCCTCCTTCCCCCAAACATATTTTATACACATATCCTCCTTTTCCCTCTCTTTACTTTCTTCCTACAAAGAAATTTAGCTACTCTTTTTTTCAATATGACTCATGTCCTTCCAACAGTAATCGGTAATATTTCTTGCATATCCATCCCTCTCTATTATTCCTTGCTCAATCCAAACAATATCTTTCCTTCATCATTCCTTTTCCTTTATACCAAAGATGTATGAGTAAGAATGTGTATTATTTAAGATTAGTGATAAAGGTTTTCACGAAAAAAGAATAAGGTGAAATAAATAAAGTAGATTATCTTAGGCCGATGTATTGAGTTTGATAAGAAAACAAACAAATATAAATGAAATATCACATAACATATAGTTTAATTGAACCAAAATTAATACAAAATTCCTTTACACTTTCATCCGGCAAACTATGCTAATACCATTCAATTGTTTTGAAAGTTTCGGAGTACAGCTTCAGAAGAGCAAAGCTTAGCGAGCATACGTGTATAACAGATTGCATAGATATTAGGCCTGTGGTATTGCACACCTCGGCATCTTGAAACACGGCAGTAGAGCATTCCATAATATTAATATAGTAAACAACACACCAGTCCATCTATAAATGGGAATACGTTATGAGGGTCATCATTAACAGTCCTACATCACACTAAGTGCTTGCCATTATTACATGTGCCTTGCCACGCGCCTAGCTCATATGCAACTATTTGTACAAGCAAACTTAACAGATTTGCTCTCCCGGTGATGTACGCCAAAATTGAACACAATTTTATGGTATTAGCATTGTTTTCCGGGTGTAAGTGTGTAGGGATTTTGTATTACTTTTGGTTCAAACTATATGTGCAGTTTGGGCGTTGAGTTTACAAACATCCTGTATATGTATATGTGTATAAATATATATGCGTTCATAAAAAGATTAACAGTTTCTATATAGGCTAGAAAATTGAAATTTGATAGGATTGTAGAAGATTTCCTCATACATATAAGCAGAAAAGTCTCAAAATGGGAAACTTCAAAATGGGGAACCGGAAATTTAGAGATCTTGGGTGGTCTAAATATAGACAAAGTCTATCAGAGAAGGTAGATAATTGAAATTTGGTATTGTAGATAAGGATAAAAAAGGTAATAATAGTAAACGGCAGTAAGGTAACAAAGGGGAAAAGAGTTATTGTTTGAGTGTAAAGAGTGTAAAAAGGTTCAAATGTGTAAAAAAGTGCAAAAAAAAAGCAAAATGGGTAAGAAGAGTACTGGGTAAATGTGGTAAGAAAATTGTAAAATAATTTTGATTTGATTCAATAATACAACCCTTTAACAACGTTATTATTAATGCTGTGTCACTTTTCTTTTCTTTTTTATTAGCACTAACAGCAAGAGTTCAAGGTATTGTTTATTAATAAAGATGAATAGCTCTATCTTCAAAAGACATGTCAGTTTTTAAAACACTTTAAGATTACATCTATATTTTGACATTGTGTATTAGTCAGCCTACTTTCACGTTTTTAAGGTGCGGCAGAAAGGAGCACGAGTAATTTTACAGTTTTTATAGCATTACATTATTTTGACAAAATAAATCAAATATTCCTCCAATAGCAACATAGAGTTTAGTTTTCTTACATGCTAATACAACAGGTCTTGAATATGTGGCAAGGGTGTCCTGTAATTATGTCAAAACTTTTCGGTTTTATTTAAATGTTTTTACAAAATTCCAGGACACCCTGACATATATTCAAGATCTGTTGATATTATCAGGTGCATAAAACTAAACTCTATGTCGCTACTGGAAACCATATTAGATTTACTTTTGCAAAATATATATATATATATATATATTCTATAAAAATTGAAAAATACTTTCAAATCCAAACCAACAAAGGATTAATATTTACACATGATTTAAGATTTGATAACTAGCCTCTATGGCTATATTATATATACTAAAAATAACACAGATAATTTATAGTTTCCTCGTTTGAAAACGGGCACACCAGCTATAGCCTACTGGCTTATAATAATAATATTAAATATGAAATATATTTTAATTTTTAAAAAGTATGTTTGAGGTTATTTTACTCATATCTGTTTTATGAAATTAGATTGTTTTATTATTTCAGAAATTTTGTTCAAAAGGTCCATTTGAAGTGTTTTTAATATAATTACCTAATTGTTATTATTTATTTATTTGGGGGAGGGTGTGGAGATTGTTTATAAATAGTTAAAATAGGTTTTTGTTTAATAGCAATACACTCTATGTTCGGCAAGTATTAAAGCCATGCATATTTTCAGATCCAAAAAATATATTCACTCACCTAAGCCCATTCCGAAAGCACTATTGACATTAATGATGATAGAGGAATCTGTAGCAGACATTCCAATGTTTGCAAACTTGTCTTTATAAAGAAGGGCGAATGTTTGTACTACAGGGAATATTATTATCTGAAACAGATGTGCAAAGTAACTTACAACGATATATCGAATGAATTACTTCTTCAAAATCCAGAATTGAATAAATTACATCACTTTCAGATTTATCAAGTGTGTTCAATTAACTACTAGGCTATATTTGTATCGAATAAAATAGTTAAAGCTATAATTTATGGTTTTTAGTGAGGATTACTTCATCTAGATATCATATTCAGAAAATTTAAAAATGACACCTAGACACGTGAATCAAACCCGGGATCTTTGGCTTAGTGCACCAATGCTCTTACCACTGAGCTATCCATGATTTGTCCCGGATCCCAGGACCTGGGTAAAGGCCCCGGGTTTGATTCCCGTGTCCAGGTGTCATTTATCAATTTTCATTATGTGATATCTAAGAAAGCATAACAATAATAGCTTTGGCTATTTGATACATAAATATGCAATCCCGTACAATTATAATAATAGTACAAATGGCAGCAATAAGCAAACTACTGAGTCGGAGGTGGCTGCGTTATCTGACAGCTTGTGATCTTAATAAAATAAAAAAATCACACATTTGTAGCCGACAATTTCCGCACGTCCATCATAGACTCTTCCTTAAAATATGAGTGAAGAATGACCCTGAGCATGGGACGAATCCTGGATAGCTCAGTGGTAAGAGCATTGGCGTACTAAGCCAAAGGTCCAGGGTTCGATTTCTGTGTCCAGGTGTCTTTGACAATTTTCAGAATATATTTGTATCATTTAATTATTTTGTTGGGAACCCTTTAATAATGTCATAATTAACCAACCCTTGTTGTAAAATAGTATTTTAACTTTTATTAATAAAAAATATATATATTTAACAAAATGTCTTAATACCCGTTCGGTTTATACTCTTATTTACTAACTAAGCTAATGGTTTTAGGGGTTATGAAGGTTATATTTGTAGGAAATGTACCCGTATTTGCTTGGGGGAGAGTGGAAAACAATCTTGGAAAACCACCCTCAGTACACCCAATCAAGATTCAAACCCCGATCTCCCCTCTTCGGTAGTATAGTCTAACACGAGAGTAGTGCGTGATACCATGCGGCCACCAAAGTGGGCTATAAATTATTGTTGCGTTTCTTGAAGTTTTGATTATTGATTAGTAAAAATGAATTAACTTATATTAATAAGTTGATTGATTTTATAACCATTAGTATATTAGAGTAAGTCTTATATATATATATATATATATATATATATATATTGGAACAACTTTTGTCAGCCAACAGATGAGGCCTAAATTAGGCCCCCATAAAAAACATCTAAATTAATTTGGATAATCTTAGAGTTTTAGATGATTCAGATAAATTTATCCACTTTCAATCAATAAAACATGTCTTTAGCTCAAAATGTGTCCATATTGATTCTATATTTATTGATATGGAGTACATTCTTTGAGTCTTAATACCCATACAGGTTATCCGAATATTTTAAATAATGTGGTGGAGATGAGGAAAGTTGAAATTATAGAAAAATCAAATCAAATTTAAGTGAAGGTAAACCGCTGTGAAATAAAACACCCTCGTTGCTCTCAGCTTTGATTCGAGCACTGAACGCGTTCGTTGACACTGGCAAACTAGACGTTATGAGTAATAAATATGCCGCTGACTGCGTGTAGGCCTAGACCAATGGGAAGTGCATTTCTGACATTACTCAAGAGTTTTGATCACATATCAGTGGCGCAGCCAATTATTGACTTTGTGGAGGGGGGCATATTATATGTAACACCTATTATTTCTATATTATTAGGAAATTAAAGGTCAATGTTTAGTAATCAATAATTTTTGAAAATTAAATCGTAACCTTGTTCTTTTTTTAGTATCGCATTTTACCCTTAAAATTAATCCTATATATTCTTAAGAAATAATTTATTTTTAATATTTCCACTTTTGTGTGTAGGGAGTGTGGGAAATTATTTAGGAAAAACCTCAATAATATATACGATCGTGATTCAAATCCCAATCTTCCCGTCCGTAGTAGAACAGTCTATAACCTTAGACAATGTGACCACAGAAGGGAGAATGAATATTATTGAGTTATTCATTCAATAAGATGGAGGTTGTAAAAACATTTAAAACTTCAAAAATAGCTCTATCAACGCACATCAATCGTGGAAAAAGTTTTGCCTCAAATATCAGATGAGAAAGCCTAAAAAAACCTAATTTAATCTAATTGATATTTTTGTTACATCATTTAATCAATGAAAGAGATGTAAGTTATTCGTTAGTCTGAACTCTAAAAGATGATATATATTTAAATCATTCCTAGTTTATCACCTCATAGTTTATTAATGGTAGTGTTCTATAATGGCAATTGTGGCTCTCAGGTTCTATTATTAAGGTCATGCAGTAAAGGAACATCATTGATAGGAGAGTGAGGGGAGGGGAAATATAGTGGATCTCGTGTTTCTAATAAAGAAAATTTTCGGGTAACAAGGCCATTCAACTTTTTCTACACTAGATCCACTCCAAACATTTTCTTTTTACGAAGTATATATATCAAATTAATCTTTTCAATATATTGGCAATGATAATTTACTGCTCATTAATAAAATGAATGACCAGCTTTAGTTAGCAAAAAATTAATTAGAAATAACGACATTATGAACTAGAAAATTAGATAAAGTATAGCTATTCAGGTTATGTATCATTAAATATTATGTAATTTGATAACATAAGCCATTTATAAAGTATTATTATTTTTAGGGTGTATTAATTATTTCATTGTTATAATTAATTTATTCTTAAATGTAGTAGACTAATTTAACTAACTATTCTAGGTCCTTCTAATATAATCCACAACCTAGGGTAAAACATCATGGTAAAACTGTTTACTTTCAGGGTAAATGAAGGGTGTATCAAGTATGAATAAACTAAATTTCAACATTATATGGTGCAGTGAGCAATAAAAAGTATAAAATTTTATTTCTACTCCCAATATTTGTAAACTCTAGGGCGTTTAAATCAATTAATTATAAATAATAGCCTAAAATAGCCTAAAATAGCCTTAATATAAGATTCCTTACATTACTGAGCGCTGTTCCAAACATGACAGCCCATCCCCAGCCTCCATCTGGGGGTACGAGCTCCACAGTTTCACCAACATCTTCCTTTTTCGTTGAAATATTTGATTTAACATTTTCACTATTCCCTTTATGACTGTCTTTTTCTTTATGTTTACTGTCCATGTTAACTGATTAGGCGCATTTGACTTGGCAGCGTAGACTTCCTCAATGTAACTAATCTGGGGGTAAAAACCAATAATTAATGTTAATTTACTTAAATTTAATTTAAATTTAACGATAACTTACTTCTAGTAGGCTTATAGTATAGTGCATGAACTTTGTATTAGATAATACAGTATTTAACACGTTTGTTATTTTGTTTTCTTATTTATTTTACTCATTTGTGGAATTTAACGTTCAATTTCTGAGCCAACCTAGTATACCAGCCCACGACATGTAAACTAACTCAATCATAGAATAGACACATCTCCCAGTCCCCTGGACATCTACTCATTAATGAGAAAGGAAAAACCCCAATTTCACTAATGATAAATGTTTCAGTCATGCCGGAAATCTAACCCAGGACCCTTATCTCAGTAGACAGACATGCTACTAACCAAGTTAAGGGGTAGTACTTGTTATTATGCTTTAAACGTTTTAACACAAGGGTTATCAAGCTTATTAGTTTATGGCATAGGATGAAAAGGGTGGTTTGGATTAGGCTCACCCCCGTTAAAGAGCAGAAAATCATATGGAAAAGAACTACCAATATAACAGGCTTAGATTCAAACCCAAACCATCTAGTTACTTGCAATCCAATATGTTTTGTTCCTGATGCATCGTATTGTGTTACCATCAATGCAAGTGTAGTGTGCTATTACCTTCTTCTTCTTTTTTTCGTGAACTACGAAAAGATGGCAGTAAAAGGGACAAAGCGATGGTTTAAAATACCAAATTTGAATTTAATCTAGCATCATAAATATTGAACTCTAATAAAATGATCATTTTTGAGGTATGCAAATTTGCCATATCCTCGGACTCATGTTTGTTGTCTATACAGGCCATTCCATTTGGATGTTCTAATTGCATTCAAGGCACTGCTGAACCACGTGTATATGGTATGGCGTACCATTGTCACGATGAAGTGGCGTCTTACCGTCCTCCTGCATGGGAACACAATGGGTTCCACGATGTTTTGCAAGTATCGGATGCCATTCATTGTGCCTCTTAAGGGAGTTAGTGGTGTATGATAGATTAACCTTAACCCAGCCCAAATCATCACAGATCACCCACCAAAAGCGTTGACCTCCTACACATGTCTGAACTTATTTCAGAATCCAGACTTTCTCCAGACTATCCTACGTCTTGTGTTGGGCCTCAGTACAGTCTTACTCTCATTGCTAAACAGAATATTGCTCCACTGCTGCATGATCTAATTTCTGTGCATGGTGGCCCAGTTTCTTCTGCAGATGCGGTTTTGTGGTCATAGTGCAAAACGTCTGACGCGTCTCTGAGATTTGAGTTGAACTTCTAGCAGTCGCCTACCGTCTGATCAGAAATGATAATCCCAGATGATCAGGCAAGGTCATTTCTCATAGCCTTGGCCGTGGAACTCGGACGCCTCCTAGCGGAGATCTGCACTTAGTGGGTGATCTTGGGCTGCTGTTGTTACACGAGGATGACCTGTGTGAGGCCTATCCTCACTACGCTGTGTTTCTCTGAAACTTTTTCACACTCTCAAGAAATCAATTTGACTGTGACGTACGTTAACTGCAACATCTTCTTGTGAATAACCACTTTGAAGAAGAGTCACAATCCCGAAAAACGTCGTTACTGGTGTACGAGGAATGTTTACAGGCAGCTGTGCAAGCAGACTGACTGTGACTTGCTAACTGAACATACGTCTTGCTGTTGTTGAATCATAGCCACGTGACTTGGATAGTAAACAAACACGGACATGAATTTGACCTTACATGATCTTGGATAGCAGTATGGAGGGTGACCTCCATATATATTAACAGTACATGAGGTACATGGTATCCCATCAACATTTTCTGGCGCTATACAAAACTTCTGTTGATGTGTAAAGTAGGTAATGTATATGGGGGTCCAAAAGTTATCACATTATTTTTGCACAATCTATTTTGAAAGCAAAAGTTAAAATAGTTATAAAACAGTTTCTGTATTCAGTTATCACCTATTACAAGCAAATTTATTAATCCTTAAGATTTGCTATCTGTGAGAAACAGGATTATGTCATGATTGATCAGTTTATCAATTTTATAATAAATTATTTTAGTAAGGCTAACAGCCCAGTTTTCTCCAAATAATCTTCTGGAAGGCATTTTTGTTTTATCAGAATCCAGTTAATAGTAGAATTATGGAAGGAAGAGAAACGTTTCTTGTGGCTATTGTGCTATATTTTATGTGAATATTACATTATATTTAGAACAGTACCATGGTATCTGATTTTTTTTTTTTTTTAATCTTTTGGCTTTATCATTTGCAGCTTTCACTTAAGTTTAAAAAAAATATTTTTTTTTAACAATTTTAACAAGATTAGTCTCCGACAGTGGGACCGGTGCACTTCTTATTGTCTACCCGAACTGTGTTCTCTGTTCTATCTCCCTTCTTGTCTAGCAGGTGTGCAACGGCAGTATCGCTTTTATGGGGAATTTGAGGGGACAGGGGAGGAAGAAATGGCACAAATTTGAAAGAATCTGGGTTAATAATATTATAGCTCATTTTTCTAGAAATGGATGTTTCCAGACCCTTAACTGTAGCCATATATATATGTACACGGTCGACAATGGCCAGAGAGCTCCAGTCCGAATCGAGGCTAACTAGGTGTGTGGACCAGCGAGTCTGGGCTAGTGCTCCCGGGAGGGGGTGGCATGACCAATGAGTGGGTTGGCAGGTCCACGGATGGGTCGGCGAGTCTAGTGTTCGTGTATCGCGGGTCAACACAGTGTGTTGTGTGTGGGGACCAGCAGCTATTTAATTCGACTCTCTATGGATGACGTAGACATTGGGAACTGTGCTTAATAATGTACATTTTTCGTGACTTTTAAATATTTTAATAATTATTATGTGTTTGTTTATTTAATTTACTTTCAATTATATTGTTAATGTATAGACTATTATTATTATTATTATTATTATTATTTATTATTATTATTACTGGTGTGGTCAGAAGAACTGATCTAGAGAATAACACGGAATGTGTCTGGATTGAAATCCCAACCTTTGTCAACCAAAAACTGTTAATTGGGAACATATATCTTGCCCCCAAACAACAAATGAAATGTTTAGTAGTTAATTTATTTTTCTTGAAAATGCGTTGGCCAACTACCCTTTCGTATATTACTCTTGGGTGATTTCAGCTGCACCAAAATAGATTGGAAATATCATCATGCCCAAAATATATCTCATTACACATTCAATTAAAAGCCACTCATCTTCTTGCATCGATTAATATAATAGGATTAGAACAATTTAACGAATCTTATAATAATGACGCTAACCTCCTAGACCTTCTTTTTCCTAAGTTTCCCCACCCTTTGGTAACTCATAGCTTTCAATCACTAACAAATATTGACTTAGCTCATTCACCCTTATTAATTACACTAGATGTACCCACTGTTAATAAAATAATGCTACCCCCACCACATATATTGCTTATGCACGTGGTGATTACTTCAATCTTTACAATGACCTGGACACTGCTGATTGGTCTTGTGTTTATTCAACTACTGATGTTAGCTTATTAACAGATAATTTCACCAAATTATTCCAAATGAAAGTAAAAATGCAAATTCCTCAAATTAATATTCAAAATTCATCCAAATATCGTTAATGTTTTTCTTCAACGCTTAAATATTATATCAGGAAAAAAATATTTATTTAAATAATTTAAACAGACAAATAATAGGGATTTCTATTCACGTTTTTCACACTTTCGTAACAACTTTGGCTATAAATAAAGCCGTTTGGATGAACGTAATAGAAAATAGTATCAAAAGAAAACTCAAGAATATTTGGAAATATGTTAAAAAATAATCTTGTGAATAAAGTATCACCGTCAAACTTAGAAATTACTTGCAAGATTATAGCGAATCCTTTATTAATTTTAAATTAGTTGGGGACCTACTTTCATTCCGTTTATAATTCAGCCCTTCCTGTCTTACCTTGCCCCGTTATTGAAACTAGCGTGCTCTTGTATCCATGCAACATTACACCCCTGGATGTTGCTAATGCTATACAAAAATTGAATTATTCTAGAAGTGCCGGGACAGATGGAATTCCAAGTTTTATTGTTAAGGGCTGTGACAACATTTTCAACCCTTTGTTAACCTATATCTTTAACGTTATTTATTAAAGATAAATCTACTGTCCCTAATTTAGTAGAATTTATTGAGCATGTTGGCCCTCAAGTCTCTGCCCAAGGTCAGGTCGATGCTATTTATTTTGACCAAAGTAAAGCATTTGATTTATGTCAGCATAGTGTTATTCTCTCTAAGTTTAGTAATTTTGGTCTTTCTTACTCATATTTAAATTGGTCCATTAGTTATTTGCATGAAATATCATTCACTATTAAAATTAATTCACACACCTTAAATACATATATAGCCCCTTGGGGTATATCACAGGGTCCTAATTTAGGTCCTCTTCTCTCTAAAGTGTTTATTGAAGGCATTGGTAAATATTTGAACTCGTCTAGTTATTTACTCTTTGCTGATGATGTAAAATTATTTAAAATTATCAAATCAATTACAGATTGTATAGATTTACAAAATGATATAAATGCTATTCTATAATGGTATTTTGAAAATGGAATGTAAATTAATAAATCTAAGAACAAATCTATATATTTTACTAGGAAAATAATCCTTTCATTTTACCTATAAATTGGGCAATGATAACATATTTCGCACTCTTTATAATAATGATCTTGATGTTTTACTGGATAACAAACTTTACTTCCACTATCATGTTGACCATGTAATTTCCCAATCATTGAAATTAATTGGACCTATTAATTACACTATTTCATCATTTAAGAAAATTGATTGTGTTTTATGTCTGTACTACAACCTGGATAGATCTAAGTTAGAATATGTAAGTGTTTCTTAGAATTCCATTACATTAACTGACTCTCCCAGGTTGGAAAACGTTCAAAGAAAATTTGTCGATGGGTGCTATGAAAATTCTTTACTAACCGGATTTATTATGATTATGACAGAATTCGAAACCACTTGGGGCTCCAAACTCTCTTCTCGCTTCAACTTTTTTGTGATGTTCTTTTTGTTTTTAATATTTTCATCAGCAAAATTTCTTTGAAATTTGACCTTGATCATGTAGGTTCATATCCATTCTCAGGCTTCTCTTTATCCAAAACTATTTTTTTTCAATAGCTCTTATAATGTGAGCCCTTTAGGCCGCAACCATAGTGCCAATTCTAAATTTGTCAAATTTGACTTCTATCATAAAATAACAGATAAGCTTAGAGAGTTATTTAAGGAGCTCCCATACCAATAGTTTATCCTGTAGAGGTTATGCCTATAATAATTATATTATACTATTCTGATTTATTTTATGCATATTGTTATTGCTTTTAAAATGTTCAAGCTTTACTACTCATTAGTTATTTGTTATTATTGCTATTTTTTTATTCTTATCATTATTACTTATAATTTTTTCGTAACAAATCATCAATATGTATAATTATTTGACTATTATTTTTTTTTTTTTTTCTCGTTTAATTATGCGTATTTGTAAGGTACTTGGGTACTTTTCAGTGCTGAACTGTTATAGATCTTACAACTGTTAGCCAACACTATAATAAAGGAAGTTGAAATTATTATTGTTTAATTCTATGACTTGTTTGATTGTTAATTTAATTTATCTTAATCAGTGAATATTTTTTTGTAGTAAAAACCTTAAATATTTCGTGTGGATTTCTATTTGTGTTTAATCAATAACCGACTCTAGTATACTTAAAAGAACTCACATGCTCTGCGTTACAATATTTTAGGAACATCTGAAATATTATAAAATCATTTATTTGGCTTTTCTTTTATGTAAAGGGCTAGGTTGTCAAACATTCTGCTCCCTTTTCAGATTTTAAATTATACGATGGATCTAGAAAAAGATTGTAATTAATATAGACACCTACCAAACATTCCATTTTAAAAAAATTATATTTCTTTAACTAAATTGTTTTTTAGAGATAATATTTTGATTAAAATAGAACATTCACTATTTACAGTACGTCTGCAATACATCTGCTATCCGTCTGCTATTAAAAAAGGTTTATTCACTTGTTAAAATAATTTCAAATACATGAAAAATGTATGTATGCATGCATGTATGTATGTATGTATGTATATTTGTATGTATGTATGTATGTATGTATGTATGTATGTATGTGTATGTATGGTGTATGTATGTGTGTGTATGTATGTGTGTGTATGTATGTATGTATGTATGTATGTATGTATGTATGTATGTATGTATGTATGTATGTATGTATGTATGTATGTATGTATGTATGTATGTAGTTGTATGTATGTGTGTATGTGTGTGTATGTTATGTATGTATGTGTATGTGTGTGTGTATGTATGTATGTATGTATGTGTGTGTGTATGTATGTATGTATGTATGTGTTGTGTATGTATGTATGTATGTATGTGTGTGTATGTGTGTGTATGTATGTATGTATGTATGTATGTATGTATGTATGTATGTATGTATGTATGTATGTATGTATGTGTGTGTATGTATGTGTGTGTGTATGTATGTATGTATGTATGTATGTATGTATGTATGTATGTATGTATGTATGTATGTATGT
Organism: Timema cristinae; assembly: GCA_039000515.1. Classification (NCBI taxonomy): domain Eukaryota; kingdom Metazoa; phylum Arthropoda; class Insecta; order Phasmatodea; family Timematidae; genus Timema; species Timema cristinae. The sequence goes on from JBCFYV010000012.1 coordinate 45,836,071, forward strand.
ATGTATGTATGTATGTATGTATGTATGTGTATGTATGTGTGTGTATGGATGTGTATGTATGTATGTGTGTGTATGTGTGTGTATGTATGTGTGTATGTATGTGTGTATGTATGTGTGTGTATGTATGTATGTGTGTGTATGTATGTGTGTGTATGTATGTGTATGTATGTATGTGTGTGTATGTATGTGTGTGTATGTATGTATGTATTCATGCATGCATGCATGTACAGTAGACCCATGGCTTCTTTGGTGCTGACTGACAGCTCACAGCTGACTTTTGAGAGTTAACATATAGGTATATACCTAAATTTTGACTGTCAGAAGTGACAGCTGCTACACATGTTTTTGCAGATCATTTGGTTCAGCATAGGGATACATAATTTGGTCTGGTAACTTTCAAGGTCGTCAGCTGTTGGTGTGAGCTGTCAGTCAGCAACAAAGAAGCCATGTATTTATGTAGGTAGTCAGGTGGATATATATTAAATTACCTGAATAGTTACAACCTGGAGACGGAAATCAAGTCTGGGACCTTAACTTTGTATGCCAATGCTCTACCATCGAATGATCATCGTTATCCTCGTATCCAAGGCCATCTTTGACTAGCTGTATTCAGTATAAGTGTGTTAACTGGTGAAAGGATAAGCCACTCAATTATGTTCATAGTCACTCACAGTTCACGGAGATTCATACCTGTCATTTGATTCATATTTTAATTTATGTGTATCACAAACTGATATAGATGATTGTCCAAAGGACCAGTCCTGATAACTCAGAAAGATAGTTTGTTACCTGATTTTGGTTGAAAGAACAGTTTAGAAAATACATTTTTTTTCTACAATCAACATTGAAAACCTTTTATCAAACTATATTTTAAAGGTTTTGATAATATCTATCAAAATTGACATTTGCAGATAGCATGATTTGATGTATGAATATATCAAAAAATTGTTTTATAACTTTAGTAACTAACAGATAATGTTCTCCCTATAAAAATTAGGGTATAATTAGGTAGAGAGGTAGTTAGGCAAGTAGGTAGGTATTTACAAAGGTAGGTAGTCAGTCAGATATGTATATAGGCAGGTCAATAGTATATAGAATGGTGGTAAATCAAAAAGGTCAGTAGATAGAGTTTATATCGACGTGTGTGAGTTGTGGGATAGTTGATTGATTCAAATGAAATGGGAGTATAATATGAAGTTTATAATTTCCAACTCATAAATAAATAATGTATTAAATATTTGGACGTTCAAGCAGACATTATTCAACGTGTTCTTTATTTTAATACTTGTATGATTTATCCGCACGGTTACACCATTGGGTTCAGATAAGTAGGATGGAAATCAAAGGAAACGCACCCGTGTTTTCGTGGAGAGAGATTGAGAAGCCTTTTAGGAATTGACACCTAAGATTCACTGTCACAGTCAAACCAAACCAAATTATATTAATGCTCTTGTTTGCGTATTAATGGCGGTTCCTTTCTGTCACTGTCAATACCTATGAGATGATATTCAATTCAATTGATATCTATTCCGCGTGCTCACGTATGTAACTACTTTATTTACTAATCACTCAAAAACAAAATAGCCGTTCTTTTAAATGGTGGATTATGAGTTTTGAATATATTTAAAAATATATAACTTTTCAATTATAAAAATACATTACTAATAGTTTAAGATAATAGTCCATATATAAATTGTAACCTAAAAATATTTGTTTGGCACTAAATATTTTGTTTTAAATTTTCTTTTGACGCTTTTAATCTGTTTATTAAGTTTCCCCTGAAAGGTCTCAGTCTTAAATTGACCAATTGCAGTAAAGCGGGGAATGCCAGGCCTCCACCGTGGTTCGGATTCCACGTTAAACTGTAGGTCCTTCATTTCATCTCACATTCACCATACCATTACACATTAGCGTAAGTGCGTATAACCCGAATGGGTAGTAAGACGCGGTGCTAATAATAATAATAATAATAATAATAATAATAATAATAATAATAATAATAATGCAGTAAAGCCCCATCTTATAAACTTCACCATATTTTACCATGCCAAGGTAAGTTTTCTACCTTTCAGGATAAATTTATTGTGCCTATATTTTGTATTTTTATATTTTATATTGTGTCCGTTTTGATTGAACGTTACTGTTGGATAGTTCTGGATGATAGTAATATGACAAATGGTATGATGATTTAAATTTCAATTTCCTTTATTATAGTGCTGGCCAACAGTCGTAAGACCTATAACAGGGCCACTTTTTAGGGTTCGGAGGGTCATAAGACGTTGACATCCATCAACATTTCAGGTTAGATTTTTTTACGGTCTCAATACTTGACCTTTTGTGTTCGAAAAGTTAAAAAATATATATTTGCGTATAGCTTGAAAGTTATTGGTTTTATAAAAATATGCTTCAAATAAAATATTTGTAGTATAAATAGATCTACCTATTTGTCATGATAAGTAATTTCATATCTTTAATAGTTTATGAGCTAATATAAAAAAGTTAATTTACGCATCAAACCAAAGCCCTTAAAATATTTTTTCAAATTATTGAGAGTACCATTTTGTTTAGAATATTTATAAATGCTTATAAATTAAATTTAATCAATGTCGTTATTGCCGATTTTGAGAAAATCGACTTTATCTCTTTTTGCTCTTCAGTAAACTACTCTTAATCTTTGGGTTAGATATATAATTCCAAAAATCCCTCGGGCAGCCCTATGAAAACCCTAGATACCAAGTTTTAGCCTAATGGCTTTATAATTTAGGCTCTAGTTGGAGGTACAAACAGACTGACAGATGGAAATTCAAAAACCAATTTTTCTGATTCAGGGGGTTATGAAACGTTGACATTCATAAAAATCTCGAGTCCAATTTTTTTGACGATTACAATACTTTCTCTATCTGTAAGATAGCGGGAAAGTAAAAATTATAAACAATTGGGAAAACATTTTGATCTATTCTTATATCCCTTTAACAAGAGCTGTTTTTCTCTCATCTTCACTTGATAGGGGGTAAAATAAAAAACTTAGTGCAATGCCTAGAGTAGAGGAAAATCGGCAGAAACCTACCTTGCTGTTCTTTCTTCACGTAGTAAAAACAATAAATTCAACTGAAAATTGAAATCTTGACCAAACCGCTTCAACTCGATACTTTCATCTACTTACATTGTCTATCCTCACATTCCCAAGTCATGACATGTTGTGAGATATCAACCACAGTAATCACCTTGACTTGATATTAACAATAACGATATCAGTCCCTCACGGCCTGAACAGCTATCTCAGGCTGATCCATTTTAGACTAACTGATCGCGTACTAAGCCTTTATTTCCTGATAACGTGCCCTATCATCATTAATGTCTTAGCCGGGAAAAAGTCAGACCCAAAGTTGTTGCCAAATCTTAATATATCTGTATCAATTAATTATTTAACTTTTGAATTTTTACCAACCATTGAAAGCTATACCCTGGTTTGGGTTGGAAGAACTGTGAAAACTCAAACATATTTCTTTGCGGCCAACATTGATACAAATTTTACTATATTATTTGTGTTATTTTATAGATATTGATAGTATCAGTCAAAAGACACAGTTGCAGATAACATGACTTGATGTATGAATATATTAAAATTGTTTTAGTAACTAACTTCTTCGGTTCCTCCTACCAAAATCACACTTTATGAATCATTTCTGAATATCACTTTAACTTTAAATAATAACTGTTGTGTGAACAAAAGTACCTTGAATCTAATCGAATCGAAAGGACTTTTATAATTTGAACCTACTTCTATCCTCTCTATATACATCCTACATTAAGTTCCTACTTCTCAAGTTGTTCAGATGATTTTCAAAAGTAATTTGTTTGTCATCTAATCAAACTTAGTTGATTGATTTCTAAATGATTCATAGTTGAATTCATTCCATACACAGAACCAAGTTAAATAATAGGTTTAAAATTATTAATGAGCATACAGTAGAAGTTTCTATTTTTGGACCATTATGATTTTATAACTTTCAATATTACTAAGCCTACTCTTTTTACTTTCTCGCTATCTTACAGGTAGAGAAAGTATTGTGATCGTAAAAAAAAATCTAACTCAAGATTTTGATGAATATTGAAGTTTCACGACCCCCCGAATCCAAAAAAGTGTCAATATTTACATTTTTTATTGGTCAAAATTAATAAATGAGGAATTTAATAGCAATGCGATGGCATGAAGATTTGCAACACCTAATAAAATTTCGAAAATTTTAACCGGAAATTGAAATTTTAATATGAAGTGTTGACCCTTGTGGACCCAACATTGATCTTTTTTATCGGTCCAAACATACAAACGAGGACATTAATTCTTTAAGAACCAAATTATAAAATTTAAAACCGGGACTAAAAAAAAGTTTTTACATAACTATAGTGCAATTTATGCTTGGATTTGGTAGTGTATATTATTTCGTTTCACATATATTACGAGTTTTGAGTAAATATCTCCATTTTCAAATCATAGATTAAGAATGTCCGTGCAGAGTTCCGTACCATTAATTTTATAAGGTAACAAGATCATGGGTCTACCATTTCTTGTTAAAAGCTGGTTGCAATATAAATTTGTTTATTGGTTTTTCTACCTGTTCACTCTCAAAGTCTTGTAACTAGCTTACCTATATCATCCCATCATCTTTATTCCCCACGAATGAGATAGCGGAGTTGTATGTCGCACGGGCCGAGGTGCTGTACAAGAAAACTAAAGGTGATAGTTCACAGAAGAAAGTTTTTTAGAAAGCGTTAAACGTTTATTAAATGAATATTATAGCTTATATCTGCTGTGTCTATATTATTTACCCTTAGTTTACTCTGAAAGTTAGCAGGCTTACCTTGCTATGGCACATATTATACGATAGAACCAAAGTTTAATCCGTCAAAGTAGGACTACTGTCTTTCAAGGTAAATTATACTTGTTTGGCAGGTAAGAAGTCATTACCTGATTTTGATTATACTTAGTTTAATGTGTGTAGGACTGACCTGGTATTATGACCCCAGTTTTCAGTATTTGTTAAACTTTAGTAGAGGACAATGATACATTTAAAACCTTCTGGGTAGGTGACATAGTCTAATAGGAGAATGATCAGTAGGTAGGTGACATAGTCTAATAGAGGAATGATTAGTAGGAAGATGACAGAGTATAATAGAGGAATGATTAGTAGGAAGATGACAGAGTATAATAGAGGAATGATCAGTAGGTTGGCGACACAGTCTAATAGAGGAATGATCAGTAGGTAGGCGACACAGTCTAATAGAGGAATGATCAGTAGGTAGTCGACACAGTATAATAGAGGAATGATCAGTAGGTAGGCGACACAGTATAATAAAGGAATGATCAGTAGGTAGGACGACAAGTATAATAGAGGAATGATCAGTAGGTAGGTGACACAGTATAATAGAGGAATGATCAGTAGGTAGGCGACACAGTATAATAGGGGAGTGATCAGTAGGTAGTCGACACAGTCTAATAGAGGAATGATCAGTAGGTAGGTGACATAGTCTAATAGAGGAATGATCAGTAGGTAGGTGACATAGTCTAATAGAGGAATGATCAGTAGGTAGGTGACATAGTCTAATAGAGGAATGATCAGTAGGTAGTCGACACAGTATAATAGAGGAATGATCAGTAGGTAGGCGACACAGTATAATAGAGGAATATCAGTAGGTAGGCGACACAATATTAATAGGGGATGATCAGTAGGTAGGCGACAGAGTATAATAGAGGAATGATCAGTAGGTAGGTGACACAGTATAATAGAGGAATGATCAGTAGGTAGTCGACACAGTATAATAGAGGAATGATCAGTAGGTAGGCGACACAGTCTAATAGAGGAATGATCAGTAGGTAGGCGACACAGTATAATAGAGGAATGATCAGTAGGTAGGCGACACAGTATAATAGAGGAATGATCAGTAGGTAGGCGACACAGTATAATAGAGGAATGATCAGTAGGTAGGTGACACAGTATAATAGAGGAATGATCAGTAGGTAGGCGACACAGTATAATAGGGGAGTGATCAGTAGGTAGTCGACACAGTCTAATAGAGAAATGATCAGTAGGTAGGCGACACAGTATAATAGAGGAATGATCAGTAGGTAGTCGACACAGTATAATAGAGGAATGATCAGTAGGTAGGCGACACAGTATAATAGAGGAATGATCAGTAGGTAGTCGACACAGTCTAATAGAGGAATGATCAGTAGGTAGCGACACAGTATAATAGAGGAATGATCAGTAGGTAGTCGACACAGTATAATAGAGGAATGATCAGTAGGTAGGCGACACAGTATAATAGAGGAATGATCAGTAGGTAGATGACATAGTCTAATAGAGGAATGATCAGTAGGTAGTCGACACAGTATAATAGAGGAATGATCAGTAGGTAGGCGACTCAGTATAATAGAGGAATGATCAGTAGGTAGTCGACACAGTATAATAGAGGAATGATCAGTAGGTAGGCGACACAGTATAATAGAGGAATGATCAGTAGGTAGATGACATAGTCTAATAGAGGAATGATCAGTAGGTAGTCGACACAGTATAATAGAGGAATGATCAGTAGGTAGGCGACACAGTATAATAGAGGAATGATCAGTAGGTAGTCGACACAGTATAATAGAGGAATGATCAGTAGGTAGGCGACACAGTATAATAGAGGAATGATCAGTAGGTAGATGACATAGTCTAATAGAGGAATGATCAGTAGGTAGTCGACACAGTATAATAGAGGAATGATCAGTAGGTAGGCGACACAGTATAATAGAGGAATGATCAGTAGGTAGGCGACACAGTATAATAGAGGAATGATCAGTAGGTAGTCGACACAGTATAATAGAGGAATGATCAGTAGGTAGGCGACACAGTATAATAGAGGAATGATCAGTAGGTAGATGACATAGTCTAATAGAGGAATGATCAGTAGGTAGTCGACACAGTATAATAGAGGAATGATCAGTAGGTAGGCGACACAGTATAATAGAGGAATGATCAGTAGGTAGTCGACACAGTATAATAGAGGAATGATCAGTAGGTAGGCGACACAGTATAATAGAGGAATGATCAGTAGGTAGATGACATAGTCTAATAGAGGAATGATCAGTAGGTAGTCGACACAGTATAATAGAGGAATGATCAGTAGGTAGGCGACACAGTATAATAGAGGAATGATCAGTAGGTAGGCGACACAGTATAATAGAGGAATGATCAGTAGGTAGTCGACACAGTATAATAGAGGAATGATCAGTAGGTAGGCGACACAGTATAATAGAGGAATGATCAGTAGGTAGATGACATAGTCTAATAGAGGAATGATCAGTAGGTAGGCGACAGAGTTTAACAGGGGAAAGCTCATTAGGTAGACGATAGAGCGTCGTTCAGACTTTGAGAACGGGATAAGCGCATATGGGACTTAGAAGGAGGGGGTTCTGTGTGCCTGATTGACCTAATTTACCATTGGGATCTATATACTTTAATCTTTTGTGGTGGTTTTATTTATTACTGTATCTATATATTATGATTATTTTGTTTAAATGTTTGAATAAGCTATTTTAGGTTGTATTTAATATATGAATTAACTTATTTTATTATGTTAACTATATATCCATATTTAGTTATGAATATAGCTTCTTCAATAAATAAAACTTTGATTTTTTCGGTTATTTAATCTCAGTACAAAGAAACTCTTTTAGTGGACCTACGTCATGACTGCATCAGAAAGCTAATTTTTTTTGTGGTCTTAAATTAATTATGTCCAATAATAATGGTTCTACAATAATAAACGTAATAAAATAAAATACACACAGGTTTATTACCAAAGTAAATGAATTATGTGTGATTGTTTCTGTGACGATTAATAGTAATAAGTTTATGATATAGGTTTGTTACCTGAGTAAATCCCTAATAATTAATATTGTCTAAAGTCTATATTAATCAGCTTTTCATTTTAAAATTTATTAAATATTAATGTGCATAAATATAAAGAATCAAGTTATTGCTTTGTATGGAGCAGAAACTTGGACTCATACGAAGATGGAAAGAAATACTTGGAGATCTTTAAAATGTAATGCTGGAAAAGACTTAAGAAGATTAGGTGGACATACGGGGATACAAATGAAGAAGTCCCAAGAAGAGTGGGTGAAAAAAAAAACTATTTTGTATGTGATTCTTCGGCGCAAAGGAAATTGTATTGATCACATATTTAGGAGGAAGTGTCTTCTGCACGACGTCATAGAAGGAAAATTGAGGGAAAGAGGGCTTAGAGAGAAGGAGGATTCAAATACTAGATTACTTGAAGGAAAGAAGAAAATTATGGGAGCTCAAGGCGGAGGCGAGGAGAGGGGCACTGGCCGTCTTAGTTCACTGACAAAGGGAATGGACCAGTCGTAAGACAGATCACATAATAATACAATAGTAATAATTTTAATAATAATATGAAAACATAAAATATGGGTGATATTAAGCAAATAGAAGATTTAAAATTAAATACTATTTTTTGAAAAGGGTTTTAAATTGTGTTTAATGTTAGAAATTTAGTTGATTTAAAGCGATCTTAATAAATATTATGCATTTTTTAAATTTTGTTTAGAACATAATATCAAATAGGATAATTACTTTACTATCGTTGCCCAAATTTACTATTCTAATAATTCAAAGTTAGAATTCCGTCACCGTGAGGTACTTTGTACCACCGAAAGGTGTGGAGGTGAAGGTGCTAGATTTCAGTCTGTACGTGAAGAGACATCTGAAATATTTACGAACCACCTCCTTTCGAAATCAAGTGGCATGGGTAGAAAACAAGGCTGCTTCGTTTTGTGGAGTTGGCTGTAAACGAATTTTGTAAGAGTAAAATGGAAGGGCGTCACCAACGTTTACTCTCGATTTAAAGAGATCTCGGTATTCAAATAAAAGGAATTAGTTGCAGTGGACACTTTGTACAAAATGCTCTTCATAATGTTATTTATCTTCTCCCTATTGAAATTGATCTTTCCTCGTAAAAAAAATATAATTATTCTGTATTTACTGTGCGTGTCACTAATTTGAAGGAGTTTTTGTGAGTCCGCTGACATTGAGTTTAAAATTTGGTAAAACATAAAAATAATATATTTTTTAACTCTTGCCAGCAGTTGAAAGAATCTTACAAATATTTGAAGGATTGAAATATAATTTTCTAGTCAGTAGAACTTCCCGTTAGCATAACGCAAGTTTTTCCCACGAGTGTAACTGGAGAAGTATATTTATGATTGTGCATGGGAAGTTGAATTTATTTAACAAGAGCAGTATTTCCAAGTAAAAACTAAAACCAGCCAAGGATAGGGACGGTGGCAAAATAGATGTGTGGGTTCGTATTTTATAGAAGGCTTTGGCCTTTAATGTTAACTAATAGCACTACAAGCTATTACAAAAATGTGATGTTAAAAATATGTTACAAAAAGATATAAAGACTCTGACGGGAAGCTCGTGAGAGAACTGGTTTATTCAGGAATACCTAACTAATGGCTCGACTGACCACACCACAGATTCAAACCCGGTAACTTAGGCACGATGGTTTCCCTCCATCACAAGTACCCGATAACCTGATGTTCAAATCCGCGTGGCCCCAAAAACGGGCAGAGTGACCTCTCTGAATAGATATTATTTTGTCAGCCTCGATAGCTCGAAAACAGAACCAGTTATACTTCAAATCAGCTCAATGGCCGAGACAACGAGACAAGTTGTTTTAAGCTGTCCGCGTTTCGTCCTAATATTTACCAACTCATCATAACAATTAAACTAGACTAGTTCTTTCGCTCGCTTCTTTCAACACTATTATGATAGTTTTAAACAAACATTCCAATCTAGGGCAGGGCTTTTACAATAGACTATACTGTCGAAATCGAACTTTAATCTTTTGATTATTAAGTAAAGTCAATAAATGCGAGTCACACTGATACAAAGAATGCGTGCTATGAAGAAGTATATAACTGTTAAATAAATTAGCAATCCATATAGTAGCGAGCATAAAATGAATCAATTACCGTATGTGTATAAGTAGTATTATTATATTTTCTCAGGCTTTAAAATAAAAATGTGAATATCGCAAAAATACCTAATCGGCATGAAAAATCATATTAATAAACATGAGCCCTTCCCACCACCCCTTTCATTCTTTCCAAAACCCACACCACCATAGCTACACCACGGGTGATAATACATGCTCTCATTTCTACAGTGAAGAATACAACTAATTGAATTATTTGGTTATCGATCTCAGACCCTGTACGGAGGTAGGCAATACTAATTTTAATGAAGTATTATGTATTTATTGCCTACTCACTCTATCTCCCAGCATTAGCTTATTTTTCTTTCGGGGATACTATTAACTAAGTGTACATTCCATTTACCATGAAATGCAGAAGTATTCCACTGACACATTACAATATGTCCCTCTCTTGAAAAATATACCATAGTGGAATAATACAAGGTAAGCTTACTACCTCGCAGGATAGGCCTATATGAAGCGTACATGCTGTTACTATAAATTTCACACATGAAGGCAAAAATTTATATTATAATACGATTGAATACAGTGTGTTAATATCGATATGACATTTCTTTAAAACTTTTATTTTTATAAATTTCAAATGATACTGATTGTTATATTATATTCTTCTAATATTTTACTATAGCTGTAAGTAAAAGAAATACAAGATTTATTTCATTCACAAATTTTTGATATATTAATAACACTTGATTCACACTCTAAAGCAAAAGGTTTAAACGTTAGTACAATATATAAAAGCTGAGTACAGTTTGGTTGAAAAATGTGGGGGAAGAGGAAGATATTTAATAAGGTTTATACATATTTGTTACTTGATTGGTACACTGTAAACTGTATCACAACACTTTATTATATAAACAATAAACAATTTTCAGAAAATTATATCTAGATGGAGTAATCCTCCCTAAAACGCATAAATAAAAGCTTTGGCTATTTGATTCATTAATATGAAATCCCATAAAATTATAATAATTGTACAAATGCCAGAAATAAGCCATCTATCGAGTTGAAGGTGGCTGCGTTGTCTGATAGCTCGTGATTTTAATGAAATCCCACATTTGTAGCCAACGATTTTCACACGTCCATCATAGACTCTGCCTTAAAATATGAGTGAAGAATGACCCTGGGAACGGTACAAATCCCGGATAGCTCAGTGGTTAGAGCATTGGAGTACTAAGTCAAAATTCCAGGTTTCGATTCCCGTGTCCAGGTATCATTTTTCAATTTTCAGAAAATTATTTCTAGATGGCGTAATCCTCACTAAAAAGCATAAATAATAGCTCTCGCTATTTGATTCATAGCTTTATGTAGCTTAAATTAAAATATATTATGCTAAATTAATCTAGTCTAGCAAGTAATCATATTATTTAATTAAAAAATGTATTTAATGATACACACATTTAACTAGATTAATATTATAATCGTGAATATAAAACATTATAAAAAGGCTCCACAATGTATAACTTCTTATATACTAGTAATTAAATGTTTTCTTTCACTACAATTATTTTGGTAAGATATATTGCACACATGGAAGCTACATACTTGACAACAAATGCAATATAGTGAGACATAATAACTACTAAACTAATTATATTAAATTTGAACTATATTTTATATCATAACCATATATATATATTACTCTCCATTTTAAACTCAGTTGACGTGGGTAGGCGTACTTCCTTCATCACTTTCAAAAGTTTTTAATAGTTGTCAGTAAACGTGTTTCACGTAATTATATGTACACTTACAGTAGAATATTGATTATTCTATTTAGTAAAGTAGAAAGAGTCGTGCGAATAATCAGATTTAGTAGTAAATTGAATCTCTAATCACAACCAAAGACATCACTTCATTAACAAACAGGTATATTTATAAATACAGATCAACAAATTTGCCAGGTTCCTAGTTCAATAGCGACCCTTCTTAACTTTCTAATTTGCTTTGTTCACGTGTAAACAAAATATGAACAATTAATAAATTTGCCAGACTCCTAGTTCAATAGCGACCTTTTGTAGCTCTTTAATTTGCTTTGTTCACATGTAATCACAAAATGAAAATTTTAAAAAATATAGCTGATGGATGCACAGATATTGCCAATCTGATAAACCTATTTGAATAAAATAATTATAAGGAGTTTACAGCGATTGCTTTCTAACAAATTTATTTTTTAAATGTATTTATTTAATACATTGTCTCTTCATAAACAACAGCGTAAGTTTCTCAAATTAAGAACATTTTAATATTAATCTTACAAAGTTATAGTTTTGTTTCTTTAGGATTATCTTCATCCCCTCAGTTCGTGTTCGTTCTTCTGACGTAGCTCATGGTGGTCTCCAAGCACCACATGACGATTGTCACTAACGTCAAGAAGTTGATAGTGACAATGCTGGTCCTGAAGCTACCACTGACATCTAAGATATAGCCTGATAACAGAAAGGTTAATGTAACACAACCAAGACTCGTGTACGATGTGTCAACTAGGTTATTAGTGTGAGTAAACCAGTCTTTTTTACATCCTCAACATGTCTGATATAGCCTGAGCAGGTTAACACAAAAATATTATCAATAACAAAACGTGTATTCAAAATATTATCTTTAAAATATCTTATCAGTTTTTTCACATATATGCTTCATATCAATATGATTTTTCATTATTAATCATACATCCTCTCTATGCGATTTTACGTGTGAATTTCCTGTAAGCTATATTTCTCATTCCCTACTTCATAGATTGAATCCGTAATAACTTTAGGTACTGGGATAAAAATTGTTTCGATCATTAGTATGCAAAAGTAATAATAATGTCTCTATTCGAGCCAAACTAAGTCGGGTGCCATTTCTTACCCTTAAACCATAAGTTAATAACCCTAACCTGAGAAAAAACATATTCTAAATAAATTAATGTGAAGTGCAAAAATGTATCAAATCCGCACAACACTTATGAAATTACTATATGTAGATAGGATAACTTTATTCATACATATATTTAATTTACCTTCTTTCTTCTGACAAGCGTAATATAATTTACATTTTATTTATCACCTTCATACTTTTATTTGTTATATTAAACTATTAAGGAGACTTCCTAGGTAGTTAATATAATGTCAATTAGGTGCTGCGCTTAAGATAAATATTGATAGAAATGATGATAATAATACATGAGATTGGTGCTTACTGAAATGAGCACAAAACTATATTTTATGATTAGAAACACAAACTTGTAGGCATATTTTAAAAATTGAAGTTTTACATTTCAAAAAGTCTAAATATCTATCATTTTTGTTGATAATTAAGATCTTAATTTTCCGAGAAATGTAAAAAAAAAAAAATATTATAGAAGCATAGAATAGATATTTGTGAATCGAATTATGTTATTTAATAGGGGGTTACAACACAAATTATGTCGTTTGTATTTTTCTCCTATCCTGTATATTTTACTGCCGGATGGTTCCACCCAGTAACGCTATAAAACTATTTGGTTTTTGGCATTTCGAATTTCTGCTCAACTATACTTGCACCTTAATGACACTATGTGTTTCTTTAAATTAGTGCCAAACTGGTTCTAAAATTACACTGGTCCTTGTTTTCCTATTTATGGTTTAAATTCAAAATTTCTCTTAATCTCTCAAACTAATATAAAGCCATTCGGTTTTCATTATATTTGTCTTTCTGAGAAAGGTAGTCACAAAATGATATTAATGTCATTAATAATGATAATACATGCCATTATTGTCCTTTTTTTTTAACTCTTCGATACTTGCTGGTTTAGGCCCATAAATAGTGGACTTTTAAATGACTCCATAATAAAATCTAGGGGCTTTAAATCAGGTGTCTTTGCTAACGACTCAATTGGTCCTCTTCTGCCAATCCATTGTCGATTAAATCTGTTGTCTAACCATTTACGAACGAGTAGTGTATGGTTAGGAGGCTTCATCTTGTTAAAATATAAAAGATCTTCATCAAGCTCCATGTCTCCATGATTGTCTAGTTGATTTTCTAGGGCGTGCACTATGAGAGGTGAATTGTTTCTTCAAGTATTTCCAAGGATTTTCCTCCTGTCAAATTTCCGCCAATAAATATCTGACCAATAATCATGTCACCTAATATACCTGTCCAAACGTTTATTTTTTATGCCCATTGAGTGTGTCTGTTAATAAAGATTTGAGGATTATGATAACTCCAATAGTGACAGCTGTGTGTATTTACAAAACCACTTAAGAATAAAGTGCACTCTTCAGAAAACAGATACGTTCTAATAACAATGGATTCGCATTCAATAATGCGATCATTTCTTTGAAAAACTGTACTCGCCTATCAGGATCATCTGCTAATGGGTTGCCCCTGTTGCCCCAACCCCCCACTTGCCAATAGAGACATTGACAAGCATTGGGAAGTTTTGGCTGATTTGATATGCGAGTTACAGGTTGTTTTCACAGACCCTTATCCTCGTTGCATGAACTTAATATTAAATGACTTGGTACCTATGATTTAATTGTACAAAGTACACGGTTTGAGTTGGTTTGTAGCCCGACACAAGATATCCACCTTGGCAGAAGCGCCAAGCTAGGTCACCTGTGAAAGGGCTGTATTTCTTTGCGAGTTACAGGCAGCATTCGCTAGCCCTTATCCTCATGGAATGAGGGTGAAAAATATGAATTTGTGAAAATATATATCTAATGAAAGATGGGTTGATTGATTGTGAGTTTGTGATGATTATCTGAAAAGGAAACGCATGTTTGATTAGTCAAAATATACACTTGATGAAGGATGAAAATTGAATGTGAAGGTGTGGATGATGTTGCTCCTTCCTCTTATCCCTCTCTATTCCAGCCTTGGGCGTTTGTATGGTCTTTGGTCGTGAGGATTGTAGTTACCAAGTGCACGTATCAATGGATTTTTGTGTGCTACACATTGTGTGTAGAACTTTTCCCTTCTTTCTTTGAATAACACATCGAGTGGTTTGCACTTGGCTACATCATGGAGGTGGTCTATTCTTGTTCTAATGTCTGTTCCGGTTATGAGCCTTAGTATCTTGTTCTGCACTGTTTGTAGCTTCTTGATGTGTGTTTTGGCTGCGTATCCCCAACCTACGCAGCCGTAGAGGATGATGGGCTGGATAATACATTTGTAAATGGTTATCTTGGATTGCTGACTCAGTTGGCGCCCTTTGAAGAGAGGATAAAGCTGTATGAAAAGCGCGGTTGCAGTTTTCTTTGTTCTGTCAATATGTTTCGCCCAGGTGAGCTTCCTATCTATAGTTATTCCAAGATATTTTGCCTCGTTTTCGAATGGTATGTCCTCTTGAAAAATAGTGAAGTTCTCTGGTGGTAATTGTCTCCTTTTAGCCACCACCATAGCCGTGGACTTCGCAGTGTTGACTTTCACTCGCCATTTTGTGAGCCAGGTCTCTAGTGTTGTTAGGTATCGTTGGAGTGCTAGTGTCGCGTAGTATATGTTCCGGTCTCTTGTATAAATTAGTGTATCGTCCGCGAATAATCTCACTGTCATTTTGGGGTGTGTTGGTATATCAGAAACATAAAGATTGAAAAGGTAGGGAGCCAAGACCGACCCTTGCGGTACCCCTGATTTTACTTTCACCCTCTCGGAAAGTGAGCCCCCAATAGCGACCTGAAACTCTCTGTCTTCTAAGTAGCTTTTAATGAGCATTATGTCTCTTGGTGGGAAGTCGTATTGTATCAGTTTGTATAGCAGTCCATAGTGCCACACCTTGTCGAAGGCCTTCTCGACGTCCAAGAATATGGCGAGCATGTATTCGCGTTTATTGAAGCTATCGGTGGCATCCTCTATGAAATTTAGTACAGGATGGATCGTGGAGTGAAGTTTCTTGAATCCAAACTGTAGATCGGGGATTATTTCGTTCATCTCTGTGTGTTGTTGCAGTCTATTTAGTATCAGGGATTCATAAAGTTTACTGGTTGTATTGAGCAGGCTGATTGGTCGTCTGTTCTGAGGGAAGATGCTATTTTTGCCTGGTTTTGGGATGCTGATGACTTTGGCCCTTTTCCAAAATTTTGGGAAGTAGTGTAATTTAAGGGTCGTGTTGAATATTTGGGTAAGCAGTGCTGTTGCATTGTGAGGTAGATTTTTTAACTCTTCATTCTTGATGCCATCTATACCCGGTGCCTTATTTAGGATCATCTGCTTAATGTTGTACTTGCTTTTTATACGGATGAGATTTAATTAATTTTAATGTCTTATGAACCGAACCAATTGGTATACCAGTAGCTTTAGACACTTCCCACACTGAATTTTTGAGATTTTCCAAATAATGCCCAGAATTTCCACTCGAGTTAATTCACTCAATACTGTACGCACAGTCCATTTTTTGTTGGTGACAGATCCACTTTCTTTATATTTTGAAACAAGATCTAAACCATAGCTATGTGATACGTTTTTATCCTGGTGTCTTTAGTTTAATGTTGCTGCCATTCTTCGAGGACAATAAACCACGGCTCCATACAGAAAAATCAATTCTGTTCTCTCTTCCAGAATGTAAACAATTTTTCAAGTTTGGATGTTAACAGTAGAAAGCAAACGAGGGAACTAATGGACTTGTTACGGGAATTGATAGTAAAAACAATGTTTTGTTTACGATTTTACACACAAGCACTTGTAGCTTTCCTAGATATGCTTGATTAGGTCAAATTCTAATGCCACGCCTGGTGCCGGCAACTCAAAAACATGTGAGGCTCATTTCTAGTGATAGCTTTTACTTTAAAAAGCTTAAAATAACCATTTTGAAAATGGCAAAACCTGATCTACAGGAATATTTAATAAGAAATTGGAAGTCTCATTTGAAAAAATCAAAGTGACCTTAACGTCACCTTAGCAACGCAACCCAAGGTCATACCAGCCTCACCACCTTACTTCCCCCTCAGAACCAAACTACTTTTGCTTAAAACATGTTTTTCAACAATACTTTTTTTCGGGATATTTTGGTAGAAAGTTTTCAAATGAACACTTGGTTCAAGTATGTTATGCTTCAATGTACATGATCATTTGACCAAGAAGTGATGACAAAACATCAATATGAGTTTTGTGGTGAGTAAAACAGATTATTTAATGTCACTGTAACGTGGAGAATGAATTATATGATATATATATATATATATATATATATATATATATATTTACTATATAAGAATATACCATATTTATATATATGTAGATGTATATGTATGTATATGAATACATATGTACTAGCTTTTGCCCTCAGTTTTACTGGTATTAATGTCAGTTTTATAGAACATGTTAGCCGCATTGTATAAGGAACAGCTCTCATAATAGACTAGACTAACGATTATGGAGTGATCGTGGCTCGATCACGTTCGTGGGTACTGAAGGGGGTTTTCCCTAAATTGCCCACTCTCTTTCCTCGCAAATGCGGATACACGTCCTATAAATTTAACCATCCTGATTCATAGCCCGTTTGCGTAGTTAGTACATAGCGTATGATCCTAAAGGGTAGTAAGAAGCAGCGCTAAAAAAAATTACATTAAAATAATAAAGTCGCTAAAAAAATACATTAAAATAATAACTTTTCTAATGCCAGTCTTTTAAATTTCCTACACAGAGAAGAAATCACACAACGTATTAGATATAAATAATCATGATAGAATATTTGGATTTGATAATTTATTTATCTTAAAATCAAAAAGTCAATGTAGGGTAGTTATTTCGGTTTTAAGATTAAACAAACAAAATGTTTTTTTAATTCAATTATATATAGTAACCAAATTTAAGAGGATCCTTATTTGTACACGACTAGTGGTTTGATCATCAGGAGCAAGCATTTACAGGTTGCTGCTAGAACTATTACGGGAACACGCCACATATTATAGTTGTCCATTTGAGAAACACTTGCCATGGAGATCAACACCTGGCACCTTCAGGGTTTCTCCTTGCTCTATGTCGATGGTCATTGCATGACAAACCTTGATAGGATTTTACATGCATTTAAACTTAAAATAAAGAATCATTCTCCGTAGTGCAACCTGTCATGACAATCGACTCTATAATAAATTTTTGCAGCTTGTTTACCTGAAAACGGGACCCATTGCACAATTTAGGTAGTTTTGAATTATATAGAAAAATAATGGCTGCTCAGACTTTAATTTAAGAACGTGGATGGGTAAACCGAATGACCTACCAAGGGGATTGAAAATTATACAGGGTAGTGCCTATGAATATGTAAGTAAGGGATGGCACTCAGAAATACTTTATAAACAGTTATTAATTATTTTACTTGCCGATTCATTTTTGAAAGGGGAATGATTTGCCCTTGAAACTATGAAAAAGGATTGTTTTGCAGAATAAAATTTTCAGGATGAATAAATTGGGCTTAACCCTGGATATCCTTGACCATAATGCATATATGGGGCTTATTCAAAGACACCATGCTTTCGTGCTTTGCGAAAAGTCCGTGATGAGTTTCATCAATATATTGACACATAAGTTTGTTTGTCTTTGCAATTTAGAACGCAACTGTTGGTTGACCATGAAGTTTCACAGCGTCTGGGCAAATGTAGAGTATTTTCAGTCAGTCGTTGAACTCATAGTGACTCTTGGAACAACGGGCAGGTTTGTCGGAATTCTACTGAGAACGATACTGTGACAACTCCCATGAGCATTTTGTTGTTTCTTCATAGGTCTATATTTATATAAAATTATATAAATTAATTTATATAATTACTTCTTATAAGCCTTCAATTTAGGTTTAATATGACATTTGACTCTCATTCCATGAAATAGGAGCTAAATTTAGCAGTAATTTTTATGTATAACCTTACTTCGATATGTTACAAACCGTATTTTATTCGTTACAATAATGCAAAGGTATTTTAATTGTCACTTTTTTTGTTCTTCCACCTTCTAAAAAAATTATCTGCTATGCCCAATATAATCATTGCAAAGGCAACATATACCTCAAACCTGAATTTAATCAACAATATATTCATTGTAAAATTATGTCCCTTACCTTCAGGCGCATTTTAAAATAACGCTTTTCCTCATTGATATTTAACACTCTATAAGACCTTTACTTTTTCCATAAGCTGTTCTGTGTTTATTAGAGGCTTGTTTGTATTCAAAATTTGTATTATAAATAGATGGTGATTTGTCGTCTCCCTCAAATAGTATATATATAAAATTAATCCGTTATTGGTGTGCGAAGCTTTGAAAGTTCGAAGTCGAATTCAAAGGTCAAATCTCCTTCAGCTTCGACTTCGACATCTACAATAACATTCGCATATTCGAAAAATTCAAAGGAAGGATAAAACCTCGATAAAATTTCAGATGATTTCATATTATCTTACTAATTATTTCATTTGTCAATATTTGATAAATTTAAAACAGATATTAAACATAATTTTAACACTGATTAGTAATTTAACTAAAACAACGTAAACATGGATCAAAAACGGGTAAGTAAATTTTAATATATTATATTCACTATAGCCAACATAATTTTGTAAATATTAAAAATACCTATAAAGAAATAACACCATGGTCACTGGTATGAAGCAGAATAAGCGCTTAAGTTGTGCTATCAATGCAGCTTACGTCTAATGTTTGGTCCTTAATATTCTACAGTATCTCCTTGTTAACAAATTTACAAGTGAATTTTGACAAATAAGTTTTTCATGGCTTCTTTACATTTTCTTTATTATTCAAAATGGCTTATACGGAAAATAGGAAACAAATCTTTCAACAATATCAGTTTTAGTGATTTACTTTGTTTGATCAATAGCATATAGCCTATCTTATGCAACAAATATACGGACTGATACTTTGTTTTATAAGTAGTAAATATATTATTATTATTATTATTATTATTATTATTAGCACCGCGTCTTACTACCCGTTCGGGTTATACGCACTTACGCTAATGTGTAATGGTAGGGTGATTGTGAGATGAAATGAAGGACCCACAGTTTAACGTGGAATCCGAACCACGGTGGCGACCTGGCATTTAGTAAATATAGAGATATATGAATGTGTATAATATATACGTATATATGTATATATAATTAATATATATACACATATGTACACATGTAATGTAGATAAATACATATCATTTTTGTATATATATACACGTACCTAAATATTTATATACAGATGTACATACAAAAATATATGTTTATGCATATAAAGCTCTCATATATCTATATATACACATATTTATGCATATATATGTATACACATTTATATACCCAACTTCAATTACTTTGAAGAATTATCATGAAATTTTGCATAGTATTCCCCTGAGTATTTAGATAGATTAGCGTTTTTTGAGAATTGTTCATGGTTGTATATTATATTTTTATGATTATCTTATTTTTTTAATTATAGTAAATTTTTTCTCATTATTTAAGTGCTAACTCTTTTATCTTGGTGGTGACCTGGTGGTCTAGGGGTAAGGTGTCAGACTTCTATGCTGGCGGCCGGGGTTCAATTCTCGGTCCCGGCACAGATTTATCTGATTACAAACCCTTCCTTCACCTCTGACAAGACATCTTGTGAATGTGGGGAATGCCAGGCCACCACCGTGGTTCGGATTCCACGTTAAACTGTAGGTCCTTCATTTCATCTCACAATCACCCTACCATTACACATTAGCGTAAGTGCGTATAACCCGAATGGGTAGTAAGACGTGGTGCTAATAATAATTTTATCTTGGTTCCTGGTTTCAAAGCACAATTTTTACAGTACAATAACAATACCTTAATAATAAACCTATTTACATGTAGAATTAAATCTTCAAGAAAATGTATGGAAACCTATCAAGTAAATTTTGATACCTTTCGTTCTAAATATGAGACCACAAAACCAGCCAATCACACAACATATTCTAATCCTTATTCATAATTTTGGAAGTCATATCATAACTAGAACCTCAAATTACCCCACAAACAACACTCTGTCACGTTTATGAATACCACCCTTATAATTTGTGCGTCACGACAAATAAAGGTAGCTCCTCAAGTTGAATTCATCCCGAATGAAGGTACTTACCGACTAGAGGCCCTAGAATGAAGTATATGACCCTGTTGACACCATCTGCAGCACCAAAGTGGACGGTAGTGTATCCAAAGGTATGACCGTGGGGTCGTAAGTGTTCTTCACCCCTCTAGAAAGACCTATAGCCGCACCCACCCACAGTTGCTCTTTGAAAGAGGTGTAGTATGTCACAACTGTGGAGAGAGATAAGAATCATTGGTAGCAATTGATTCAATAAATATGGAACAATTTCCTCTCAATGGAAACCTAGAATTGATCTATAAGTGCTCGCCTCACGGCAGCTTAGTAGATAAATTAAACACGAAGATAAGGCCAAACCAAAAACTTTCAAAATTAAGCTTTCTGCATTCTATACTTGACAAAAATGAAATTGGGATAAATTTAATATTTTAGTTATTTTAGAATAACTAATTTGTTAATTTTGTTGTATCTTCCAAATATTGTAAAGTGGTATCACTGGTCTCATTCATATTGGTAGTAATAGACTCACTACTATATTGATTAACCTCTCCTAAAAATGCATTGATTGCTAAGTGAACTAAGTGCTTGATTCAAATGTTGAGGAGATCAAAACTCTAGGCCTAGATATGTGCAATGGGCGAGCTTTCATATAATGTAAATTTCATAATTGATTTCCCAACCTCTTTCCATGCTATTTTTATTAGTCATAATGTCTGGAGTATAAAATAAACCTAGAACTAAGACAAATATATTGACAATTTATTTGAGGTCCGAACCGAGACGCGATTTAAGTATCGTAGACCTTTATTTATAACAAAAAGAGTGGAGATATTAAGACAATTGTAACCGATCAAAACAAACTTTTGAAAAGATTATTTATTTCATTGGAAGCAAAGTTTGTCAAATATAACATTATTATTTGACCCTATGCACTTTTGTAAGTAGAGTTTATTATTGCCTTTAACTATCAAGATTGACGTCACGGATATTATGATTGACTCACACCCAGGAAGCCAGGGATCAATCCCAGTGGGGTCAACTAATACTTACCCACATTGGTGGGCACGATGATTAAACATCAGTCTCATTTATACCTGCTTAATAGTGACGGAGAATACGGGTTCGAAATCCAGATGGATGTTCCAATATAGTTATTCCTAAAAGATTTCCCAATTTCGTTTTACTCCAATGTGGATGCATTTACTCTAAATTATACCTTGCTCATTCTTACTCTATTAGCATGGTTAAATAGGAAAATTCAGGACAGGTAATAAGACGCAGGTGAGCCAAAAACTGATTCTTAACTTTCTTATTTAGTGTTCTGTCGTTCCCTTCATCCACCAGGTAAATGGCCGCACCTTTTACCTTAGACTAAGGCATTGATATTCTTGTATTCCAACACCTAGAATAAAATCTAATTCAATTATGTAATAATGGAGCGTATGCTTGATTAGCTAAGGGTCCCAGTTTTGGAATCATTTTGAGAGAATAATGTGTATTTTATTAGGATAACTTCCTTTTACAAAGAAATAAATTAATCTTATGAAAGTATACATTTTATATTTACTTTAAAACTAATTAAGATATAAATCACTAAAAGTTGTAACTGTCATTCATATAAATATATAAGTGTATATTAATAACTCAATTAAAAAATCTTGCTTTTAACACCTCAGTTATGAAGACACGGGGAGGACTATTTGTGAATGGATATTATATTGGGTATAAATTCCAACACGTGGTTTGGTCCTTAATATGAACTTTTAGGTCCTTTTATTTTATTTTAATCTATTTTTCTTCTCTGCCTTACTATCTGTATGGGTTATACTCATACGTAAACTATAAGGGTGTAAATGAGGAGGTAGAATACAGAAGAATTTATACCACATGTGTGATGAAGAACAGTGAAGAAATCGTTTAAGTAAACCCAACTCAATGCATCCAGCTCTGATTCTAACTCTGATCTTCCTTTCTGCCAACAACCCATACAAGAGAATACTGTCAACTTACCTACTGGTTCTAGAAAGCTTGATTTTAATGTCAAATTTACAAAATATTGAATGTATTGTTCGTGTAAAAATATATAAAGTATTTACATGATAAAATATTCCAAGCTTAAATCGGATCTATAACTATGGCTATTGTATATAATTCAATTTGAACTGACATTTTTGACAAATGTAGGCCTATGCTCCTCGACACTTTGTTTGGAAAAATTTAGTATTTTCACTTATTCATGATATTCATAAATGTCCTATATATACTCACATGTCCTAGATATGACAAGCAGAACGAGTCCCACGAGGTACATGGTCCTGTCAGAAAACTTGCCTATGCCTGCTAAAGAGGGTGCTACAAATCTGGCGGTAATGTCAGCACAGGCAATTACTGACATGATGAACGCAATCTTCTCGTTATTGAAGTCCAGCTCACCGAGTAGTAATGGAATCAGAAAACTGAAGTTGGTGTCGGCGCAGGAGGAAATGGCAAGGCCGAGAATAAGGTTCACGAAAGATGGATCTCGTAAAGGATTCAAGTCCAAACGTGGTATCTTCTCTATCTGGTTAGATTGGGTTCGACTATTCTTGGCGCCATTATTTCGCTCAAGAAGAACCTCGGTTTGAAAACTGTTTTCTGGGATGCTAAAATAAAAGGTATTTATCAGTGTTACTGGAAAATTTGCAAGAAATTGGCAGTCACATTACAAAAGCAGTCATGGATAAATGGCAAAATTTCAAAACTATTTTTTATACTTGAAACTTTCTGCGCTAACTCACACTTGTGTTTGCATTCAATATCTTTAATATATTAGCCAATGTTTTTGATTATTTATTCACTCTTATATATCTATATATCTATGCACGAGTTGATGAAGTAATTTTTAAGGTTTTATTAATTTGTTATCTTAATGATACACCAATGTTTTCTTAAATTGTTAATTGTTTTTCAATATCATATTATATATTTGATCAATCTACTTTAAAACATCATAATTTGTAAAAAAATTGTTTCTGAATTTTTTTAAAATAAATCATCTATCTTAATCAGAACTCTTTTATTATAGTTATTATTTAACAATATAAAGGTTTTACGTTTTATGAGGAAAGCCATGAAACATGTTTCTAATATGAGGCGTGTTATAGAATTAAATATACATATTAAATCTAAAATTTAAGATTATAAATTAGAGGTAGCATGATACTTAAAATTTGTCTACTGTACTTTGGCTAATTTGCTTTTACGAAAGTTAGATTATTATGAATAATTGATGTTTAAGAGAGAATAAACGCAACTGCCAATAACGTACAAATAATTTTATGTTCATAAGTTTATTTTACTTATAATATACATACTAATATATTTAATAAGTCAAATACTAATTATTAATTACCTTTAAATATAAACCTGAATTAAAGATTAATCCTATTTTACTAATGAATGCTAAAGCAGCTCTATTTGCCAGGGAATAATTGGTATTTTACTAATTTATAGCATTTGCATACTTAGTTGATTTTAAATTGTATATTAGTTTGCGAAGTCACTTTACATTTCAGGCTTAAAATATAATATTGTGTAACTAGTAATAGTGTAAATACCTTATGGTGATTTCATTATAGTTCGAAGGTCCAAGTGCTTCAATGAGAGGTGTTGATTCCAAATCCTCTGGGCCACATATTGAGTCATTAACCTCTTTGATTCCAACTTGTTCGTTAACAATACTAGTTAATTTATCAAATTTATCAGATGTGCCATTGTTCTTGGTTTTATCAGGAAAACCTTCTATATCGACTGTTATTAAACTGATTTTGGTTGCCCTTCCTGCATAAGTGTCCTTGGAAATTTTATTCGCTATATCTTCATCGTAAGATTCATCTCTTGATTTAACATCAATCCTTTCATCTAATGGCCGTACTTTAACATCTAGATGTGGATACAGCTCTTCAGTAGAGCTTATTTTATCATTTGGTACACTCGGTTTGCTAGAAATATCACTTTTAACGTCAATATGATTGTGTTTCAAATTTATATCCGACGAAACTCCATCTGCAAGAATTGTATCTGATTTTTTCTCTGAAACATCTGTGACCTGTTCTTTTCCAATTATATCCGATGGTAATTCATTTGTGACCTCCTGTCTTTGTATTGATATGTTGGTAGGTTCTAGCTCCTTATGTGAGATTTCTGAAGGATATTCTGTCTTTGCTTTTAATTCATCCCTTCCTTTTGTGTTTACCTTTTGTGTCGAACCCTTTGTAATATATTCTTCGCAGTTCTCTTCATCGTGGAAGCCATTCATGATAATCGACTCTGAATTACTGTGATTAATATTTTTCTCCATACGATCCTTCTTTAGAGGTTCAGTTCTTTGTCTGTCTGAATCCTCGTCCTTGGCTATCTGATCATCTCCTTCATCCTGTTCCTCATCCTCAGAGATCTGATCGTCATATTGATCGTGGTCATCGTCCACCTTGGCTGCTGGCAGAACCACTCTCATGTCGGAGAGTCTTGTGCCACTGGTGGAGTAGATGCTGGAGAGTGAGAAAGTTGACCACCAAACACCGCTACCCTGTGACCCCGAGGTCCTCAGTGATTGAGCAGCTGTCAGGTAACCTGAGCCGCCACTTTTTATAGAGGTCACGGAGGCGTTCCTTTTATCTAAAGAAGAGAAAATCATCTCTTGAAAATCAAATTCTTAACATATTTTAAATCAGGGGTATTTAAGGAATACTTAATATATCAGAATACAACTTATAAACAAAAAATATTATATATCAAACCAAATAACCATGATAACAGCCGTTAAATCATCACCGTGGAACCGCAAGCTTTAATTTTGCTAATGATACTTATTTAGGAGTGTTTTTGTCAAACAAACCAGTTAATCCTATTTCAGCTTATATACACGAAAAACTTAGATGAAGACAAGGGCTGCATAACTCCCCTAAGTATTTTCCCAAACATTATTCAAAGTATACCTATTTTACCAAATTTGATGATTTAAAATATGTTCTGAGACAAGGTCTTTTTTTGTGTGTGCACGATAATTGATTGACATCGATCTAATTTCAAACTGATATTGGAATATATACCTTTGTTCTAGACTATAGAGCAATGGTATCAACCGGAGCAATGCGAAGACCTCTTGGGGGGGGGACGCAAAATTTAATATAAATATTTATCAGATAAAACTTATTATTTTATATATTATTTTGGATGTAACTTATGTTTTTATATGTAGATTATTGAATAGGTATAGTTTGCATTATGCACCAACAACTTTGGGGCTACAATGTTGAAGATAATTATCAAGGAATACGGGGAAAAATAGTTGAATACCAGTGCTCTAGAGGATACGTGGATTTTAAAATTTGGCTAATATAAGCCTCTATACCTTTGTTCCCCATGGGTACCTCTAACTTCATAGAAGTAGATCCTGTCATTTTTCTTTTTATTTCCCGAACTTCTCTTTCATAGTCCAACTCTGATTTTATTCTATCTGGAAATATTATATCAAGATATGAGAAATCACCATTGTTAATAATAGCTATTTTACTAGATATATGATTATTAATAATAATAACTGTAAATTACACATACTATTAATTGTAATGGAGAATATGTACTATATCACAACTTAATTAATTACTTTTATACATACACATGCACATGAATAAGTAATGACACCCCTTCCTTTAGGGGATATGCAAGAAACGGTGCATTTATCTTAAAACAACAACTTCGTACTTGATCCATCCTCAATAACTTTCTCCAAACTTAGCTATACTTGCATACTCCCTTCCCTTCAACAACATCATACACCGAGATATTCACGAGCTATTATACTTAGAACTCTTAGTGTTTCTCTTTTTCAGATATTCGTTTACCACATTTAGCAATATCTTGCCTAGCTTACCCCTACCTTTTGATTCACACGCTCTACCTTTATAGATTTTCTTCGTCAATCGATTTACAATCATCAATAGTCAACATACATCTTATCAAACTCCGAGATGCATACACCCATATGACCCGCCTCGGTGGCGTAATTGGCTAACGCGCTAGTCGTGTTGAGCCCGACTGCTGAGGACGGGAGATCGAGGTTCGAATCTCGGTCGGGTGAACTGGGGGTGGTTTTTCCTAAATGGTTTTCCACTCTCCCTTCCCACGCAAATGCGGGTTCACTTCCTTTAATTCAACCTTCCCAATTCCTAATACATTAGCGTAATTAGTACCTAAGCGTATAACCCGAACGGGTAGTAAGACGCGGTGCTAAATAATAATAATTAATAATACATACACCCATATGTATATTTCACCATCTATATTCAATGTTTATAGAACATTTAGCCTAAATACACAAAACCATTCACTTGTTCTAACAGTTTTTTATACTAAGCTTACAATAGTGACCTAATCCGTCCTTATTAAAAACTATCATCTTGGTTTTGGAGACATCTATACGAAGATCCATTCTACCTCTTAACCAATTCAAACGTTTTAAGGCATTCAGCAGGTCACTTTCATTCTCATCCATTTACACGGCATCATATGCATATAACGGCATTCTCACATTCACATTATCAATTTGCAGACCAACCGCGTCCTCATAAGCATCCCTTATACATCCATGAATACATTAAACGACTATGGATACATAACATAACATTGTCTAACATCCTGTCAATATCAAATCATTCGTTTAAAGACATCATTTATCCTAACGCACGTTTTACTTCCAACATGGACTGCTATAATTGCATTTACTAACCATGCTTCCATACCATACTCTCTCAAAACATTACATTACATAACATATTCCTCTTCACCCGATCTTATGATTCTCTAGATCAACGAATGCACAATGCACTGTCTTCCTTATTGCCTTATATTTATAAAATTTTCGTTCATGCAATTTTGTCATAATTAATAGCATGACACCACATTGCACACCACAAATCTTTTTTGCAGTTTTTTACCTCACACACTCAATTAAAACTTTCCCAAATACTTTTCTTGGAATAATCAACAAACTTATTGCCTTATAGTTCTTACATTCCCCCTTATTGTGTTTGTCTTTGTAAAAAGAACCAGTGACAGCATTTTTCCAACTATTAGGCACATTCAAAATCCCAGCACACCCAATGAACAACTCACACAATCTGGCAAGTAGTGCCATGCTCCCACACCTAAACATTTCACTTTTGATCTCATCTATGCTTGCAGCTTTGCGATTCTTTAACACATTCATGCTTTTAACACCTCAACTTTATTATTATTATTATTATTATTATTATTATTATTATTATTATTAGCACCGCGTCTTACTACCCGTTCGGGTTATACGCACTTACGCTAATGTGTAATGGAGGGTGATTGTGAGATGAAATGAAGGACCTACAGTTTAACGTGGAATCCGAACCACGGTGGAGGCCTGGCATTCCCCACATTCACAAGATGTCTTGTCAGAGGTGAAAGAAGGGTTTGGTAATCAGATAAATCTGTGCGGGACCGAGGATTGAACCCCGGCCGCCAGCACAGAAGTCCGACACCTTACCCCTAGAGCCCCCAGTCACCCTCCCAACTTTATTGATTCATTCACTCATAATAATATTTTCCCTATTTTCTGTTACTTTCTCTCAATTCAATTGCTCAAAATACTTTCTTTATTGCTCTCATATATGTTTTCATCATATACTATATCACCAAGTTCATTCTGAATAATTATTTATTACTTTGCACTTCTTGTTTCGTTCTATTTACCCACATCAGAACAGCTTCTTATTTCCTTCAAAATAATTTTAGATTATTTATTTTATTTTAATCTCACTTGCTCCTTATTATCCTTTACCACTTTCTTTGCATTCATCTTTTTCTATTTATATATGTCCCATAACCTCTTACGTTCTGTTTTACTTTCACAGCAATCATTCGTTTGGATGCTCCTTTCTTTTTTCTCACATTTGCATATACGCATTTTATTACATTAAGCTTCTACCTTTCATTCGATCCGAGTTTGGCACATTTAATTGTGTAGATGGAACGTCTGCTACAGTTCCTCTTCTTTGGGGCAGCAGCTTAAAAATAATAATAATAATAAGTTAATTTTATTAAGGACTCTAGATTGCTAAATGAACCTATTTTATAATATTTTGAGTAACACATGAAAGAATGTAACATCTTTAAGTGATTCACTATCATCTATTTTATAATTAATTTAATGTTTTGTGAAGATCTTGTAAGTGTAAACTTATAATCTTATATTTGTGTTAGTTTTTATAATGTTGTGATTTCTTTCAATAAACTCTAATATAAATAGTTTTAACATGTATTATAGCATGTAATAGGGTGATGAACCACGATATTACGGCTAGATAAAGGAGGCTTAGGTGAAACCATTATTTATTGTAAGCCAAGTATTTGTGTAAGCTTTTTAAGTTAAATAACTTTATTGGGAAACATACTAAAGTTTTGACAAATAAAGCCAAACCATTAAGGTAAAAATGATATCCAATCAAGATTGTGATACATATAGCAGCTTAGTGTATAAAGCAAAATTAAACGGTAGGATGTGGTAATATTTCTTTGAGTAGGGCATTAATATTCCTATTAGCAGTATAATAATTATGCACCATATACTGTCTTACATACTATTACTCGGTCAATAAGTTGATGTATAGAATGCTGTCAAGGAATGTATGGGTGTGATACATGATCTCTTAGCTTACATGACGAAATGTAATGTAGGATTTTCAAAAACAAGTGCATAGGATGATTTATAAATAGTCAAATCTCCCTGATTATGTTGTGAAAGACATGCAGAGCAAATGAAATAAACCAGAACCGTGTTTAGAGTATTAACTGGTAAACCCAATGGGAAGAGACGATTGGGAAAACTAAGACGTAGATGGAAGTATGATAAAGATATTATGTAATGAGGTGGACTAGATAGAACTAGCTCAAGATAAGTATAGCTGGCGTACTTTTGTAAGTGTGGCAAATAACTGTTTGGTTCCAAATACCATAAATTAAGCAATTAAGTAAGTAATTAGCAGTGTAATATATTTGACAATTATTATTACTTTAAATAGATGTGTTTATATTATGAGCATTTGTTTTAAATGGGGGTCATGAAGTCAAATGATATTAATGTTTGTGTGTTTTTGGTTAAAACATTGTTTGGCTAGTTTCGTGATTACTAACATTTGAACATATATCCTATTCATTATAAAATAAGCATAATATGAAACCCCTACCTTCTCTTTGATATTACGTTCTCCTTCTTCATCCGAATAATCTATTTCGCCGGACTTGTTGATTCTGTCCTCATCTTCTCCGTTCTCCCCTTCATGCAGTCTTACGCTACTGCCAGAATGAATACTCCCTGAGGATGGCTTAGACCACCACATCTCCACTCCTTGCCCTGACCTTGTGGAGACAGAGCTGCTGTGTCTCCTACCTAAGAACATGTAACATGAAACACTCTTTGAAGCTAGACCTGAACTTGATCCAACCTTGTTGGACATTGTTTTGTCCCCTGCTTAAGAACATGGAACATGAGATACTCTTTAAGATAACTGGACCCGACCTCGTGGAGAAAGAGCTGATTTTCTCCTACTTAGGAAAATAGAACATGAGACACTGATTGAGGATAACTTGTACCAAACCGTGTGGAGAGAGAAACTGCTGTGTCTCCTACTAGGAACATGAAGCATGAGACATTCCTTGAAGACAACTTGATCCAATCTTGTGTAGACAGCTGGTTTGTCTATTAGATCATGGAACCAGAATATATATTGACTTGATCTTTTGGAGATGGACCTTCTATATTTCTTACGTGGGAATGGTGGTTGACTTAAAATATATTATTTTCTCAAGTACAGCTGCCGGAAAAATAAATTAGGTTATTTCATAAGATAAAGTGTTAACTACCTTGGCTTCAAACACAAACAGAGATTTTTTTGAGTTCTTGATAGTAAAAAAGCTTCATCCCTTAATATTTCTGTTTCTGGAAAAAACTTATATGTTATTAATAATGTTAAGTCCCACACTTATGAGTATGTATTCCAAAATAATAAATTAGTTATTTAGTTAATGTGTGGAAAAATATACTAATCTAATTTGTGAATTCTTTTTGGGGAAAAATGATGAAAAAAATCATCTACTTTTGCCTTCAGGGTTTAATTATAAGTATTCGCATTGGTTTGAGTTAGATGCCATGATATTTATAAACTTAAGGTAGAATAACATAAATGACTTACTAAGCCAACAATACTTACTATAGAAAGAAACACTTAGAAAATACCCCCCAAAAAATTGGTCAAAATTGATCACATTTCACTGTGTTATTAACATATTAATGCTTTCCATCTAATGTGAATGATGTTGATTATATGGCTTGATCTATAAATACATAAAAATGTTTTAGTATTTTTTAACTTTATAAACCTCCTTGGCATATGGATTTGTCTATAGTCATTAATACACGTATTTAAGCCAGGAAATGTTATTTAAATGTGTTAATTAATATTATGGTGTTTTTTTAAAGCTTATATCATATTTCATAACGGTATATTAAAATAATATACCTGCTCTTTTACCCATATCTGGAACCTCCAACGTGTTTGGGTAGATATCTTCAGTGTTTTGTTTGTCTTGTGATGATGAATACTGTAACAAAAAATTGCCCGTGTTTTTCCATGTAACCCTTCTCATTGCTCGACCAAGATATCCGCATGTTTATACTTATGGGATAAAAGGAAGGTATAAGCCTAATTTAGAAGAAATGTACTCATATGTGTATGAAAGTAGAGTGTAAAACCATTTATAACAAAAAAAACATTAAACCTTACAGGGATTTGAAAAACTACACTCCTATCAATGGCAAACCAAACAACCGAATGAACGCCCTTGTTTGAGTGTCCACTAGTTTATCTAGAATATGTGGTTGACGGTGATCTATTCCAAGTCATAATAGCTTGCCATATTTGTTTCTGTGGACATGTTTTTACAGATGGATTCCCTTCCTGACAAGAACCCTTGACACTTTCCCAGGGGAGCATTCATTGACCTTAACGAGCGAGCGTGAAAGAGTCTACCAGTTTTGCTGGAAAGGTACTTTCACAAACATTCCAGGGTTATTTTACAAGTCACAATCGACATTGGACCGATGGTTTTACTTCCCCTTCGAGGGAAGCTGTGATACAGATTTTTGTCACGCAAGAAAAAAAAACAGTTGGCCTCGATTAGGTTTAAACAAAGAATATCGCATCCTGAAGCGAGCTCTTCACCGCAAGACCACCAAGGCCAAGATGTAAAAATATTTTAAACTCTCTCAATGCGTGTTCTATGCCATACATTGAAAGGTATTAAAATATGTTTATATAGGCCTAATTTTCTATTTATATTTTACATGTAAGTACTTAAATATTAATATTTTCATTTTATATCCATTATAGGTAAGAACGTATTTGAAATAATGTAGTACAAATAAAACACAGGAAAAACGTATCGAAGTAGTAGAGAATTCGAATATTGCATTAATTTTAAGCCCCCGTAATTAATTTAAACAAACATATTTAACAGCTATTAGTAGGCCTCCCCTAATAGGGTTTCTTGCAACTAATCTCATCTTTTATCCATTTATTTTATAATTATATCCTAGGAGATAGCTTATAAGCAATACCTATTGATTCGTGTCTCTGCATCACTATATCAGCTCACTACGTGACTTTAAGAGTTCTCTGTATTTGCATGACGCTTAATCATCGACGCTAAAGTATTTCATATAATGTTCGGGTGCCAAGTATGTAAGCATCCTACCGATAGGTTATTTTATACCAAACAAAAATCATATTAACTCATTTGAATCTATTTATTAAACTGCTTACCTAGTCTATCATAGTATAAAAGTAAAGCTAAACGCTCATAATAGGGGAAGACCTATTGAACCACTGTATCTTTTGTCTGTTTATTATTATTATTATTATTATTATTATTATTATTATATATTATTAGCACCGCGTCTTACTACCCTTCGGGTTATACGCACTTACGCTAATGTGTAATGTTAGGGTGATTGTGAGATGAAATGGAGGACCTACAGTTTAACGTGGAATCCGAACCACGGTGGAGACCTGGCATTCCCCACATTCACAAGATGTCTTGTCAGAGGTGAAGGAAGGTTTTGGTAATCAGATAAATCTGTGCCGGTACCGAGGATTGAACCCCAGCCGCCAGCACAGAAGTCTGACACCTTACCCTAGACCACCAGGTCACCCTTTTGTCTGTTAAAATCGTAGCAGTAGTATTTATCGCACTTATGTGTCTTTTTACTGTTAAATTGTAATCGCAATGCTTACCGCACACTCTTATTTCACCTGTTAACCATCAATATCATAGTTCCTTACAAACTCGAGACGTGGGGGTGATCCCTAGAATAAAAATGTTGGCAGTGATAGCCACGTAATGAATTGCATGGCTACCACGGGCAACGCCATATATACGCTGATTTTGGTTGGAAGAACAGTAGAGTAAAATTCTAATTTACTAATTTGCGACCAATATTGATGACATTTTACTATTTTATTTGTGTTATCTTATAGGTATTGATCATAGCTATCGAAAGTGACAACTGCAGATAACACGACTTGATGTATGAATATATTAAAATTGTTTTAGTAACTTTAGTAACTAACTTCTACTGTTCTTCCTACCAAAATCAACCTTTTTTTTTACTTCTGTTGGTAGTAAATATATACGTTTCAACTTGTTTTATAGAGGCTCACCAAATCCAATTTAAGGAAATTTTCAAATATATTACTAGCGCGTTTTATATTTCTTTGTAGATAGGCCTACTTCATTTTTATTTCAGGAAAGTTGTTATAGATTATTAAGTACAAGATTATCTACTAATTGATTACAAGTGCATTTCTAATGTGCCTGGGTTCCCATCTTCTCCGGTAAGAAGAACTATTGACCTTGTCATCAAGCGCATCCAGTTCTATTCCCTGTTCCTCCTCATCCTCCTCTTCATCCGTCTCCCCCTCCGCCACCTGCACCACCCTCGTGGCGAAGATCCTGGAGCTGCTACCGGCGTAGATGCTGCCCACGGACATTCTGGACCACCACTTCTCCTGGCCAGACTTGATGGAGGCGGAGCTGTGTCTCTTGCCTGGAACACGCTCATGGGGAGTTATAGGCTTTACAGTTCAGACGTAGTCTAGAGAGATGCAGAAAGACTCGAGAGCGTGAAATAACTTCACAGCTATTGATAAATAATTCTTGTGTTGGGTGCAGTGGAAGTGACCATTCATGCGATGTCTAATAGTAATAAGCGTGTCCAAGTACTTGTGCTAAAATTAAGTCATTCAAATAAATTTAATGGACAGATATTACGCAGGGGTAGTGGTAGAGAATACGTCTAGTAGTAATAAGTACAAGTACTGCGGCTCTAGTGAGCCACACGTGTAGGAACCAACTC
This sequence comes from Timema cristinae, assembly GCA_039000515.1. Lineage (NCBI taxonomy): Eukaryota > Metazoa > Arthropoda > Insecta > Phasmatodea > Timematidae > Timema > Timema cristinae. Next base: position 45,870,626 of record JBCFYV010000012.1, read on the forward strand.
CTTCCGCCAATGGCCAGTAAACCATGGGGGAGGGGGGAGTTATCAAGCTACTCAGTAAGCTACTGGTTCACCGACTAAAAGGGATCGGTGGACCCGAAATGCTCACTGCGTGTGCTTGCACACGTAGCTCCGCTCATAGCGTACGACCATGGTGAGTTATAAGAGCTGGAAAGGGTGATTGCTTCCCATCACGTCGTAGATAGTCTGCCGACTATCTGCGACTATGGCACATGGTGGTTGGCCGGCCACAAAGATCTGTGACTCAGGTGAACAAGCTGGAGATGTGGGATACGTCAGCCAGTTCAAAGTGGGTTTCAATGTGGCTCTAGTGATATTATTGTCACAAAGAAGTGTTGCTCGTGTACAACGTAGGGATAGTAGTTGAGGAGAAATTAGTAGATATATATTTGTTTGACCCTTGGCAATCTAAATAGCAGTGTGCGATACATTCCACTCAGGGCTACAAGCTCTGGCACCGCGGCGAAGAGATTTGATAGTGGTGCGCTCTACGTTTGGATGTAAAGATTTGGAACTAAGACAGCCTCAAGGTCATATTATGTTACATTCCCCAAGGTAATATTTATATACACTATCGATTTTTTTTAAATGTTTTAGAAAGTAATGACAAAAGTGTTTCTAGCATATTTGATATTAAATTACTCTAGGTTTTTTCAATACTTTTATTTTTTTAAATAATAGTCAAATATAATTTTTTGTGTTATAGGTGGGAGTATACTTTTATTATTTATTAAGGAAAACTCTAGAAGTAATGACTTAGTGTGTATTACTAAGTGTATGTGCATACAAATTTTATGTTTTTTATGGCGAGGGGGCACAACAAATTATATTATTATGTTCGTTTAAATTAATTATTAATCTGTTAAAGCTCATACTGAAAGAATCAAAGTGTAAAATATTTTATGTTAAAACAACTATTTATATTGTATTGCGTTGTATCAAAGTTTTGAGAACTATTAAATAAAAATTCATGTGCTAGAGACTTTTTACTTAGGCTAAATCTAAATCATCAAAGGGTTACCCATGTGTCAGTAAAGAGTGAGAATTTAGCGTTTTTATTAGTAGTTTTTTAGGACTGTTATTTTTGGTTTTTTGGTCATTTTTAGTTTACTATAGAGAGTTTTTAGTTGTTAGTGCTTATTTTGAAGGTAACGTGCTAGTATAATTAGATTAGTCCAAAAGTACAAGTTAAATACCGTCCTGATAAAATAACTTCAGAATAAAATATCTTAATAAAAGTATTCTAGTAAACATTGAATATATATTTCACTGTAACTGGACCCATAAAATAAAAATGTCTAAACCTTTTGTAAGTCAAATCTATAATAGGATTCTGGAAGGAATGACATTTTTAAAGTATAAGGTTTTTTAATTGGTTGCCATTGATAGCATTTTAACATACAATTGGTATATTTGTATAGGTATTGATATTGCCAATAAAACGTGACAGCTATGAATTACGAATTACATAACGTGGCCTTAGATTCAGTGGCATCGACTTCTGATAAATGGGGGGTGGAATGTTTAATGAAATGCAGGGATGTGAAATGAAAACAAAACCAGGATGTAAACATTACTCTGTGTGTATTAAAAGATATTCACTTGTTTACAGGGAAAAATTAGCCACACGTTAGGCCAACAATAAAATTTGCTAACCAGTTACAAATATATTTTCTGAAGGAATGTCCTATTTCCTTGGCCATTTATTGATGTCAAATCGTCCTATTTCTTTGACCATTTATTGATGTCAAATTCTCTACCGCCAGATGTAGCGCATTAACAGTCATCGTTACTATGGAAGTATAGTTTTCTGATTTAAAAAAACTATAGCTAAACAAATAATAAACAAAAAATAGAACATTCCTTCAGAGGCTATGAAGGAACGTCCGGTTTCTTGTCTCATTTCTTGATACTAAATCATCTGCCATCTTGAACAGTGACTTCAGCGCTCGAAGTGATTGTTAAACTGATAGTATCAACTATCGACTGCTGAGTCGATACCACGATAGTACTCAATAGCAGCGTTCGATTTCATGCATTTCGAGATTGTGCTGCTCTCAAACGTAAACTACAGCTATCTATGTGTGAACTAGACAACTTTCAAGTGAGGCTATTTATAGGGAAGATTCCATAAACTGTTCAAAATGCAAATTATTACTAAAATTCAAGAAACATTTATATCTTGTAAACACATTAATGTCAACAAATTGTTGCACACATGACCAAAATGCAGACGTGTAGAATTTTGGAGAGGAAAAATTACACTATGCCCCTCTTAGGCAATTTTTGGGCAGGCAACAATCACCTTGCTCACTCTTCAACACCCGCCTCCCCCTTCAAAGTCAGCACCACGGTTTGAGTATATTAAAGGCTTTAGTAACTTTGGTAAAGATCAGCTAATATTTTCCCTACCAGAATAATTATGCTAAATATGTGTGATTGTATGTAAAGCACACCTGTGTTGTAGCCCGACCCTGGTACGTCTAGACTGTTAGACTGAGGGGTCTCCGTAGAATCTCTTCTTTGAGGCTAGAAAGAAAATCTTAAAGTTACCATTTCAAATTAGTCAACAGTCTTCAAAAAGATCTATAGATCTATAGATATCATACTAAGACACGAAACATAAAATTATTAATCCCTTTGAACAACACGTTATTTTGAAAAAAAAAAAGCTTTATACTGAAACAAGTGGCTAAGCGTTAGAAATAAATAGGCATGCTAAAGATTTTTCTACAATAGAGGTAAATATACGGGGAAAAAAATATTATTTTTGAACTTATGGCAAAGGATTGGACTTATTATTTCATGTATTATTACCTAGCTTAGTACATGTGTAGTCTCAGATAAATACAAGGTTTTATTTAGGCCATAAAGACCCCTTTTTAAATAATTATACTAGCAAGATATTTCCTTTAAAATAGGATTTTGGTTCATTTGAGATGAAAACAGTTGGTATGGTATGTTAACAGCCCCTTTTGAAACACAATTTTAAGGACATATTCCAATATCTAGTGGTGACATCATTTTGCCTTAATAGCGTGTAAGACCAACGATTTGTGCCACAATTATCTTAACCAAAATGTACAGAAACCAAAAGGATGTAGGTGTGACTAACTTCATCGAGATCTACCCACTTGCCAAATTAGATTTTGGTTTCTGAGGATATCATGGTTTTAAATATTGAGATATGATTTAAAACATTTTGTCATGTATTATTTATCAACTTTTTACAATTGTTACATTATTTTCGTGGACAATTCCCATATATGGACAAATTTATGAAAATTTAATGTTTTAAACACAAGTTAAAATACAATTTTTTTTAACTTGGCTTTTTAATCTTTTACCACTAAAGTTACAGAGAAGTTGAACTACTTTTTGAATTTAGAGCTTTCTCGGTAGTTATGGAAACTCGTATCTTATGGTATTTTGATATAAAATATTGTCGTTAAATTTCTAATGAACCTGAAAGATATAAGGTGTAATGAGGTTGACTGGATAGAAATAGCTAAAGATAGAGATAGGTTTCGTAAGGGTGGTAATGAACTTTGGCGTTCCTAGTGCTAGAAAGTAAGAAATATGCCTAAGTAAATTTTAAATAATTTGATATTGTTTCAAGCAAATTTTCATTTGTGTATCTGCCAATTTCACACAATACGCTTTATAAAAAACGTTTATGATTTTCATAGGAACAATTACAAAACAAATCTTGTTAATATGATAGCTTCGAGGTATAAAACAATTTAATTAGTCCATTGGTGTGTTACAGAGAAGATAAGTTTAATCGCGTCCCTTTTCTCCGATATATTACTCATATCACTTCTATCTGGGGGGTAGCTAGATATTCCATGGCTTGCACAGAAAATTTGCTGACACAAATTCTGGAAAAGGAATTATCCTAACGCCAAACCTAAGTACTTGGTATTGTCAAAGTTCTCTGAATTTTTTTTTGTGACTAATTTCAAGTGTCTCCTTAAATATTCCCAATCGTTATAGAAAATTAAGTTTCTCATGTAGGCAGTATCGATATATAATTCATGTTAATTGTTGAATATATTTAGTTAATATGTATGACAAGGTTACTGATGCCATAAAAAAAAAGTGTTAGAAAATTAAGACAATTTTCTTGAAACGTAGATTTATATCCAAATCACATAACGACTGAACTATCTCTGAATTATAATATAAAACCTGTGATTTTGACAAGTAATAAAGTTGACCTAAGCGATTTTTGACCTGGGTGCAATGACCAATAAAGTTAACTTGTAAAAGAAAAGAAATATTATTGATGATATATGTAAACGTTTAAATTGAAAAGTCACGATGGGTAATAGTCATATTTAAAACATTTTGTAAGGTGTATTCAATCAACAAGATAGAAATAAATGCATATTTATGGTTCATGATACTTGACCCAAAAACTTTAAAAAAGAAATTGGTTTTGTGAGAGATGTAAATTTTATAATCAAAACAATGCTTTATTTTCTGCTCTATATTTTTCAACCATTTAATTTTACTAAAATTGTACAGTACGGTATATATCAAAAAATTTCAAGGATTATAAACGGGAATCAAGGTTTCAAATAAGTTATTCGATTTCAAGAGTAATATAAAAAAAAAGGATTGCACACATATCTCATTTAAAACATTACTTTTTCAATAAATTTATTTGAGAATGAAAATTACCTTCTTGCTTTTTCTACCCTGATCGTTGTTTATGTCATCCTTGGATTCTTCTTCTTCAACTGGGTCATCTTCAGATTCTTCGTCCGTCTCCCCCTCCGCCACCTGCACCACCCTCGTGGCGAAGATCCTGGAGCTGCTACCGGCGTAGATGCTGCCCACGGACATTCTGGACCACCACTTCTCCTGGCCAGACTTGATGGAGGCGGAGCTGTGTCTCTTGCCTGGAAATAAATGTACACACATATAACTTTGCCCTCAATACTTAGCTAAGCCTAATTTAAACTTCTGCCCGCCTGCATTAACATTACATGTGATTCGTTTCGGTGGTCGTACGGTCTAAGGCATCACTCTCGATATAGATGTGAGAATATGTTAGGCTATGGATGATCAAATTGTGGGGTTCTGTTCAACAGTGATGAATTAACGACCATTGAACCAGATGTTGCAAAGTGACACCTCGACACGGGATTTAAACCTGTGACCTTTGGTTTACTGTGCCAATGGCTACCACTGAGTTGGTTAAGTTCATCCCATTGCTGAGGGTCATAATTTTAAGGCATAATATACCTGTTTGGTAACTATTTTCAGGTACATCAAGGCTGCCAGGAGTCATTGCTATTGTCTCTCTTCTTTGAGGCTGAGAAGAATTCTGTAAATTAAATTAAATTAAATTAGTGAAAGCGAATAGCTCTCACTTTACTACTTTATTATTTATAAATAGTTAGTTACAAACAAATAATTGTTCAAACAAACATGATAAAATATATTATGTTATATTAGGTCTATATTTATTCATATAATAGCTTGTAATATTATACTTATGCTCTTAAGGCATAGAAAACCTATTTCCCAAGTGTAAACCATAATTTATGCAACGTTCTTAAAGCGCTTGCACATTTCAAAAGCAAAAACACACTTTATTCATTTTTTAAAGCATAATTTCATAAACTCTGTAAAATACCCTATAAATTGCTAATATTGGTTACTCAGTAAGATGTGAATTTTCTAATTTAATTCTGATAAAATGTGTAAATTAAACAAACAGTTCGGTAAGTGTAAATTATTGGCTACCTGCGCTATTTAAAAAACTATTTGCTCTATTTTAATACATTTTCACATTTTAATGATGTCCTGATTGAGTACTATATTATGTATATTCAATTTGATCTAAATGCATGTGATTTAACATTTTAATTTTATATGTAGCCCATTTAAAACATACCAATAGTTTACTTATTAAGAAATTGGTTATTTATACTATTTTTGAACAATCAAACATTTATGCTTAATGTTTCTTTTAACTATAGATATAATTGGCCCACCTGATTTATATTAGTCACAGAAACAAATCGATATAAAATTAATTTATGGCAAAATGAATTACTATGTATATATTGAGTTTAATTGAAATCAGCATAATTGTTTAACTCATAACTCTAAGAATTTATTTTAGCCTCAACTACCATTTAATAAATAAAAAATTCCTTACGGGATTGATATTTTAATATCGAATAGTGTTGAAACAAATGGTTTTCTTGATAGTGTGTTGTTTCATTATAAGACATATAATTAATATATGACAAAATAAACCAAACTACAAATGGGTTTCCATAGAGACACCTGTATTATTTATTTTCAAAGCATCATTGTAGAACCATTATTCAAGCCATGCTTTGACTTTTAAAGGGCTTAAGAACTTACACTAACGTGAAAATAGCTTATGCTTAGGGGGTAAAGAACTTACACCTAAGAAGGTAAAGGACTGAAACCAATAGGGCTGAAAAACTTACGTTTAAAAGGCTGAAGAACTGGTGCTTAAAATATTAGAAAGTTGATGAATTAAGGGTTTTAAAAAACCACACTAATTAGAAAAGAACTAATCATTAAAGGGGTAGATAACTGAAGTTTGAAAGGGCTGATAAAATTACGTTTAAAGGGGTAAATAACTGACGCTTGGAGGGCTTAAAAACTGATATTTAAGCGGGCGAAGATCTTACGATTAAAAAGATAAAGAACTTTAGCTTAAAAAAGCTGAAAAACTTGCGTTTAAAGGTGATTAAAAATTATGTTTAACGGATTTAATGGGTTAATAACTGGCACTCAAAAAGGTGAATAACTAACTCCTATGTGATCTTAACAAGGGAAAGGTTTCTTTGAATGATCTGACCCCAATGTTTACCTTCCTTATCTTCTTCTCTTTATTGTCGTCCTCACCATCATCTGAGCTGTAGTCAGAGTCATCCTCTTTACCCCCTGCCACTTGTACCGCCCTCATGTCGTAGAGCCGCCCACTGCTGGCCGAGTACACGCTGCCCATGGACAGCTTAGACCACCACACGTTGCTGCCTTGGGCCGAACTGCCCCGACGAGAGCCGGAACTTTGCATCGAGACCCCACCGATTGAAGCGTGCCTCTCGCCTTCAAACATACAAAATATTATTATTATTAGCACCGCGTCTTACTACCCGTTTGGGTTATACGCACTTACGCTAATGTGTAATGGTAGGGTGATTGTGATATGAAATGGAGGACCTACAGTTTAGCGTGGAATCCGAACCACGGTGGAGGCCTGGCATTCCCCACATTCACAAGATGTCTTGCCAGAGGTGAAGGAAGAGTTTGGTAATCAGATAAATCTGTGCCGGGACCGAGGATTGAACCCTGGCCGCCAGCATAGCATACAAAATAAATCAAGAAGGAAATATGAAATTGTTCAAAAGACCAAAAATGTATAGTTTTATAATATTAATCTGTGATTAAGTTGATAATTTGTTTATCTAACACATATTAGTATTTTCAAATTAATTTATAGATTCATTGGGGAATAATCAGGAATATAGTCATGGCCATTTGTTTGAGGCAATCCTGGGTAGAGACGTTACAAGAAAAAGTTTTATAAAAATAAAAATAATTATTCCACAATGGAAATACTTCCATGTTCAAAGCCAGTAATGCGACCTAGTCACTGCGACGAAATGTATGTGGCCAGGTCCAAAGTACGGCTGCAACAAGTTTCTATTCTAAGTATCTGAAAAAGTCACCCTCGTAGCCTGGAAGGTCTAGATTCCCTGATGGGTCAGCGAATGATCCTCTACTAGCAGAAGTTGGATGAGAGCCATCTGAATCTTGATGATCTTGTTGAGTGCCTGCTGATAAAAAAATACATTGTACTAAAAAAAAAACGTTAAAGATAATATCTAAAATAAAGTTAAGAACTATATAAGATCAATTAGCAACACTTACTTATCTCAACTCTCAGTGAAATTTGAAATTTACCACTGAAAAATTGGCAAAGTTTATTTTGTATTAGTATTAAATTAATATATTAGTGTACCCACTTCCGTGGCCACATGGTCTAAGGTATCGCTCTAGCAATAGACTAGACATCCGATGATGGGGAGATCTGAGTTCGATCCCAGTCGGGTGTACTAAGGGTGGCTACTTTCCCTCCACACAAGTGAGAGAATGATTAATCTAAACTCAACCTTCCTACTCCCTAATATGTTATACTAGTTCCTACATAGGTGTACAAACCGAACGGGTAGTAAGACGAGGTGCCAAAAACCATTAATGTCAAGTTATTGGTTTATACCAGATAAGAAATTATTAGTGTATTACACAAACATTTAATAAATTAATATTTTCATTCAAATTATAAATTGTATGTCTGTGATAGTACCCCTAAGTAATTCATACAATTGAAGATACTTAGTAACACATTTTATCTAAGCTCTTTATCCCTTTGATTAAGCCATTAATATCCCGTGTGTTAAAAACGCTGATTATTTTAAAAAAACTACTAAACCCTTCTAAGAGATCAAATCAAACAAACGTCCATGGTTCCAAATATTTTGATATAAATTTATTTAAAAAATGACCAACCTATTAGACAATTCTTAAATATCAACTCAAAAAAACGTTCATGGTTCCAAGTATTTTGATAGATATACATATATTATTTATCCCACACTGCTTTGTTAGTAAAAGAATACTATTAAAATATATCTATATTGAATGTCTAACAGGGTCCCATTGGCCCTATATTCATTAAACAAACCCTAATATTACTTAAAAATATAGGTCATTCTTCCACTAAAACACACTTTCCCTTATAACTTTAAAATATTCTGGGCCTGTTTGGTTACAGTCATGAGATAATACTCGTAAAATATTCGAAGTAAATCTGTTAACACACGTTATAAACAATCTCAGACGTTGTAGGCCTAAATCGCTAATTCTTTTCACTGGCTTAGGTTAAACATATGTTTAGGCTAAGAATCCTATCTTGGAACTTAATGTCGGAGGCTAGCTAGGCTGTCAACTCTGACTATGATGTCCCAAGACCAATAAATTAAAAAGTGTAACGGTGCTTTTAAAAATTATTATATTATCTCTACCACTAGTTAAACAAAGTAAATATCTGTATATTTGCTGCCTCAGATTTATGGAACCAATTAAAAGATTGCTAGTAGATTTATTGGCAAAGTTCTAGGCTATTGATCAAACGAGTTTAATCAAATAAAACTAATATCTTCCAAAGATGTTGTCATGAAACGCGTAATCAATTATGAATTCTCCTATTGAATGTATAATTAATTATTGATCAAACGAATTTAATCAAATAAAATTATAAAATTAATATCTTCTAAAGATGTTGTCACAAAACGCGTAATCAATTATGAATTCTCCTATTGAATGTATAATTAATTATTTTTCTGTATAGCTAGATTGCTAGATATAAAAAGTGATTAGAGAGTACTTTTCAATAGTAGATTCAAAGAGGAATCATATATTAGTTTAGTTGGTTACTCTGAATTCAAAAATATATAGACAGTCTAGCTTAAAAACCTAAATGTTCGCTTGTAAATATATATTGACTGATTAGATTTGTTTGCGGAATTCTTTATATTACTGTAAGTTAAATTACTCTATAAAACGTAAATGTTAACGTAAACGTAAAATGTATATAAAACGAGCAAGGAAATTATGAGTGGCTGTTATTTTCCAAAATGTGTATACAAATATTTATCAAATCTCTTAAATTTATGAAAAACTTATTGTAAATGTAGCATGTATCGTAAACCTTTAAGCGCCGCTTTCTCAAAAAATAATTTTTATATCGAGCCCACTTATTTATCTATATCTTCTAGGAGTTGAGCAATGACGTTAAAGGCAATAGAAGTTTTTTATTTACACTGCGGAGTGATAAAAGCGAGGACTGCCACTGTTATGACCTCAGGAAAAAATCAGACTTTATTATATAGACTCGGTGATAAGTTCGGAGATTCCATATTCAAACATCGACACACAACTGCGTGCAAGTGTAACTAAAGAAATGGTGCATGGCCCATATGGACTTTTGAATCAACCATCTCCGTGCATTCAGCAAAAATGTAAGGTTGTAAGGTTTCTCTTGGACAAGAGCGTGAAAGACTTGGTCTTCTTATAACCAACAATTTGTATGGACTTATATTATATTGATACTATTTGACAGATACGATAAATGACAGCCATTTATATTGCAAGCTTTGAATATAAACAAGCCTTTATTGGACACAGTTAGCCTACCATATACATAAATATAACATAGATTGTTTGTGCTCCAATAAGAAAATGATTATTTTAAGATGCACCCGTAGAATACTTTTATAATCAATTTATTCTTGGATAAGCTCAGGTTTGAGGGATGTGTTGCCTTTGCAGTGACTTTATCAGGTATGGTCGCTACTTTGTTATTGTGATTGCAACATAAATTACCTTTCCATATTTCTAACAACCAAAGTTCCATGTGAAACATATCGAAACAGATCAAAATTACTGAAAAATTATCTCTTATATCAATGGAATGAGAGTAAAAGATCATATAGGATCTCAATTTAAGATCTAGATAGATCCCATAAGGATGTGAGAAGAAACAGTGTGCTTATAGGAGTCCTCACCAGATTGCTCTCAGGACACTTCTTGCAATCTTTAGCAGTTATCCCGATGCCACTAGAGCTAACAAGGTCAACGCTTTCCTGAAAATATCCTACATGTTATACCCAGACTTTGTGAAACCCTCCTTGTCAACCAACTTACACGTCCACCTGTCTGGAGGCAAACACTAGTATTATAATAACCCACGGTTTTGTGGTTCCAAGTTACCTACTTTATCATAAACCTTTTACTTTTACCATCATTTTGGTCATCATCTTCAGGTGCATCTATTTTCATGATTGGTACAATGGTTCCTCTTCTTCTCATCTCATCTGCTGCGTCATGTTCCAATATGTCTCCTACTGTAATTACAGTAAGTATGTTATGCTAAATGGGTCAAATAATGCATTAAATTATGTTGCATTCTCTTAAACATTATATAAGTATTGACAAACTATTTAGTAATCAGCAGAATTGCCTAAATTTGTAGCCCATTACATTGACATGGAATTATCTGTTCTGATTCAATCAATGTTTATTTTAATAGAGAAATGAGTGTTATCATTGAATCAGGATTAACAGAAACGCTACTCCTAAGTATATTTTTCCCATCTTGTATCACAACTTTGTTTAGTTTAACTTTTGTGCTCTATTCAAATTTGTAATGAATGTTAGTACTTTACGAAATAAAATGTATTTATTTACCCCTTTTCATAAAAAGCTGTAAGTTGGTTAATCCATGGCTCCAAAATGAGTACCCAACTAGCAAAAAATGTTTCAACAATGTTACAGTTGTTTTAAGATAACTTTGGATTTATCTGGATGTTGATTTTTATTAAGAAAATGTTTAGGCGTTTCGTTTTCAACCACCTCACATATGCGTTTTGTGACATTAACCAGTGATGTCGATTTAAATCGCTTGTCAAAGAGAGAAAACGTATTTTAGAAGTGCGTGGACACTAAACTTTTGCTAAATATGTTTTTAACTGTTAAAATAAGCCAACAAGCCAAAATTTTAAAAGGAATAAATATCTGGCCTCAATGATTCTATGTGCTCTGATTGAAGTGTACGCTCTTCATAATCAGGAGTGTTACTTTGAGCCTTAAAACTATAGTTTTATTTATCAAATGACCTTGACACAGTTTGGGTAGGCCGGTTAAATATTATATTAATATGCTTTAAGAAATTTCCTTCGTGATATCTTAACTAAATTACTACAGAAATATCATTCTGAGGTAGGAATACCCACAGTTAAGAGAAGGCCCGACTTACGAGCTGAATGTTTCTGATTCAAATTCAACTATGTCTGAAAAATGTATATTTGAATAAATTGGTGTTTCCCCTTAATAGGGATGGATTGACTGCTGAGACACTGGGTGCAGTTTATGTCTAAGATTTAACTTAGAGTTTAAGTCGTATGCATATGTAATAATTTAATTCGTAGAGTGCACGTTGAGTTCTCCTTGTAAGGATTTCAAAGACCTGGTTTGTGTCGGTGTCCCTCCTCTACGTCATGGTCTCTCTTCTTGAGATGCCACTTTATAGGTCTCAGCAGCACGGCCCCTAGGAGGCAGTGAGGGAGACTGCGCCCACGACGAGAGTCGCTCCTTGCACCCCGTATCTGTCCATAAGGAAAGCAACCAGCGGTGGGAGGAGGATGGGTGCCACCCCTGCCATCCTGACAGCGACCCGCATGGCAGTACCTTGCCTTGAAGAGAAGTACCCCCTCAGAGCCATCAACGTAGTGGGGCACACCAGTCCAGCACCCAAAGCTGATCATGACAGATTGTATAAATAAACCACGCCTAATCCTACTAATGTCCTGTGCACTCGGGTAACTTTTACGTAGCTAATATTATAGTACTGAGTTCAGTGAAAGTAAAATATGACTGTGTATCATGACATAAAATATCAAAACAAGTAACTATCATGAAAATATGCCCGTAGATTGGCAGTCACACCTTTATAGTTATCAATGGTGTTTATGTACCATTGGTTTACCCCTAAAGTTAGAAACTTACCTAGCTTGTTTTCATTATGACCGGGGTAGCTTATATGATTGTAAGCTTTCAACGTGAACGGAATGTATAATATAGGCACACCCTTAATAAATATTAGCATTATCCCTTTTGCAAGTTTAACAGTGATTTTCTTGTAATTAAAATAGAAGTATAACAAAATATATTTGTTTAATAAAAAGTTTGTGGGAATTGGTTTTAATTGAATACATTTTATAGATACTCGTCAAATAATAGATCAGTAATTACAATGGCATTATTTCAAAAAATACTTTCAACTATTAATAATTCATACATGTAACCATTTTCTGAAATAAATTTAATTTATGTTATTAAAATTATCTATTAATAAAACAAGGATGAAAATAATGACTATGTGACCGTGTTAGACCAATGACCGTATATTTTGAAGTAGTTGCTTCTTTGGTCATTTCGTGATAGTTGCCATCATCATTTCAGTATATATTTCACTAGTGAATTAAGCACTAAATTATTGCCCGTGTGTATGGATCATTATAATGGGCTGAATTTACAATAGTAATCTTAATGCATACCTTTCTCAAATATTAATAAATATGTAAATATCTTGAATAAGTACGTAGTATGATGCAAGCGCAGAAAAACGTAATTTAGATTATTTTTTTACTATATCGAAACGTAAAGTAAATATTATATTGTTTCAATAAGTTTTGCCCGATATTTATTTTCTTGACCAAAAAGGTTCAAAGTCATGTAGAATTTTGTCTAGAAATAGTCACAAGCCTTTTTTACAAGTCAGTTTTTCCAATAATTCTCAGTTGTTTCTACGGTTTTTCAACTTCTTATAAAACCCGAGCCTGTATCACTTGTCAGTGTAATTCTTCTGTTACATGTTGGAGCCACCCAAGGTTACTATATAGAGGTTGCCTCGTTCGCTCGCGCATCGATTTGCGCACTACGTCACTCGTAGCCCGTTTACCGCTACAGTCCTCATAGTAGGTAGGCTATTTATGTGTATTGTACTGCAAGTTTATATGCGTGATGTTCGGTGTTTTGATGAAATAGTCTCGTAATTATCAGTAATTTTCACAAATATTATATAACTAATGTTTGGTTATTAATTCGTATTTGAGTCGTGTACGTGTGTGCACCAGCGAGTGTGTATTTTACTATGGCATGAGTTTTATTATTTTTCGAATGGTTCTAATGAAATTTATAAATATTACGAGCTATGCATGGTAGGGCGCGGGAAGGTATCTAGCTTGGAAATAAAATAACTTTCTTTTGAAAACTCAAACCATTTATTTACTAACCATATTAAATATAGCTCAGTCTTGGATTATGAAAATGGATATTCAATTTGTTTTAAAAATAATCTCTTCATGGTATCTACTTTTTTTTCTATACACTGTTGTAGTCGTTGAACAAAACTGTTCATTACTTTTTTTTTAAATTGCTGGTGTGAAACAAAACTTTCTTTCAGCCTCAACTTGAACAATATAAGGCTTCACCAAGATGGTTCCACGGTATATACTTAAGACAGAGCATAGCAGTTCTGCGTGAAATGTTTGTGGGTCACTTGATCCCCTGGATTGGTAATGTGCAATGGCCTGAATATTCCTTGAGTTGTGATATTCTGACTTTTTCTTGTGGGGATAACGTAAAGAAAGAGAGTACTCATGGCGCATCATAATGACTGTAAAATCTGAGGTTATAAATAGAGGAAATGGGAGGTTTTATACCAGAAATGTTACAAAAAGTAATGAACATCATTGTTACACAACTACAACAATATATTTAAAAAAAACTCTAAACACCTCCAAGACAATGTTTAAATAAATGGTACGGAACTTAAAACTCGTAATATATAGGAAACGAAATAATATACACTAGCAAACCCAAGAATATATTGCCCTATACCCATTTAAAACATTTGTTGAGTCCCGGTTTTAAATGTTATAGTTTTATTTTTAAAGAACTAATGTCCTCATTTGTATATTTGGACCAATAAAAAAGATTAATATTGGGGGTCCACAAGGGGTCAACACTTTGTGTCAAAATTTCGACTTCCGGTTAAAATTTTCGACATTTTATTAGATGTTGCACATCTTCATGTCATCGCATTGCTATTAAATTCCTCATTTATAAATTTTAACTAGCTAAGGCACTTGTCGTGTTGAGCTCGACTGCTGAGGACGGGGAGATCGAGGTTCGAATCTCGGTCGGGAGAACTAAGGGTGGTTTTTCCTAAATGGTTTTCCACTCTCCCTCCACGCAAATGTTGGTTCACTTCCTCTAATTCAACCTTCCCAATTCCTAAATCCATTAACGTAATTAGTAGTTAAAGCGTATAACAAAAACGGGTAGTAAGACGCGGTGCTAAATATTATTATTATTATATTATTATTATAAATTTTGACCAATAAAAAATGTAAATATTGACTATTGAGTCCAAAATAGAGAAAGATCATTGTTGACAAAAATTTCTCCTAAGAGGTTAAAGAAAAAATAACAAACATTTTGAGAAACTTACTTATAATTAATTACTCTATGGTATTGGAGCATTATTGCGATATAACTCAAGTAGTATCTCTTTACAACTAGAGCTCACCAAATTGTATTAATATATCTGCCAATATCTCAGAAACTGTTGGTTTTATAAAAATATATTTCATATTAAAGTTTTTTTTATTTTTAATAGTACTACAATTTTGCAATGAAAAGTTATTTAGTATCTCAAATACTTGCGGGGATACAGAAATTTCAGCTTCTGTAAAGTATCCTAAAAGTCCTTTTCATGGAAAAATGAAGATATCCCGTTTATTTATAATCTTAATCAAAGCCTAGATACAAACTTTAATCAAAATAGTTTTTTTTTCTCTATTTTTGTCCTTTATTAAATTACACTTAATTTTAAGTTTAAACATCCATCAACATTTCAGGTTAGTTTTTTTTTAAGGTCGCAATACTTTACCTTTTGTGTTTGAAAAGTTAAAATATATAAATATTTACGTATAGCTTGAAAGTTATTGGTTTCATAAAATTACACTTAAATAAAATATTTGTAATATAAATAAATCTACATATTTGTAATGATAAATAATTTAAAATCTCAAATAGTTCCGGATATATGATAAAAAAAAAATTACACATCAGACCGGAGCCCTTAAAGTCAGTTTATCGAAATATTGAGAGAAGCCATTTTGTTTGGAATATTTATAAATAAAATTAATTCAGATTTAAATTATCTTTGTCAATTATCTTAATTTTTTCAAACTCGCTATGCGGTAGATACTACCTTTACTCTGAGAGCATTATAAATTTGCGTAAAACTTTGATCTGTAAGTTAAAATGAACATTCTATATTTCATCGTATTTAATAATAATGTGAACAAAATACAAAATTTACGAAAACAGAAAAGCGCACTAGGAAAGCTGTATGTAGAAGTGCGTATATTATTATATAATTACAAATTAATAATAGGCAGTAAATAAGTAAGAATAGTAGATGCTTTTAGTGGCTTGTCTAAGCGCCGGGCTACACGTGACGTCACAGCAGCGAGATGTGGTGTCTATACAGTGCTTACGGGAACGAGGCAACCTCTATATAGTAACCTTGGGAGCCACCCACGTCTTTAATCCCGCAATAACCTCGTATTTATCAGAAAAATTTAAACCACGGATGGAGCAAACAGCTGAAAATCTTACAGCCCCAAATCAGGCTGTGTGGTGGATAGTACAGTGTAGTTTTGTGATGGCATCTGTTATTCACATAGTGTCGTGGGGTCTTAGATTATTTAGTAAAAGAAGGATATTTTGAATTTACCGTTATGGTTGAACACACTTTATTAGGATAGAGACATTTGCCTCATAATTTACTTTTATTCTCTCTCTTCAATGTCGATCAAAATCACACCTTTAAGGTCCCAAATGCTAGATGCCACCAATCTACCTACTGATTAATCTATACGATAATTTCTTATTGATCGTATTATTTATTAATTATTACTCAAAGTGATGAATTCGTTTATCATCTCTAATTAAAATTAATGGAATTAAGCTACACATTGCATCTCATATCAAGCCAGCAATGTTCATTATTTAGGCCTTGTATTCTGGTGTAGCTGTCGGGGAGATAATAGTATTTTGAATATTACAGTTGTTAAACTATGACATATCACCTAATTTCAAGGACTGTAAAACTTAGAATATATTATAAAACAATAATTTTATCCGGTTTCTCTATGGGTGTGAAATGTGATATATTTTGTTATAATGACGAAAACCAATTTAGGGTGTTTGAAAACAAGGTGCTTAGGAATATATTTGGTCCAAAAAGGGATGAAACTACGATGGATTGGAGGAGGTTACATAATGATGAGCTACATAACCTTATAACTCATCCCAAGATAATGTTAGGATATTAAAGTCTCTTAGATTACGGTGGACAGGACACTAAGCATGAATGGGAGATTCTAGAACTTTGTTAAGGTTACTGACTTGCAAACCCAGTGAGAATAGATCATTGGGAAGACCTAACGCAGATGGGAAGATAACATTAGAATGGATCTGGAAAAGATAGGGTGTAATGAGTTGGACTGGATAGAACTAGCTCAAGATAGGTATAGGTGGCGTACTTTTGTGCGTGTTTCAATGAACTTACGAATTCCAAATGCCATAGTGTAAGTAAACTAAGGTGTTCATGCTAACCTCACTGATTCCCATAAAATCCCTATAAGAGAAACATAGATCCCTTTGAATTATCGAATGAGTATACTGCACATTGCTTGGTGAGAAAGCTGAGTTTGAATGGCTACAGTGAGTATTATCAACCAGATAAACGTTTGCATTTTATGACGATCTTAAACATATTTCCCAGCGTTCAACTGTATCTATGTCAAAGGTATATAAAAACGGCTTGAAACATTTGTAGATAATTTACTGATGATGTTCCTTAAAACATTATGAATTCAATAAAAACTTTATATTTCAGTCAGTTTTCAGACACCATTTTAAACAGTGACTGAGCCCATGAAATCTGTTGAAACTTCAGAGAATTTGTTATTAACAACAATAATAGCGCACATCAAGTTTGAAGGGTATTTGAACTTTTGTATCCAAGAAAATAAATTTAAGGCAGAACCTATTAAGTGACCCGGTAGTTTTATATTGTGTTATACAAGCACGGCACCTTCTCTAAAACTTATATGGTGAATATATAACAAGATTTACATAAAACCTATATAAAATTACTCTACAAATACCCATACATTTCTTTAGAACTCACATGTGATGAATCCATAGGTGAAACATATATGAAGGAAAGAAGACGCGAACCCGGTGAGGACTATCCCAATGAAAACTAGTAGTGAACCCAACACTGCAACCTTACGATGACCGTATTTCCGTAATAGAGGCCCTAGAAACAATCCTAAAACAACAAACACAGAATAGAATTAGTAATGTGACATTAAATTTTATTTACAGTAGGGATTCTATAAGATATTTCCAGATACTACCTATATTTTCCCAGGCTGCTCCTAGCAATAATCCAACACATAATCCTCTAGTTTTTTTATAAGCTTACTTCCTTAACACTTTCCAATACCCTCAAAACACCTATAATTGTCCAGATTCCCTCTCCTCTTACCATATTAATACCACCTAAATTTGTGTGGATCCCTTTAGACCACTCCAACCCCTTATTAGTTTTTGCGACATTCCTTACAATGCATAAACACTCCCCTAAATTTTACCAGGCCACTTTTACACCCTGCTAACATGTTAATATATTTTCCAGTATCCCACTTTCACAAACCCGTAAGTATGATTCGAGATGCAATGATATTAACTGTACTTTGTGAATAGTAATGTGTTGGTATTGTTTCACTATGAAGATGTTAAGCTGAAAATCCTTAAATAAAGCGTCTTATAGTGAACAGACAAAGCACAGACACTTGGCTGATCTATTAGTAAAAAATTCATAAAACAAGTTAAGCCTGATAGTCATAACGTAATAAGAAAACTAAATCCTTTAGTAAATATTATTGAGACCATATTCAGTATGTTTTTCAAAACTGTGTATGATCTTAGAGTATAGTTCTATTAAAGGTTAATCTTTCTAGCATACGCCAAAGCACAAAATCCTTTGAAAAATCTGTATTCAACAGGTTGTTAAAAAAAGCTACAGAGATATTTTAATGAGTTTCCTTTATCTAAATATCCTTATAAGTAATGTTTGCAAAGTATAATGAATTCTGGAAACTGTCGTAACTTTAAGGGATAGTGGTGACTCGTGGAATATTTCCATGGGGTTAAGAAAAATACAACTTGTTTGGCATGTATTATAAGTATAAGACCTTTTTTGTTGCTAGCTAACGACCCAGGAGGCTTCATCAAACATTTCAAAACCTGCTTTATAAAAGTGAGACTATCCCCAGTGGCTCATGGAAGACAGACACAGTCCTCCTGAAGGCCGTTTGTGAAATTTTTAATTATTTTTAAAATCTTACTATTTATTGATTAACAAACATTTGTTATAAAATAAGCATAGTTGTATAGCTTTCTTAACGTATTTCTTGTGTATAAAATATACCACAAAACAAACTGAAGATATTATTTTTTAGTTAAACTGCCATATCAATAAATAATTTAAAATCGTGTTTATATCAATGAAAACAATTATAACTGTCTCCAAAAATTGTTATTTACGTAATTTGTTTGTCAATCAAGATAATTCAAATAGATACTCAACGAAAAAATTAATTAAAATTCATAGCTCTTTGAACAACCTTAAAGTGATGTGTTAGACACACCTCTTAGAAAATTATTTTTATTTGAAAGTGTTATTCTTTAAACGAACTAATTATGTATTTTTCAAATATGTTTCTTCAAACGCAACAGTCCATCTTAAATAATTAATAGTTAAAACCATATTGAGACCTAAAACATCGGTACTTCATGCTAATTGACTCTTGTACGTTCTCATTCAGAAAACCTAAAATTATTCCAAGTGTTTCAGTGTTCCTAATAATATATATGAAAATTTTGATTCCTTGAAAAAACATAATTCTTGAATGAAATCCTACCTGAGACCAGACCGAGTGCAATGTTGGTGTTGGCGACAACAGCGATCTTTGTGGTGGACATGTGAAGCTCAGTGAAGGTATCTTTGTACAGAAGAGTGAAGGATTGAATGATAGCACCGATTACAGTCTGAAATAAATATGAAATTTAAATAACTGAAGGGCTTTCGTTTATAAGGATTTTCAATTTTATGAAAAATTACCACATGAATATAGAAATCGATCCCGTGACCTTCGACTTTGCACGTCACTGCTCTACTACTTAACCATCCTGGTACGTTTTATATCCAGGTAACCCTTAACTTTTTGGATTTATTACAGTCTGAAAATATATAATATATTACCTACACCTTTGGGTCAGGGCTTGGAACCTAGTGGGGAAAACTTTTTTTTCTTAAATGGTTTCCCACTATCCCTTCACAAAAATGTAATTTTCTCTAAATCCCCAAACCAGTATTGTAAATTTGCGGATAGTCCAAAAGGAAGTTAAGACATGGAATATTGACACTTTTTATTTGGGTGAATAAATACAAGAAACGATTAATAAAGGGAGAGAAATCTGGCCTCCATATTTAAATTAGGGGTAGTCCAAATTACACTAAGATATTTATTACAAACAAATAACTTATATTCATCACATGTGTAAGATAAACAACCCTTATAATAATTAGAGCGTTTTGAAGCAATTTTAAACCACATGATAGTCAAAGTTTATATATTTCCCTTAAAAGTTGTAATATACTATCCCGAAGTGATGATATGCCAAAATAGTTAGCTAACTAGTAGGTTCTTATGAAAAAAATTAATCACGTTTAACAAACCTGTATTAATCGATTAAGTTAATCATCAAGCCTGATTTTCATAGGAGGCTCGTTATTTGAAAACTAGCTATTCGTGTTGTCACAATGGAGTAAATAAAAATATTAAAAATATATTTACATAATTAGTTCATTTAATCAATTATGTAAAGAGAATGTATACTGTAATCCACATTGAGATATTATTGAAAGCTTTTAATAACTTTATAATTAATAAATTAATTAAAACACAATTATATAGTGTCAAATTTTAGTGACTTCAATCAATGTTGTTTTTATTAAAATCAGGATTAGTTGTAGAGAAGTTATACCATTATAATCATGGAGAGGGGCTTGGAAACTACAGTAGTAGAACAAAAATTAAAACCATCTTCAATGCACCTAGCCAAGATTAGGACCTCGAGCTTTCCAAAAGCTGTAACCTTGTGTATTTCTAGTTTAGCAGCTTAGACTACACCTCCCCTGATGCGGATATATTTTACTGACACGACGGTGACATTTGATACCATGTTATCAGCGAAGCTAGTAACTTTTTATTAAAGCCTTATTAAAATCAAATAAGATGGTAGTAAATAAATAGCATGAGAAAAAGGAGACTCCCCCTGGTTACTGATATAAAGGTGCTTGGTTTTTCCCGGAGGAACTATAGGCCCCTAAGTATTTTTCCCAAAAAGGGAATTGTTTCTAATGTCACCGTGGTCTGTTCAACTAGGTTTAAATTAGGTTTAAGATTTACAGCAGCTCTACACCTTCATAATAACTATCTACAAGTCATCTTATTGCGGGTATGACGTGTAGACAACTCTGGGCAATATTCTGTTCACACAAAATGTCTAAAAGTCACATGCATGGCGATCTAACTATATCCTATATCTCTCATGGTCAAATATGACATAGGCTAGACAAAATGTTATGAATTAAAGCAATAAAATCAAAATGATTACTCACGGAACTAATGGAATAGGCTAAGACAATTAACCAGCCCCATCCTCCATTCGGCGGGAGAAGTTGGGTATCCCTTGGCCTTTCTGTCATCGTGTATTCAGTGTTATGTTCCTTATCGTCGAATCAACTTATGGACGTACATTCAAAGTTAGATATCCTATAAGAGTGGTGGTGCTTCCTAGTTAGTCCTTTTTCTAGTTCGTCCCATCGCTCCGCCCTAGAGACCTAAAAACAAAATAAGTGAAATTAAAACAAAAAAAACATCGAAGTGACATTTTCTCAAAAATCCATTTATTTGTATGTTTTGAAAATGTATTGTCTATTGAATTAGGAGTAAAATCAACAAATGGCTCTTACCAACCAGTGCTGTGATTTATAAGGCAAAAGGTTAAATCCTTTTTCTTTTCAGCCCGGTGACTACGTTTTTTTTAAAATGTAATTTCTTAGACTATTTCTTGTCTCTAAGAAAGACCAATGTCCGATATAGCAAAATGGCTACACATTAAAAAGAATTTTCAATATATATTAATTAAAAAAGTTGTAATCTCTATATATATTTTAAAATAAAGCCCTAAAAACAAATTCTTAGAATAAACCTTAATTAATTTGGGCTAGAAATGATTTAATGAGTTTTGTAATTTCTCTCAATCTTTAGTTGCCATTTCTTGAACATTCTATTTGTGTCTCTAATCTGAATTTTGTTCTCGGCTCCTAATTGTGGTGATTTCATTACAGAAAACTATTTTCCTAATTTTAAAGATGTTCAAGCTAGTTTTGAATTAATTTTTAAATGACGAGTACATTTGTGATCTCCTTATGGGTAAACTTTTATTCTAAAATAAATATCATTGAAGAGTTCCTTTAGTATTTTAATTGATTTATAACAATTAATAATCGATCATTCATGAAAGGGCCTATTTCCACAAATGTTAGTATTACTGGAGAAAACAAAATATATATGTTAAGAGAGGTCAAAACGACAGACAGATTTACTTTTAGAAAGGAATTCTGACATAAATAAATCACAGAAACCTCGTGAAAGGGACCTTGAACAGCTGTATTAAGAAATATAAAAAAGTGAGTTTAGGTAACAAGGATAAATATGGCCTTTTCTAAATTACTGTTTCAATATTATTGAAGTTCCAAAGATGTATAAGTCAAATAAACTTCAATAAAGGAATAGATTCGTTTTTATAGCTATGAGAAGATTAACTAACACCTTGGCTCAGTTGGTAGAATATTTACCTACTGAGCTAAGGGTTCAAAGTTCGATTCCAGGCATGGCCAAAAATGTATCATTAATGAAAATATGGAATTACCCTTTCATATTGATAAGTTGACGGCCGGGACCTGTATTTTGTGCCTGTAGATTATAAGCCATATGAACCTACAACAGGCCTAGCCAGCCGGTAGTGTAACATATATGGCTTGAATAAAAAACTGACCTAGCCCACACGCTGGAAACAGTAGAGTGGAAGTTAACTAAAAGTGTATTAAGGAATGTCCTCAACCCCAGAGAAACCTTTTTCTCTATACCTCAACTAGATTTAGATTAAAACTAAAGATTGTTTAAGAAAATATTGATAAATTATTGTTTCCTAACAAAATAAATGGTATGGGGCACCGCACATACTTTCACTCTCTTTTATCTTAAAATAAAGACATTTACTAAAACATCATAAGATTTGTTAAACGAAATAACACACATTGTTGCAGAAACACTCAACCAAAGAGCACAAATGAAATAATATACAATGTTAGAGGAATATTTATTAAAGAGGAGTATATCTTTCCACCAAAGAGCATAACAATCAATTATTTAATATCTCAAACTACTCAATAAAAATATATAGGCCTAATATCAGTTTCCTATAGCACAGAAACTGTTGGTTTTTGTAGAGTTATATTCAAGATTAAAATATTTTTATTTTTAACAACTTTACAATAGTAAGTTATTTCGTATTTCAAATAGTTGCGGTGATATGATCAAAATTGGAAATGCCTAAATTCGTATAGTAAATACACTCAAAGTAATTTTATGGAAAATTGGCATTTTGTTTGTAATGTTGAGCAGTTTCTAAATACAGAATATAATCAAACTCGTTAGAGTAAATTTTGAGAAAATCAATATTTTTTGTTTGCCCTTCAATAAACTACTCCTAAATTTGAGTTAGATATGCAATTCCAAAAATCCTTTGAAGAACCTTATGAAAACCATAGATACCCAGTTTTAGCACATTTTGCTAAATGGTTTCGGCTCTAGGCCGAGATAGTCACACAGACAGATTGCATTGCAAAAACAACTTTTTAAGTTTCAGGGGGTCATGAAAAGTCGACATTTATCAAATTCTTAAGTTGGATTTTTTTTTTTTTTTTTTTTTTCGATTGCAATAATTCTCTCTTTGAGGGGTTGAGAGAAAGTAGAAGTAAAATGTTTGAAGAAAATCAAACCCAGTTTAAACGATCTTTAATGTTTTAATGGAAGGACAAAATAACCTAAGAAGACAGGATGAAGGGATTGTTTATCTTCAACCAAAAACTCAACATTTATTTTCCGACTGTGAGGGAAAAGCGCGTTGTTGAAACTATTCCTCATAAAGTCAGAATCAGGTCTTCTGGCCGTTTAGCCAATCCTGTAAATACGAACATTTTCAAAATGAACTTTTTCTCTGATTATTATAATCCATAAAGTATGGATATTTTCACCAATCTACTTTATTTTAGAAATGTTTAAGCCTAAGGAAAAAATTTCATAAGACTGTGAATTATTAATTTAATTTGCAAGTAGCCGTATACTTAGTATCCATTAATTAAATAAATAGTACGATACACTAGAACCAAATTTAATATAGCTTATAGTGTATTATAGCTGGGGATAGCACTTCCAAAAAATGGTACGGAACTCCGCACGGACTTTCTCGCTCTATTATTTAAAAATGGAGATATTTACTCAAAACTCGTAATATATGTTAAACGAAATAATATACAGTAACAAACCTAAGAATATATTGCACTATAACCTATGTAAAACAATTTTTCGAGTCCCGGTTTTAAATTTTATAATTTTATTTTACTATTGAGTTCAAAATGGAAATAGATCATTGTTGTACAAACACTTCTCCTAAGAGGTTTAAGGAAAAATAAACTTATTGAGAGACTTACTTATTTTTAATTACTTTATGGCATTGGAGAATTATTGAGTTATAATTTAAGTTGTATCTCTTTACAACTAAAGCTCACAAAATGGTATTAATATAGTTGCCAATATCTCAGAAACTGTTGGTCTTATAAAAATCTATTTCATATAAAAAATTATTTTTAATAGTACTACAATTTTGCAATGATAAGTTATTTAGTATATCAAATAGTTGCGGAGATACGGAAGTTTCTGCTTCTAAAAAGTACCCTAAAGGGGGGGTAAATTAGCCAGTTTATTTATAATCTTAATCAACATCTAGATACGAATTTTAATCAAAATAGTTAGAGCCGATTTTGAGAAAATTGATTTTTTTTTTCTTTTCGCCCTTTACTAAACTACTCTTAGGTTTAAGTTTAAACAGACACACAGAGAGATGACCTTGCAAAAACTACTTTTTAAAATTCGATGGATCATGAAATGTTGACATCCATCAACATATCAGTTTGGCCTTTTTTAAGGTCGCAATATTTTCCTTTATGTTTGAAAAGTTTTAAAAATATAAATATTTGCTTATAGCTTGAAAGTTATTGGTTTTATAAAATTATACTTCGAATAAAATATTTGTATTATAAGTAGATCTACATATTTAAAATGAAAAGTAATTTCATATCTCAAACAGTTCGGAAATAGGATAAAGAATGATAATTTACGCATCAGAACGTAGCCCTTAAAAATAATTTTGCCGAAATATTAAAAGTGGCCATTAGGTTTGTAATATTTATATATGTTTTGAAATGAAATTTAATCAAAAGGTTAGAGCCGATATTGAGAAAATCGACTTTTTCTCTTTTTGCCCTTGTATTTTTGATTTTTGATTTCTACGACAGGAAATAGGTTTATTTAGATTTCAATATATTATATTGTCAACAAATGAAAAGCATCCTTTTGTATGCAAGGAATTATTATTCTATGTTCCTATTCAAGTTTTATTTCTGTCATAGATCAATGCCTTCCATAAATTTACATAAAGTTTTCATTCTCAGTTAAAAAGATAATTATAATTGTGATCCATCATGTATTACGTTTTTAGCAAGTAGCCTATTTATTTAGTAACACTACAGGGTTAAAAGTATATGAGGCTTCCTAATTAGGGTGGGACATGAGCCCTTAGACATTACTTTGAAGTTGGAGTCATATTAAAAACACTTATATGTTTTCAGTCAAAGTTCAAAGGTACACTCAGGGGAAAGGTGAAGGGAAAGGTAAAAATATGTTAAATAATAGTACTATGGAACAATGAAGTGGTGTAGAATATATAAACTATATTTTAAGACTATTTTTATAATTTTAAGCTAAAAATTTAGGTCGTTTTCCATTAAAACACCCATTAAAATTCCAATTAGGATTAAAATACAGAAATAATTATTTAGTTATAAACCCCCCTTAACCCTAACGCTACCACCAATTCCTTTACTTTACCCAATTAAAAAACTGAGTACCACAGCCAAAGCTAAAGAGCTCTATACTATAGCCAAGGGCAATTACATACAAACGATTTCACCAATATAAAACAAAATATTGTGATACCTATTAAAACTGTAAGTACTCACCGTCTTGGAGTTTAAAATGTATGTTAATTCTACATTGAAGATTAATTAATGATAACTTCAATACGTAGATATTCACTTGGCATTAATCATGTGTAGCACGTGACACTTCCGTAAAGGGCATTAAATGTATTTAACTAAATATTCTCAAAATTAATTCGACCCAGCTGCATACGAGTACTTTAATTTTTACTTCCGGTTCCTTGATTGTTTTTTTAACAGGCATTTGTAGAGTTAATCACACACACAAGTGAGACGTCAGCCATAAGAGACTTTGGAGTCTCCCAACAATGGGAAGATGTAGTGTGGCCTACTATCACTTGGGCAAATAAACCCGACAACACGGATTCTGACAAAAGCCTTACGTACATGAACTATTTGTTACTGTGCTTTTACCACCAAGGTAACTAACTGAATGATTACTCTACAGCAAAATAGAGGAAAGTTTCAACAATCCGGACTTGTTGTATGCTCCATCGGATAAATTTTGATTCACATCCCATTGGGGTAAATCAAAGTTCACTTGGATGGTCTAAACTTATTATGTTCCAAATATTAAGTGTATAAAATATATTAATAATAAAGTAAATATACATTGCCATAAATAATTGATTGGCACGCTCACCTTTTGTCTTCTCACGTTTTCCCCTATGTGTAGCCTAGCGAGCCCACCCTTTGTCTTTTCACGTTCTCCACTTAGTACCTAGGAGCCACCCTTTGTCTTCTCACGTTCTCCCCTATGTGTAGCCTAGCGAGCCCACCCTTTGTCTTCTCACGTTATCCACTATGTGTAGCCTAGCGAGCCCACCCTTTGTCTCTCACGTTCTCCACTATGTGTAGCCTAGCGAGCCCACCCTTTGTCTTCTCACGTTTCTCCACTATGTGTAGCCTAGCGAGCCCACCCTTTGTCTTTTCACGTTCTCCCCTATGTACCTGCGAGCCCACCCTTTGTCTTCTCACGTTCTCCCTATGTGTAGCCTAGCGAGCCCACCCTTTGTCTTTCACGTCTCCCCTATGGTAGCCTACGAGCCCACCCTTGTCTTCTCACGTTCTCCACTATGTTAGCCTAGCGAGCCCACCCTTTGTCTTCTCACGTTCTCCCCTATGTGTAGCCTAGCGAGCCCACCCTTTGTCTTTCACGTTCTCCCCTATGTGTAGCCTAGCGAGCCCACCCTTTGTCTTCTCACGTTCTCCCCATGTGTAGCCTAGCGAGCCCACCCTTTGTCTTCTCACGTTCCCCACTATTTAGCTAGCGAGCCCACCCTTTGTCATCTCACGTTCTTCCTCCATTTTGTAGCATAGCGAGCCCACCCTTTGTCTTCTCACGTTCCCCCATTAGTCTGGCGAGCCACCCTTTGTCATTCTCACTTCTCCTCTATTTGTAGTATGGCTGACCCACCCTTTGTCTTTTCACGTTCCTTATCTGGTGAGTTCACCTTTGTCTTCCCTTCTCCTTATTGTAATGGTGACCACCCTTTGTCTTTCACGTTCTCCCCTTAGCCTGGTGAGCTCACCTTTGTCTTCTCACATTCTCCCCTATTTGTAGTATGGCGAGCCCACCCTTTGTCATCTCACATTCTTCCCTATTTGTAGTTTAGCGAGCCCACCCATTTGTCTTCTCATATACACCGATTGGACTACAACGGGATTCAGAAGTGTTAATTTCATTAATTTCAACTATTCACTTTTTAACGTATCGCAGACATGAATGGATATCTATAAATTGAATTGAATAGGTAAGTCTTGTTATTTAACTCATTTAATTGTAAAACCTGTTCAAACTTAGTCATTCCATGACCTAAGACTTTAGAAATTAACTATATGACTTACCAGGGGGGATTTGGGGGTCCCACCCCCACCTCCCGCCCCCGTTATTTTATTAACAAAATATACATGGATTTATTTATGGTTCAAACATTATCAAATTGAAGATACAAATACAAATTATATGGCTGTGTTATCATAAAAAGTACTTCAGAGAGTTTCTAGAGATGTTTAATATTTAGAATTTGTCTTAGACTCTGGCAGTTAGTGGTTATGTTGCCATAAATAACACTTCATATAGGTTCTAAAACTGTTTATCATTTAGATTTTATTCTAGCTTCTGGTAATTGGGGGATGTCCTCACAAACCTCCCTCATTCCCCCCCCCCCCCCCGAAATGATTGGCTGGCTGCAGCCTTGGAACTTACATCTCTTATTCGGGCGTTTACATTTTATACAGGTTCCAGAAGGAGAGGTAAAGTGTCACTCACTTTGGCCTGAGATACAAGGCTGGTAAAACATGCATACGCGTTAGAATCATTTAGAATAATCGAGATTAATGATTCGAAAAAAAATTATATTTGAGATTTGAAAAAGGAAAAAATAAAAAATATTTTCAAATTTTAAGTAAAGATAATTTTTTGTTGTTTAGCCATACATTTAATGTTCTACCATTTTTTCTCAGGTATTATTAATCACAGGATAGAAATTCCTATAAAAAATAATACCTTTGGTAATTAATTATGTGTAAACCCACTTTGGTTAATAGAGTATTTCATTAAAAAGATTTAATCTGCTTAGATAATGTCAAATTGGTAAGTAAAGTATACTGATTGATACTACTTACTACGCGTGAACGTAGTATATATTATATTATTTTAATATTGGACACATTTGATAAGAGAAAATTAACTAAAAACTATAAGAGAAAGATAACTATAAAATAGTTTGTGATGTATCCGTTTTAAATCTACTTGTTTATCAATTTCAATCGAATTACGCCATTTAAAAAAATTAGGGTGCGATATGTCCAAATGTTTTTTTTCTTATAGAATTTAAATAAATGGTAGTTTACGGTAGACTGCATAGATTTTCTCCAGTTTTTTATAAATATTTACTAAAAACTTGTAAGATTTATGAAACGAAATAATAGCGTTTGAAAATTGGAACACTGTTACAGAAAAATTGTGGAAAGAGAAACAAACCAAATAGCATAAGAATAGATTCCATTTTCAAAGACCTGAATAATTAAAATTATACAATTTTTTTTCTAGCTCAGAAATTATTTGTTTTATAAAAATATATTTCAAATAAAAGTATTTATCATTAATAACACCCCAAC
Organism: Timema cristinae; assembly: GCA_039000515.1. Lineage (NCBI taxonomy): Eukaryota > Metazoa > Arthropoda > Insecta > Phasmatodea > Timematidae > Timema > Timema cristinae. The sequence goes on from JBCFYV010000012.1 coordinate 45,899,943, forward strand.
TTTACAATGAAAATTTATTTCGTATTTCAAATAGTTGCGTAAAAATGATTAAAATTTTCCCTAATTAAAGAATTCTCAAAGTCATTTCATGAGAAAATGCGAATTGCTATCTTGTTTATAGTGATAAACAGTCTCTATGTTGAAGATTTTATCAAAATCGTTTGAGAGAATTTTGAGAAAATCTAGTTATTACCTTTTTACCCTCCAGTAATCTACCCTCAAATATAGGCTTAGATATTTAATTCTATAAACCTCTAAGGAGCCTTATGAAAAACCCATGTATCATGTTTAAACACAATCACAATCGGTAAAACAGTTTCGGCTCTAGCCCGAGGTACAGGTAGACAGACGGATAGACAGACGGCGTAAATCACGGATTTGGTTTCAGGGGGTCATAAAACTTCTACATTTATAAAAATCACCAGTCCGAGTTTTTTTATGATAATAATTTTCTCCAAGGGATTGAGATAAAGTAAAAGGAGCCAAAATATGTTTTACAAATATATATATAACCTCCCTGCTATTTATATCTACATATTTCAAGGACTTTCATTCATTACTTAGTTACGTAATGAGATGAAACTACATAATAACCCGTTATTTGAGTAGAACAATGCTTCAATATTTTCTTTACTGTCCTAGTATAGTCAAAAGCACAAAGCAATCTCCTTTTTCCTAGAATGATACATTTTAATACTTTCCAAGTATTAGGTAGTAAAATGGCTTTCAATTACGAGAAAAGAGCTTAAGTGCATCAGCATTTGCCCCATAAGACGTATGTATAAGAGTTGAGTCCGCATATGTTCATGGGCTTTCAATTACACAAGAGTCTGTCGTTCTGCCGCCTCTCGCCCCCATCACCTCACCTTTCTCCTAGCAGCCCTTCTCCTCCCTTGAGTCGACATTACAGCCTCCCTCCCATTCTCTTAGCGCCTATCCTCCCAGGTTGCAGCCTTAATCCCCTTCTCTTATCATGACCACCAATCCTTCATCCCCCTCCTCCCAGTCTCCTACCCCCATTGCAAAGCTTCCAGCCCCCATCCTGTACTATTACCTCCTTTGACTTCCTGTATCCATCTTGAGAAAGAGGTAGCCTGCCTCTATCATGACCGTGTTGATCCCATCCATCTCCAATCCTATCTTCTTACCACCCACTCCACTTACCAGCTGGTCATTAGAACCTGGCGGCTTGGATCTTGTACCTTAAAATATGTAGCTATCGTCTCACCACCCGCTCCTTGATACCTGACGATTTAAATCTTGTACCTTAAACGATGTAGCCATCATCTTACCATCCGATCCTTAATACCTGACGGTTTAGATCTTGTACCTTAAACGATATGTTCTTCTTGTTTACCACCCATCCCTCAAAATATTCTGAAACCCTTTGTAACGGTTTTAAACGGTACGAAACTGTTTAAAACGGTATGAAATAATTATGCATTACTCTCCACCCAACACCTTAAACGTTGAGACCATTCATCCTTTAGCCTGCACATCGAGAGTCTGAAATGGGGATACTTTCTAAACAAGCTAAACTCTAGATGATACTCTGATAAGTGAATATACCTTTCTGACTAATTTTGATAAAGGAGGCATTTCTGAGAATTAATGATTATGATAGTGCTGTCCTAATTAGAACATATTTGCCCCTAGTGCATGGGATATTATTTGCAGCCTCTACTAGTAGTCCTGACGTTCACTCAGTTTGTAAACCAAATTAAAGGGTCTAGTAACTTTATGATGATAGTCGCCTAGCTTCCAGGACATATAGTTATATAGGACATCTAGAGCTATATGAGCTTTCATTCATATTAATAGATGATGAATTTATCTTTATCGACTATCTTCTTACAACCTTGCCTTTGGTAGCATTTTGCTAAACTAGTTGAGTTATTACTGCCAGTTTAAAATTTTCGAAACTAATCAAGTTAGCTAGTTCCTCTTGTTGTAGGTTTTTATTACTCAATGTTGACCACCTAATCTTGCTTATACTATTTATGCTAATTTTACTTCATAAAGCTCTATTAATATATGCAAACTTAATAAGGGCTTTTGTGACCAGCCTGATATATAGTTCACCAAAACTTATCTTTTCAACTAACTAATTTATTTATTCTATTTTGATGCATAATCAGAGAATACACCACGACACCAACTTATGGGTATTATTATTTGTATGTAACATATTATATATTAAATAAATTATTGTATGTCATGTACCTGTTATTTCTATCATAACTTTAACCCCTCCCCCCCGCCCTCATTTTTAGGAGGATTCCCAACAATCACGATATGTTAAAGGAGCCAAGATTTTTGACCTATCATATAAGTAGCAAATGTAGTCTCCAATACTGTTACACATTGAAGGGTCATGTATTAACGGGGAAATCCCGGTTGGCAAACACCACCTTTAATCGACACCTCAGGAATGTGGTCAAGTCTCACGCATCACTTACTGAGACGTCTCTAAAATCTCTAGACATTGGTTGATGTACACTACACCTAATTTCATAGCTGAGGAACTGCAGGTCGTATGGAGAAAACATGTATCTTCGCTCTCTCTCTGTCACTACTTGCCAAATATTCTCGCTTTCGTTTGTTGGGAAGGGAAGGGGGAGGGTTTACTTGGAGATCCCTTATTGAAAACAATGCGGCATGTGAGTTTGGGGGGGGGGGGGTCAATTGACAGGCAAACACATTTCCTCTCGGTTTACAGCCTTTTCTAAAAACATTTAACTATTTCCACAATAGTATTTTTTTCAAGATTTAAGTTTATTAACGTTTCTCTATTTGAACGTAATTATGCTTAAACTATTTTATGTATAAAGTTTTTTCCTCATAATTAATATACAAACAATTTGCATTGCCACTAGATTTACTGAACAAGTTCCGTCTTTACGAAAGTAGTTGTAGATTCTTAGCACCATTGCCCTTACTTTACTACTAAATATTTTCCTCTTGGAATGTAATTGCTTGTAATAAGTCAGAGATTCTATAATTTTTGCTATATTTCAACTGTTAAAAATACACTATTATTCAAATAAATATATTAATATATACATAAAACTATAGTTCCACAACCTTACGGCAAAAAAACCCACACAACCAACATATACACACAAAATCTTAACGTGAGCAATAAAAAATCAATTCAAAGTAGTATTAGAATATGTGTTTGTTTAGTGAATTTTTTTTAGATAGTTATTAGAAACACGAGACTCAGACTACTGTAACTTTACGACTGTGCTGGAGTAAGAAGCACCAATTACTGACAACGACAGCCCATCATTGCCAAATTTAATATATATTTGAAGGAAGACTGATCATGGAAAACCAAATAATGACAACGCTGTTGCTCAATATTAAGCATGCAGCATGCAGCAATGAAATAAGGTGTAGTAACGCTTCGAAGTAACCTTGTATCAGCTATCTCCAGATGTAGTACACTCTGTCACTGAAAAAGTATACCTTTTAACTATCGCCTCATGAAGAATCTATTATCTAAATTACGAGCATCTTAGACTTAGCTCTTTGACTTACACAACTTAAGTTTATACATTGCGAGTCTACCCTTGCAAGATTTTACCAGATTATGTAGAGAATGTACTAAATAACCACGAAAGCTTTTTTTTAAATGTATTCAACTGAAAAACTAGAATTTAAACAAATCATAGACGCTCTACTTGATGGTTTCGCTATGAAACATTAAATGTGTAAAATGCTTAGGGCGGAAAAATTACACTTTTTAAACAAATCATAGAGGCTCTCCTTGAATGGTTCCGCTATGGAATATAAAAGTTTGTAAAATGTCTAAGGCTGAAAAACTCTACTTTTTATACAAATCATAGAAGCTCTCCTCGAATGGTTCCCCTATGGAATATAAAAGTTTGTAAAATGTCTAAGGCTGAAAAACTGTACTTTTTATACAAATCATAGAAGCTCTCCTTGAATGGTCCCCCCTATGAAATATTTTAGCATCGCGTTTTATAAAATATCGACGTTTGAGCGTTTAAACAAAATGAACTATCCGCTCATGCTAGTTTTGACTCGAACTAGAGTGTATCCAGATAATTATCTTTAGTTTACTAATGTTTCCTCGGATTTGATATTGTCCATTTAAGCGCTAAATAATGTTGGGTTTTAGCTCGGACCAATGTGTTTACAGATTCTATCTTTAATTTTCCGGTGTTTTCACAGATTGGTAAATCTTTCGGCAATCCGCTTGCGTACATTCTTGAGGTTTCGTTTAAAAGTTCTGTTTGCCAACCGGGAATTCCCCGCTAATGTACGGCCCATCGATGTGTGACAGTATTGGAGACTACATTTGCTACTTGTATGATAGATTGGACACCTTGGATCCTATAATATGTAATGATTGTTTATAAAGTACACATTCTATAGGACGGTTAGTTTAAAATGGATATGCAGATAAAATATGGCTGAATAGACATAAGATGTTCGTTTAGCTTCGAGATATCTAGGTCGGTGATGATTAGGGTAAGTTAGGTAGGGTAGGTTTAAAGTGGACCGTTATTTGACATAAACATTATAGCTTACGATGAGATTAAGAAAGGTTTAACAACATTCACTTATCGAAGTATAATTTAGAGTTTAGCTTGTTTAGAAAGTATCCCCATTTCATACTCTCGATGTGCAAACTAAAGAATGAATGGTGTCAACGTTTAAGGTGTCGGGTGGATAGTGGCACATAATTATTTTGTACCGTTTTAAACCGTTTCAGAATATTTTAAGAGATGGGTGGTATGCAGGAAGGACATCTCGTTTAGGGTACAAGATCTAAGCCGTCAGGCATCAAGAAGCGGGTGGTAAGATGATGGATACATCCTTTGAGGTACAAGATTCAAGCCGTCAGGTTTAAAGGACCGGATGGTAGCGGGGTGGTTGGTAAGAGGATAGGATTGGATTGTAGCTGGATGGGGTCAACATGGTCGTGATCGAGGCAGACCTCTTGCCCAGGATGGATACAGGAATTTAAAGGATGTAAGAGTACAGGGTGGGGACTGGAAGTTGTGCAATGGGGGTAGGAGACTGGGAGGAGGGGGATGAGCGATTGGTGGTCATGATAAGAGAAGGGGATGAAGGCTGCAACCTGGGAGGATAGGCGCTAGGATTACGGGATGGAGGCTGGAATGTATACTCAAGGGAGGAGGAGGGCTGCAAGGAGAAAAGAGGAGGAGGGGGAGAGGTGGCAGAATGGCAGACATAAGATATTATTGTGTAATTGAAAGCCCATAGACATATGGGGACTCAACTCTTACATATACGTCTTATGGGGCAAAAACTGAAGTTCTTTTCTGTGTAACTGAAGGCCATTTTCTACCTACTCCAAGTGATTTGGGTTTAGTAATATAAATATTAACAATGTAGGTGAAGTTACCTTTTTGTTGGTATCATTTAACAATCAGGTTACATTAGCATTTTGATTTAATTGGAGTATTTGGAGAGGGTAGTTTAAAAATAGTACACCTGCATTAGTGTGGAGATATAATAATAATCATAATAATACCATATTAATAAATCACATTTTAAAAACATCCTTTAGTACACCCCGCAGGAATTTGAACTCCAACATCCTCGTAAATTGAAACCAAGGGTCATGCGATGCTAATGCATTAAGTGGCCACTGATTAAATTATGTTTGAAACAGTACATATAATAAATGTTTGACTCTATCATTATTGAAACGTATATTATTAATTTGTTGTGAAAACCACTCATATTACATTAAAATTGTCGCTATTTTAAATGTGATATTTTAATGACAGTCCTAGAAAAACTTTTGTAATTTTGGTTTTATCATTCACTTTAAATTATGACTCATTTTTCAAATAATTCTCAATACAAGGTCATACAAATACAATTAAAATGTATGTCTGCACGTTGCAGTTTTATGAAGTGCATTAGCATTGTGCATTCAAATTAAATTGCAAACAATGGTGTATAGTGCATACTATCTTAACTAATCATCAGTAAATAGTATAATAATGAAATACAATGTATCTCACTCTTAGGATATTTATAACTCTTTAACACATCTCAAGAATCTTTATTTTAAAGGTTTGCTAATTATCATAAAAATACTTATCTAGTGATATTTATTACGTGTCGAGTGAAACATATTTGGGAAACTTTTTAATACTTGATATTTCATGGCGATTTATTTTGATTTTAAAATAGTTTACTTTAACTTCTAATTATGATTAGTGGCAAATAATGATGTGTTGGCTTCAAAATTATTCTTAGTGTACCAGTCAGTATACACTGAGAAGAAAATATTTCACTATTACAAGAACGTGTAGCTGATTCAAATACAACGAAACTAACCTAGTTTAGTCGAGTTGTCCAGGTCAGGTTGGGCCAACCAACAACAGCCAAGGATAAAGCGACAATAATTCTACATAAGCTAAGAATGTATTCATATATCTTCATAGCCTTAATTTGTCAACTTAACCCTAAAAATATTTAATTCATTCATAATCATAAAATGTAATAATCTAGCATTTTTTATAAAGTTAAATCTCCTCGTGTAACAGACAAAATATTTTCAAATTGCTTTTCACATTTATAATATATGTGTATTTTATTAATTTATTACTATTTTATTTAATCTTGCATTCATTTGTTGATAATTTTTATAAAATGTTAAATTTGACTAATTGATATGACACAATCTTGAACAAGTTAACTTTGTATCAATATATTATTTTTCATCCCTAATAAATCAAAATATTTGATAAAATATACAAAATATAAATGTACAGTTGGGAGAAACTTTAATTTCGGCACTTCATTTAGTTAAGTACTTTTTTAGCCTTTTCTTAACAATTAATTAAGTTTTAACCTAATAGTATTTAGACTAATTAAAATTATATTGATCAAAATTGGAAATGGCATAGTAATGTTCTCAAATGTAGTTTTGGTCTAGTTATAGAAAACCAGCTGTTCTAAGAAAAGGGGGACATCCGAGGTTAGTTTTAGTAAATAATAATTTAGAATATATTTTGTAATAAAATATAAACTAAATTTATTATTTAATTAAACTTATCTAAGTTGGTCTTTTTAATATGTATTAATAATTCTCATTAATTACTAAATAGTTTTCATTAAACATAAAATAAGATATTAAACTAATTTTTCTTTCTGTATACTAACATTATGTTAAATATTATATTTTAACCCCTTTGCGAACTTGGAGTTTTTTTGTTAAATCATGTGGTTCCTCCAAAAATTTATTAAATATTAAGTTTAACATTCTGGTTGGTAATGGCTTAATTTAATAGCTATAAGTGAGTCGGGAGGGTAAAATTAAAATGTAGTAATTTTAAAGTAGTAAACTAAACGTAGGATCTATGTTGGTTAGAAGTACATTTTAATAAGTTTAAATTAATTATATGAAGGTTTTTAAATAGTAAATTAAGCTAACAAGTATTTTTCTTAAAAACACACCTAAAGATAATGGTAAAATTAAAGAGCTATAGTTTTAAAGCAATGAAATAAACATAGGAGTTATACGTGTCATAAGTAGAGTACATTATAAATAAGTTAAAATTAAATATGGGAGGTTTTTAAACAGTTAAAACCACAACAAGTAAACCTCAATTGGAGAACCATCTCCAGTGCAGGCCTACTCAGTTTAGATTCAAATCTCTCCTTTGCCATCACTGGGTATATTGTGAGTCTAACGTCTAGGAGCATGTGACCACTGGTGTGGGAGTACTCAAATACCAGTTATCTGTCCAATCTATTGTCATCTTGTCATAGTCACTAAAATAGTTTTTTATGTTATCCATGTAAAATATGTATCAAACATAAATCTCTATTATATACATAATAGGCCCATTAACGGAAAAAGTACAGTACATCTCAAAATCAGTAAGTGTAATATATGTTTCTACCCAGATTATCTACGTTGGGGACTTCTACACTTAAAAGTCAAATCCATATTATCAGTCAACATGGACAGTAGACTTAAGAAGCAAGCTCATTCTAAAGGAAACAGTGAAGATGTTAAATCAAACCTTTCAACAAGCAAGAGAGGTGTTGGTAAAACTGTGGAGCTCGTTCCCCCAGATGGAGGCTGGGGATGGGCAGTAATGCTGGGAAATGCGCTAAGTAATGTAAGGAATGTTCGAAACTAGTTTTTTATTTGTGTGTGTGTGTTGTGGTGTGGTGGGGGTGGGGGTGGCGCACCTAGTCTTAAAACACGCTCTGGATAATATGTTAAGAGAGTAACGTGGAAGGTAGATTTTAGAAGAAATGTATTCGCATTTACATGGAAGGTGGCTGGGAAATAATTTAGGAAAATTTGCCCTCAGTACATCTAACCTCCTAGTCACCTGTATAAGCTTAAGGTTTTCAATTATCAAACAAATGGGCTACATACATTTCTCTAATTATTTCAATAATTTGATAAAATGACATTACAATTAATTTATTAGATAGTATTATTATTGAATGTTTATGAAATATGTTCTGCAATTATTATTGTATTAAATTAATTATTTAAATTGTATTATGCCTTATTACCCATTTAGGCTACACTCATACTTACACTAATGGGGTAAGAATGAGGAAGGTAGAATTTGATAGGGGCATGGCATGTAGTTTTTCCATGGTGAGTAAAAATGTGTTAAAATAGTACCTGTTATGTGCTCTCACTGGTCGTTAGGCATTGTTACCCATTTTGTCAATCACATAGAGGCTCTTCTATATAGGAATATTTCCCTTACCTTCTTATTTGACTGAGGTATGAGAACCTATCACAAGTACAGTCTAAACTAACTATGTTTATTCTGGTAGCACTTCACTAAATTACAATTGAGTTTAGAGTAAATGTAATCACATCTGCGTGGATAGAGAGAGTTAAATAATAAATAATATTAGGTCAGTACCTTCTGTACCGGTTAGATTGGCACCAGGCTAACATGTTAGTTCGAGATGTAGTGACGTCACCTCCAGATGGTACTGGCGTAAGGTTGCGCAGCGTGGCTTGGAGGATCGGTGATTTGAGCTCGGTCATTCGCACTCCGCAGTAAGAGGTCAGTTGAAATCAGTGTTGACTTGTAGCAAGACTGGGGGAGTGGACATGTTGAGTTAAGAGAGTGGATCGCTCAATTAGCCTCGTGGATGAGACCTGTTAGTGGCCGTGCGGAGTTGATAAAGTATTGATATGTACAACACAACAATAATAAAGTTCAGGTAAGCACGATAACATTGGGGTGTGTCTTTCTTGTATGATACCTTCAATTGACTAAGTGGAAATAGGTCGCCGAGCAGTGGCGATTCGCGAGGATCAGATGCGAATGACCCATGCCAATCGCTCTGTTACCATCATTGTGTGTGTCCAACTCCTTGGAAGACCAGCTCTTTGGTATTTATTATATAAGTATATCATATTATTATATTATTAACTAATTTAGAGTTAAAATTCACTAATGATCAAAGACTTATTAATGTTATATACATACCAAGGTTGAAATGTTGAAAGGCTCAGAGATTGTTTCTAGATGATTAACTATCCTGTGATGCAAACATTCACCCTGCTCTACAAGGACAGATTTAATGAGATTGGAATGTCAGCGACAGACGCTTCAGTGATCCTTAATGTAAACTATGCCTTCGGAATGGGCCTAGGTGAGTGTAGTTGAAAGTTCTAAACATTTACATCACTGAGACAAGAGTCAAAAAATAAATATATTTTAAAAGCTACAGGATTATCTATAATTTTAAATTATAAACAAGCGATTATTGCTTAAGATATTTGTAATGTGTATATCAACACATAGCATTTAGGATGTTGATGTTTTTGGTTTTTTTTAATAATGAAAACTGTGTGAAGCCTCAAAACTTTTGATACGAATCTAACTAAGATTAATTTTATTCAAAATTAAAAATTATGCAAAATATGGTACTTTTTCATTAATTATTAACTTAAAAGAAAAATTAATATGTTAATACATAGTTGAGTTTATTAATTGAATTGTGTACATTTATTCTCATTACAGGTCTTATTCATGGTGCATTATTGAAAAGATTTGGTTATCGCAAAGTCGCAATAGTAGCGTCAATCGTTAATGCAATAGGGGTTGGGCTTACAAGTTTTGCCAACTCTTTCATACATTTCCTCATCACTTATGGTATCCTCAGTTGTAAGTGAATATTTGGTTTAGGTATTATGTTTAGCTACAAATACACTGTCGTGGATTTATTGCAATCTGAAATACTTATATTCATTAGCAGCAATACCCTATTCAAAACAAGCTAGAATTGCCTAGGCAAAACTAGTACAAGCGATCACCTGTTGGTTAAACTAGTTTGGCAAGGCTGAACTAGTACAACCTTCGGACCAAATACTCGCGTGTAGTTATAAATTGCTAGTACCGTATTGCAAGTTATTATTGGATCAGACTTGTATGTACAGCAGCTAGAGTGAAAGAGTATGTACGTAATTTCGTTAGTGCCATGATAATATCTCTTCTTTTCAATCATGAGTGTTCCTCAGACTTCAGGACAAAGTTCAGAAAGGGAGTGGAAAGTAAGATTAATTGAAAAATTATTAAAAACTGAAAGAAATAAAGACACATAATTTAATGTTATATTAAAGGAAAGATATGCCATATAAACAAGAGGTATTTGCTACAAAATCTGCTGAAAATAAGACACATATACTTGTACAAGATTGAACAGGTTTGATATACTAAACATTGGCGGTGTAAAGAGACTTTTAGCAAGAAGCGAAAATAATGTAGTTAGTTATTATTTTCCCAGCTTATGATATTTGTAATATAATTGAAGCTGATAACGTTGCTATAGAACGTGATGGTTGAAATTGAGCTTGAGGTATTATATCCCTTTTTTTTTATCAATGTGTCAAGTTTGTCAAAAGAAGAAAAAGAGGGCTGATTTCAGAGCCAACTGTTCATTCCGAAAGAAATAGCCGTTGCCAGGTTGATTAACTAATTTACAGACCCAAGCTGATATGCAATTTAAATTTTGAATGGTGCACCAGGATTACTTAACTAAAGTTGTACTGCTGCGTGCTTTGCAAGGTAAGAGAGCTGAAGATGTATTTTACCGATAGGGGACAACGGATGGAAATTTGTAAGCAAAGTAATAAAGTAGATTGTGACCTTTTCACCGGGGCTCAAAATAGTTCATGGTAAACCCCGGCATAGTCACAGCCAAAGCTCTGTAGAAGAGCTTGCCAAGACATTGAAAATATGCTTTCCACTAGGATGAAGGACAACTCAAATAAATGGTCAAATGCTCTAAGAAATATTCAGTTTATGAGAAAACAGTTCCTTTCATTTTGGAATCAAACTATCCCTTTATAGTGCAATGTTTGTCATTGAACCGAAGAGTTGGTCTCTCCGCGTCTTCATTGCCCTTACACATTATAAAGAGCAAATAAGATGAAAATGGGCTGCATGTATTTCTCGTGGAATCCTAGAGGACAAAGGTAAATACGAGTTTGCTTCAAGGCTTCTGGAATATACCGTTTCTATTAAGAGCAACAGTCAGAAAGACGTAAGTACTAAAAAGAAACTTGCTTGAGGAAATTGAGCTAAGCAACAAATAAAATGAAGATTATTTTTGATAAAACACACCCACCAGGTGACTTTATAGACAATATAATCATTTAAATTCTTGATGGTGACAATGACAAGGGATATCTTTAAAATAATATTGGAATAGAAAGTAATCTGCAATGTACCTGATCGGAACAAAGTATGGTGTGCTCAAACAATTTTACTGCAATAAGTGTATTGTGATTTTCGTAGGTTTTTTTTTATATAAACCTAGAGTATGATAGTAATCACTAATGGTAAAGATGATCCCTTTTTTTTAGATCGTAATTTGATTCATGTATACAGAAATAACTGTTATTTGAAGAGGAGATACCCCCGAATAGATTATTTCAGGACTGCAGCAATTAAAGATTTAGTTGGTAGAGAGCAATACTTCCTTCTTTGGAGTTGCAACAAACGTTCTTCGAATGATATTTTATGTAACTAAAGATGACAGAAAAATCTGTCGGTTAATTTTTTTTTAATTTTTTTTTTAATATTGTGGGCTTTCATATTTGACTTTTCATCTATTTTTGTAATAATTCAATGTTTCATTTTTACTAAAAACCTTTCAATTTTAAGGCACATTATGGCCTCTCCTCGTAACCCCAACCCCCAAAATCAATAAGAAATAAATAGGTTCAATTAGCTTGGCTTATCCAAATCTACCTCATCCTGACGGCACCTAGGCTATAGTTCAGTCTAGACCATGGGTGTCCAAACTTTTTGCTATGCGGGCCACATAATATATTTTACACATTTTTGTGGGCCAAAATAACGTTCACCTGTTCTTCAAGTATCATTATTTTTGCCTTGAATGCCTTGAAATGCACAAATAGATCATAAATCAAATTTGTTTCAACATGCAAATTTATATTCAAGTCATATGACCAGTCACGTATATAAAATTTCCACCTTCCAAGGCCAGTCAGTGTTTGATAAAAGTGATTGACGTTAATTTTTCTCTGTGAGAAATGAATCAATTTATATGTAATAAATTATATTTATAATAATTAGTCAATATAACTACTTTTTTAAATTAGGTAACATCTTTAACTTAGGAACTTTCCTTTGATAACCCTCTGCCGGGAGACTTGTAACTACCTAAAATCGTCACAGTCAAGCCGTTCTGTTGTCGGTATAAGGAATGCCCCCTGAGACTGAAAATGAGGGTTTGCAATTCCAACAGCAATCTGGCTTGGTGTCATGGGGGAAGCACGTGTGTGGACAGAAACTGGAAATGTCAAATAAACTGTATGGATAATAAATAATGAAGAGAAACGATTAATTAGTTTTTGATAAAATCTTGGAACGGGCCGGATATAATCTTGTGGTGGGCTGGATATGACCCGCGGGCCGTAGTTTGGAGACCCCTGGTCTAGGCAAATCTATTTTTACCAACAGGGGAATTCTTGTTCTAGTTTTGCCTAGAAATCCCTAGTTTTTCCAATAAAAGTTCGCTTGTAAGCTACTAACTTTACCTAGGTAATTCTATTTTTCCCAACAGATGATCGTTTGTTTCAATTTTGGCTTAAATCGGTTCTTTCTGTTAACATATTATATTAAATATAAGTGATGACATAAAGTATGTGTAATGATTGTTAATTCAATAAAACGTTCTCAGTCTAATGTTAAATAGATTACCTGATTAACTCATGTTATAAGTACGTTTCTATCTGAGTAAATATTTTTCTTAACATCCAGTTAGTTTGGAGTGTCCTATTTATATTTGAATGGTCAAGGATCAGAGATATAATTCTAAATATAATATAGCTATAGGTCTATTTTATATAGCCTAAAAATATTTGAAACCATGGTGACACAGCTATATACATTTACAAATAAAAAAAGAATTATTTTAAACACAGATCATTAATAAAGTCTAGTTGAAAGATTACACCTGGTCACATAAATTGAAACTATTGAACTTTTGTACAGTTTTTCAATGGTCTCACCATTACTGTGAATTAACGTTTACCGAAAAATCAGATCAGAGAATAAACGTAGTCGTGTGATGGGCTCTATGCCCGATACAATATTTCAACGGTCAGTTTGACCTGCGGTTTAAATAGTTTCCGCTTTGTTGGCACTGAAGGGCAAATTTTTTTGAAAGGCCCAAACAAAGCTTTAAAAATAATAATAATAATAGTGCGCGTGAGATGTGTAGCCAGAAACAGGCTAGACTGTGTCATTTGCCGTGAGGAGATAAGAATTAACTCAAAGAGAAAAAGTGCATTTTCTATTGTTTTCTTGAATTTGGTCACAATACAATACATCACATTATAATATGAAAACACCCATCGTGGCAATAATATATAGAATATATTTATTCACTCTGAAATAAAATATGTTGATAATTAGCTGTTTCTAGTTTATATCGCATACCGTCACGGGTCAATATATGTTTTTGAGGCCGTGTGAATTGCTGCACGACTAATATTAACTTAATTTGTGACTACTCATATACTATTAAGTATACATGTTCAAACATAATGTAAATTAATTAGTTTATTTATCTACAATGTTATTAAAATAAAATGGTGTTCATAGCTTTATTGCACGATGACAACATATAATCAACGTGATACGTCTTGGAGTAGTTGCAAATAGCTTCCATGTAGCAAATACTTTCACGATAATTATCAATAGGGAATATTTACTTAAATAATAAATAACCTTCTTCCAAAAAATGAGCCGGACTATATAAGTGTTTGCAGTATAGTGGATTTCAACTAGCCTGTCTAGGTTTTACTTTTAAATAAATTAATATTTTTGAAAATGACACAGCATAAACTAAAGGAATATTTTGTTTTAAGTGGGTGCATCAGTTTAACATTGAAAATGTGTACTTGCACTTTGAATTTAATAACTTTTTTTTAATAATACTAAACGGATTTAATCAAGTTTGTTTTCATGAAAACCTAATAGTTTGGAAGTAATAAAGTAAATTATGTATTTATATATATATTCTTGATAAAAAAAAATTATGTATACTGTACTGGAGTAGACCTTTGTGACATTTCACCGAATATTAAATAATGCGCACATTTAATATCTCAAACAATTTAGTTTGAAAAATCGTGACTATAAAAATATATAAATATGATTTTCTCGTTTTGAAATATTAACTCTAACTATTCGATGATTTAGATATCATTTCGATATGAATCTTTATATAAGTAATATTACATTTATCACATATGAAATATTTTAAAACTGATTCTTTACATGAAACCGAAAATTACACCTCCGGGTTACGGTTAATTTACGGGTTGAGCTACAAGACACATATACTGCTGTATTGCAAGAATTTACAGATAAAATCGTAGCAAAAATAATTATTTATAAAATAATTTTCCTCCCTGTAATAAGTAGAATAGGACAATGTGTGCAACCTATATTTGGTTGCATTTGTGTTGGACTTCATTCAGAAATATTCTGATGGTCAAAATTATATAGATCAGTTATTTTAGCTCAGAATATTTGAATCAACACATACTATTTTCATACATAGTGGAATCTTCATAGAAAGAACCTTATTTGATATTAAAGACATAGTTTGGTTTATGGGGCACCGCATCTTACTACACCCCTGGGTTATTTGAATGTGTACACTACTGGGGGAGGGAGGAGGAAGCTAGAATTTAGAATAAATGTACCCAAATTGTCGTGGTAATCCATTTAGAAAAATCATCTCCACACACCCAGACAAGATTTGAGCCCCAACCTTCCCATAGCCGGCAAACCAGACTAGGCGAGACTGACACCAGTTCTCGCTTACCCACGAGTATGAGTAAAAATCATAACAGCCCTTATTTCAAGTAATTATGCAACAAATTATGTGTGCTTTTCAGCTTTATCTTTGCTAGGGGGGAGGGGGGGCGTGATTTTTACATCAATAGTGAAACATTTTTTTAACTATATTTAGTAAATTTGCCTACACTTAGTCTAGTTTTTAACATTTTAATGGTTATTCCTAAGTAGAGCCAACTATACCATAAGCTGATATGTAATACACTACGACTCGTATTTATTCTATCAGCTCTGGGTGCGAGCTTCTTCCAACCATCATTCTCCTTGGCCTTGAACTCGTACTTCAAGAAGAAACGGGGCAAGGCGATGGGTTATTCCATGACCCTCACAGGCATCGGACCCATCATCATGCCCTTGCTCATCAGTAAGATGATGTCCACGTACGGGGTCCAAGGCACTGGATTGATCCTGGGCGCGCTCTCCCTTCATTCAATGGTCGGGGCTTTCCTGTTGCAGCCCATCAAGTGGCACATGAAGAGGAAGGAGGAGGATCCAGTAGAAGATGAAGATGAACAACAAGAGTATGAAGGTATTGCAATTTAAAGAGAACTCGTGTAATCGTTTATTATTAGAGGTGTTAGACTACATCCTAAAGCTAATTTACGAATGTAAGCCAAGAAAGATTGGTGGAGGCTAGGGTGGAGAAGAGGAAGAACGTCAATATCTGAGAGGGCGTGTGATTACCTGATTGGAAGAAGGGAGCTAGTTTCAATAAGATGAAGCAGCTACAGGTTCTTTTAGCTTGGTTGGGTGATCCAAGACTGCTTACGATGACACTATTGTGATGGATGCTCAAGGTAGAGACCTGCTATTTATATCTGAGCTCCTAAAGTCCTGACTGACAAAGGAATATATTGTAGGTGTAGGTACAATTTCAGGTCTCAGCAAGGAGTCTGAATCAACACGTGTGAGCATAACCATTGGGACCTCTCCAGGCTTAGACAATAATCGTTTCAATGGCCTACACAAACAAAGATTAATTTGATCTTATACCTGCCGATGGTTCTGAAACCTTAATTGGGGTAATCACGATCCCAGTGGATTTTATTCAAGTCTAGGCTAATAGAACGCTCATGGCCCTCGTATCAGTGTCAGTGTCAATCTTGAAAGTTTTAGGAACATCAGACCACAAGTAGGGACCACAGTGGTGACAGGTCCTACCAGTACGATAAAGTTGACTTATAACGAGTCCAATATAGCCAATGAGAGCCTAGTTGTTCTGGATGGGTCAAAACTACCGTCTAGAATAAACCTATAGGAAGCTTTCTGGTATTTCCATGGAGATACGACGCAAGCGCTATTTAAAAAGCCCACTAAAAGGCCTTCGTTAACACCACCTCTCTCTAACAAAGAAAGGTGAGGGTTAGAAAATATCCAGCTAAATTTTCACCCGATTATGACGCTGAACCACACCTATTGATCATGTATATTATTCGTGCAAGTCCGTGAATTTGGAGGATTCAAGCTCACTACTTTGACCTTTCACTATATTTCGAGTTAAGCCAGGATCTGATGAGTACATAAGCGAATTTAATAGCGTAACACCCCACCGACTGGGAAGGCCGATAAGCCAAGGAAGTAACCGATAGAAATCCTGACAGTGGATGTAGTGGTAGGTGGAAATACTATCCCAGATCATAAAGGAACCTTGTTGGGAAACGATTGAAACCCAAGGGAAGTAACGTAAGGCATTACTCACACTGTCAAGGTGGGAGACGTTTGAAGCCCAAGGGTAGTAATGTAAATCAATACTCACCCAGTCGAGTACCCATTAGTTATAGTTCAGCTTCCAAATTGAATGGAAATTATACTCTGGGATCAAAAACTATAAACTAACAATTTCAAATTATGTTAATATCTGTCAGACACTTTATATTAATTTTAATTGGAAATTATTACCGAATATAAAAGTACTATTATTTGCAAGAGGTTCAGGCATAACATATCAAAAAAATTAGTCATTGCTAACCTTGACATTCATTCACGGTATAAATTACTCTCTGAAAGGTCTTTTTTCCTACCAATATTCTATTTTATAATATATTTCTGGTGAGGAAAAAGGCCTTTCAGAAAACAATTCCTATGCTGAACAGACTTTACCAATCAAGCCGTGAAAGAGGTCAATGACTGTTGAGTGTCAACTCATAGGAACAAAATGAAACATTGACCCACCATTACTAAGAAATATCTGCTGGTCATCTAGGACATATTAAGAACTTATAGATTGAAATATGCTTTGATAAAACGTAAAAGCAAGAAAGATATTAAAGCTCTTTCGCTATCGTAGGCATTTCAAAAAATTTCAGTACTCTGACATATTAAAACGATGTTATTGTGGCACTTTACATTAATTACTACTGAGAAAAGTACAAGCTACTCCCAAAGGAATTAAGCATTCATGAATCATTGTTTGCCTCCCAATTCTTGAAAAGAATTTTCAAATCTATAAAATTAGGCTTTTTATTTTAAACTTACACATAACTTAAATATTATAACAAAACTTCTACAATTGAAATAGCATCAAGAAAATATTTAGGTTAATTTAAAAACATTAAGATGCCAATTGAGTTTTAAAATATAACCAAATTCCTGCTACACTTAGTGATTACTTATTATTTTCAGTTAATGCATCCTTATGCATATATATTTTTATCCTGTAACTCACAACCTTGTTAACTTTGTTGACAAATTTTCGATAAATCAAATACATTTTAATATATAAATTTTATAAAATTGTAGTACATTTACTAGAGATTGTTTTATACAATCTAATCTTGCGCCATTAGCTTATTTAGACTTGGCATGTACCATTAAAGTAAGCTGTTTTTAAAGCTAGGTACAGTTAGTGAATTAGACATAAAACTCTTAAGGTGCGGTAGAAGGGAGTGCAAGTATTTTTCAGTTTTTATAGAATATAAATTTGTGGGCAAAAATTAATCAAATATCCCTCCAGTAGCAACATAGAGTTTAATTTTCTGCACATGCTAATATCAACAGATCTTGAATATCTGTCGAGGGTGTCCTGAAATGTTGTCAAAACTTTTTCTCTTTATTTAAAATGTTTTGACAACTTTCCAGGACATCTTTGACAGATATTTAAGATCTGTTGATATTAGCATGTGCAGAAATTTAAACTCTATGTTGCTACTGGAGAAATATTTGATTTATTTTGGACAAAAAATTGTAATTCTATAAAAACTGTAAAATTACTTGTGCGCCCTTCTGCCGCACCTTAAGGCTGAACAGAGGTAAATCAACATGTACAGTAAGTAAATTGTACACCATCGCGGAAAAATTGTAGGAAAGTAGTAGTTGACAGTTATGTTGAGGAGTCCCGACTGAGCTTGTGGTCTTTAATATCTATCCAAAAATTATTTCCATGCGGTTTAGTTTGCTCTGCGTGTTGACAGCATGGAATTGGTGTAGAGCGAGTATTAAATTGTTTTTTTTTTATCACGTTTCATAACAAAAATATTTTTCTACATTATTTCTCTACCGCTACTAAAATACCACCTCCTACTCCTCTCCGTCCTTCTGTGCGGTACAATTGTATATCTTACCTAACTAGCAGTAGTTGATGTATATTAGTTTTCAAAGTTAAAAACATATGCAATTTCTCCTATTCAGATAATACAATAATATCTGAGTCCTCCCCAAATAAGTGCGTGTCGCGTTTTGAAGTGGAATTACTCACACAAGAGAAACCAATCAATTTGGAGAACAGCATCAAGATATTCGACGAGGCAACGTACACTGCCTTGAAACAGACTGACGATGGAGAAAACAGGTACAACTTGATCACAAGGGGCTATAATTATGAATTACTCAGTTCAAATTAGTTTGAATACAGAGATGTTTAAAGATACCTAATTGATTAAACTATAATATAACTTGTCTTAATCTATGGGATTTCAAACCCTTATTATATCAGTGACGCTAACGCCTTGAAATCCCTAAATTTGGTTTTGTCCGGATTCCCCTTACCAAAACTTTGCTATATCAATGTATTTAACGGGGATTCTAACAAAGGACTACACATACGTGTACAATAGTTGATGTAAATTAGGAAAACATAGTTTTAAGCCATTTGTATTATTATAAGAACCCCTATTAATATTTAAATAATAATAGTTTAACTTACTTTTCGATATAACTAGCATGGTATGTACAATTAAATAAGTTAGTTGTATTATAAATACCATGAATATAATTTTGAAGAATATAATAGATTAAGGTAAATAATAATCTAGTTCCAAGTCATTTAAGAAATTATTAAATAAAAAATGTGCCTACACATATTATATTTATGTTCTAATGTAAAATTGTTTGTATTATAATCATAATTCGAACAAATAAACTTAATAAGTAATCAATTCCATTTTCAGCGATGGGATTCAAAACAAAATAAATAAGGTAAAAGAAAGAAAAGGAGCATTTCAGAGACTTTTGGAGCGAATCGCCAACATTTTGGATCTGTCCCTTTTAAAAGACACTCATTACATAAATCTAATGTTGGGCATGAATATAGTCATGAGCGCAGAGTTAAATTTCTCATTTCTGACGCCATTAATTTTGGATGAGCTGGGCTTATCCAACTACCAGACGGCAACAATCATGTCAACAATCGCTGCGACAGACATTATATTCAGGTTTTCTTCTCCATTTTTTGCTGACTACGTGGGTTACAGTGCCAGGACCATGTATCTTATCAGTATGGGCATGCTGATCACTTCCAGGATGAGTGAGTGCTTCATAACTTTTTTTATATGTTTACATAAACAAAGTAGCTTTATAGTGAAATGAAACCAAAAATAAGTATCTTAAATGTGCTAATTTATACTTGGCTAATTAAATCACATATATATCACCATAACAACTTTTTCTACTGCAATTGATTAAATTAACCTCTCACTTTGTTTTGGCTTTTCAAAGTATTTGGTTTCATCTAGATTTTCCTAAGTAGTATATGTACATATTATGTCCTTTACTCATTTTATATGATTTTACCTTTGCAATCGTCTTTATTTTATATCCCCTTAGTAGCTCTAGGTGTGAAACAAAGATGCTCTATTAGGACACTGATTTACTTCATACAGGAAATATGTTACAACTATTGCCACCATTATATTTGTATATAATTTTAATTGTGCTAGGCTAGAAGGATTGATACTAAATATGTATTCCTGCCAGAGAGATTTGTGGTCTAGTCTAGAATTCAAGACAATTTTCATGAGTTGGTTGGGCGGGAGGGAGGTACTAGAGGACAAAAAACAAGGAATACATCAAACACTAGCAAGAAAGTAAATATTGTATTCAGCTATTTTAATTTTGTAAATCTTCTTAGTGATATCTATGTTTCGTGTGTTTGGCATCTTACAAGTCAATCTTTCTCCCACAATCAAACAGTGAATATAATAAGTGAGATCTAGTCGTGTCAATGTGTTTTCCCTCATTGAAATCAAAAGGTATGTTTTTAGCCTCCTGGTGTTGAAGACTTGGCTCTGTGGATTCTGTTGAAACATATATATTGCATAATTTTGGATAGTTTTTCAATAAGGAAAATATATCTAGATACATTTCAATAAAATCTCATATTTTATATACAAGTCCGAACCTTTCTGGAGTTCTTACTTGACCTTTCAAATAAACAGTTATAATTACAAATATTATCCCTTCAAAAATTTGAGTTGATCTTCGAGATCAAAGCCAACTGAGCAATGAAATATTATGGAAAAGGAAATAAACAGTTTTTTTTGTGGAAGGTCTAATGTGTATTAAGGCGATATGTCATTAAAAATTGTACTGCAATATTTTGACAAGTGTATAGTCATAAGCTATAAATAGTGATTCAATTATTTAAAATAATTACAGGTCACAAGTTATAAGGGGTCAGATTTGCTATTTTATGCTTTTTACGTACGGCCTACCATTTTTAAGGTAAATTAGTTAATGTATGAGGCTGAATTTAGTATATTTATACATACAATTGAAGTGAACGCTCCAAACAGTAAACACACCAAATGAAATCGTGGTTATAACACAATGCGTTAGGCAATGTTTTGACCATGATTTCATTTGCTATGTTTCTTCTTTTTCATTAGACCTGAGGATAATGCCGTCGTAGCATCGAAACATGTATAAATAACGTTGCAGCACTTGCAGTAGTAACCAAAGAACAGGAAAATACAGATAATTAAAAAATTCAATTTTTATATTTTTTAATAACTTAATAATTTATTAATTTCAATAACTTTTTCTGTCAATTCTCAAATAATACAGAAATATGAAATATGGATGATAACATCATCCTTTGTTTTTAAAAACATAGTTCTAAATATAGCTTTGACTTGAATGTTTACAATTTTAATATGTACTGAAATTTTAGATGTTTGTTATAATTTCAAGACATTCATAACTATAAAGTATCAAATCTTGTAATTAATATTACCAATTTCTTTCAAATATCAATCAAATATTGTACATATATACTATATTATATTATATTATATTATACTATATTATATTATATTAATTATATTATATTATATTATATTATATTATATTATATTATATTATATTATATTATATTATATTACACATTTATGTCTTTCATGTTAACTTAATACAATTTGTACAACCAAATTTCACTTAAAAAAATGTATTTATAAATATTAAACGTTCCTTAGTAGACAATTCAAATGTTCCCCAAAAACAAAGATGTGTGCTAACTTGGTCGCCAGAATTTTAGCCCACTGGTCCTCCCCACTACCCCTCCCTCATTTTTGAAAACACCTATTGTTTGTGCTACATTAGTGCTCAATTTTCATAGTGGGTATTGGAAATTTAAGGCACTTATTAACATTTAGTACTGAAAATTTAAGGCATTTATTAAGATTTCTTTTGGATTGTTAATTTGATATCATGTTAGCCAATCTATATAAGAAATGACATAGCGATTTTTTTTATATAATGCCTATCCTGCTACAATTTATTTTAAAGTTTTGATAGCGTATTTCCAGGGCAGTGTGTACAAATAATGATCATAAAGATTAACCACTTCAGTGGCCACATGGTATAAGGTGATACTCTCGCAGTAGACTAATCTGCTGATGATGGGGAGGTCTAAGTTCAAATCTCAGTCAGGTGTACTTAGGGTCGTTTTTCCAAAAGGTTTTCTACTCTCATTCTATACCAATTCTGGTACAATTATTCTAAATATAATCTTTACTATCCCTAAAACCACTAGCGTAATTATTATATAAACTTATAGCCCGAACAGGTAGGAAGACGCAGTGCTAAAATAATATAATACAGATTAAATCACGTGACATATATCCACTTGAAGCAATTCTGTAAAAAAAAAAAAAAGTGCCAATTAAATACCATAAAAATTCTTAAATTATTCAGCCTTGAAAATGAGTGCGATATAAAAGAGTGCCAAACTCAGATTTCAATATGTCTTTCCAAATAACTTGTCACTTTTCATCTATCCAAGTGCATTAATCTGATATTACGTCCCTAGTTAAAGTCTTCCTATACACTTTAACGAGTGACTTAAAATAATATTAGCGCACTTAGATAAACTTAAAAGAAGTGACAATTTTTTAAAAAGACATATTTTAAATTGAGCTTGGCCCTCTTTTATATCTCCCTCATTTTCAAGGCTGAATAATTTAAGGATTTTTGTGGCGTAGAACTTGACACGTCTTTTACAGAAATGTTTTAGTGTATATCATTAATTTTTGTGAAGATTAGACATAAGAATACGACCTAATTACTGTAATAAATTAATTATCGACCGTACTAATTACTTTTGATTTATGTGTCTTATCAAAATGAGGCAAAACATATGTGTATTCTATTTACTAAGGCCTTTAAATTGATAGGTTACTTGACTGTGATTTTTAAGAATCGTTTGGAAAATTTGAGATTTTGTTTTTTCCCCTTGGTTTACATCCTCCATGGCAATTTTCAAAGCTAGACCTATATGTTTACTGGAAGTACTCTATAGAATTTGATGACCAATGAGTGAGTGAGTTAGTAAGTCTTGATGGAGTAGGGGTATTTAAGTCCTGTATTTCACTAACCACCTAGGCTATAACTTCAACTTTGGAAAAATGGCTAAAATAGTTCATCTTGACAGGATGTTTAATCTTTACGTTTCTCTCATTCTTTGAAGATGAGTTAATGAAGGGGAGGGGTAAATGTGACTCTTCCCTTGCCCATTTTCGGGATCCATGTTGAAATTTTTAAATTTAATATATTATTCTTAAATGACATCGTAATTACAATCGTATGCAAGTTTTCAAGGTTCTATGTTAACTGGAAATACACTATAGAATTTGATGATCAGTGAGTCAGTAAGTCCCAAAATAAAAGTTATTTAAGTCCAGTATATCACCAATCACTCAAGATAGAAACTTCAACTTCCGAAATATATCAATAATAGTACACCTTGATTTGATAAAGATTAAACTGTTAGATATGGATTAATTTTAAATATGAAAGTGAATAACATTTCCATAATCTAGGAAATAAGTTCCCTCAATCAATGAATATTTGTAAGATATTTGTTTGTAGCGGATATTATAATGGCCATTTTGTGACCAGTGGCAAATATTTAAAGATATTATATTATAAAATTTGCTATTTCATAAAGATTTTAAATACAAGTTTTCAATTTTCACCTGTTTTGAGAAATTTCTTATTTTTATTCAGATTATTTAAATGAAAAGTATTTTAGAAAATGATTATATTTTTATTTCATGTAATTATAATATTTCAATTATCCTTGTTACAGCCATTATATTTGTTAACACTTTTCATCCCCTGCTGGGGGTAGCAGTAGCTCTAGGGATTGCTAAAGGTGTCAGGTCAGTGTACATGGGTCTTGTCCTGCCTAGCTATGTTCCCTTAGATCGACTTCCTTCAGCCACAGGCCTGCAGATGGTCTTCAATGGGATTATGATGATCATGTTCGGACCCTTCTTAGGTAAACTTACTCAAACAATTTCTGAATAAATATATGTACACGCCCTGACTCCTGTTTTACAAAACTAAGGCCCGTATGCAAGGACGATGCTGAGCACGGCCAGATTACAGGCTGAGCACTAGCAGAACATGAGGCTGTCGTGAAAACAGGTGTCTCGATCGTCAATGCGCGCATCGCCATGTTGTGGAAATATCCTCTGAGTACAGACTTTGGCGAGACTCAAGATATTGCGTCATAGATCGTACTAGCACGAGGCTCATACTCTGGCGTTGCTCAGCATCGTCCTTGCATACGGGCCTAAAAGTCTATAATGTACATAGCTTCAAGTGGTGTTTTACATTTTAAAAGTAAGTCTAGTAGACCTAGTTTACACAAAGTTACTTGAAGCTTAAAAATAATTGTAAATAAACGAGTATTTTCTTCAAGTCATGTTACATAGGTGAAACACATTATAAGCGTAATTTTAATGGGATATATATATATATATATATGTGTGTGTGTGTGTGTGTGTGTGTGTGTGTGTGTGTGTGTGTGTGTGTGTGTGTGTGTGTACACTAGTGGGTCGTTGCAGTGATGGCCACAGATTATTGCACTCAAGTGTATTTTAAACATTTTATTTGGAAAGGATCTATATAATAAGCCCTCACTCGCTTTTTAGTTAAAGGTTGGCTCGTCAAAGGTTATCAACTTTACTTAGATATTTAGTTTTCGGTGTGTAATTTGAATAAAAACGTATATTTTCCCCCTTCACGCCCCGATGAGAACTTTAAGACTACCCCTCTCCCAGATCTGTATCTACTCGTTGCACCAACCAATCAAGAAACGATTGGGCTGATATTATTTTTAAACAGAGACAAATATTTTATTCACCAATATACAGTAGAACTATACACATATAATGGTTTCTATGATGATGTAAACAAAGAATGTTTGTACAGATGAACCACTTCCCACACAGAAGAAAAAGATGGAAAATTTGCTAGAAAAATTTGGTTTTAGTTTTAGGCCACTATTTTTACCGGCATTCTGATCCCTAATCTTTAAAATAAGTGTTCGTTTACCAAAATCTGTTCAGTCATTTCCTTGTAATTTCTATTACTGGAAACAGGCTTATCAAATTATGTATAAGATATATGATAGAGAGAGTGATAAAATTTGATAGTGAGAATGAGAGTGTAAGTCTGTGGGTGAGTGTGAAAATGAGAGTGTAAGTGGGTGGGTGAGTGTTAAAATTAGGGTGTGAGTGCAAGAAAGTGAGTGTAAGAGAATGAGAATGAACAATTGAGAGAGATCAAGTGAGTGTGAGCGAGTGATAGTGAGAGTATGTGTATCTGTTTAAGAGAGAGAGAGAAAGATGGAGTGTGTAAAATTTTGGGCGAGATATTGTGTCAGAGAAAGAGAAATGTGAGAGTGTGTTAGTGAGAGTTATTATTATTATTATTATTATTATTATTATTAGCACCGCGTCTTACTACCCGTTCGGGTTATACGCACTTACGCTAATGTGTAATGGGAGAAAGCTAAAGAGGGAGAGATTCGTTTATACAGAGAAAATTAGAGTTAGAGAATTTAAGAGAGAGACTGTTTGAGAGAAAGAGTTAGAGAGAGAAATTCAGAGAGAAAGTTTGAGAGAAAGAGTGAGATTGAGAGAGTTTGGTATAGAGGGAGTTTGAGATAGAGGGATTTTTAGAGAGAGCGTTTGTGAGAAAGCGTTCAAGCAATAGAACGTTTGAGAGAGCGAGTTTGCGAGATAGAAAGTATTTTAAAAAGAGAGAGCAATTGAGAGAGAGAGAGATGTGTTTGTGAGAGGGTGTTTGAGAGAGAGCATTTGAGAAAGAGAGAGAATTTGAGAGAGAGAGTGTTTGAGATAGAGCTTAAGAGAGAGAGAGATTACAATAAAGATAATGTGAGAGTAATTGTGTGATAAAGAGTGTATGTGAAGGTAGAAAGCGTGGGAGAGAAAGGGATAAAGTGTTATAGAAAGGGTGTGTGTGAGGGGAGAATGTGTGAGAGAATGTGTGAGAGCGTGAGAGAGTCAGATATAGAGAGAGAATGTGAAAATATAGATGTGGTACTTAAAACATTACGGTACTTTGAAATGGCATTCCCTCAACATTAAGTATCAACAT
Source organism: Timema cristinae (assembly GCA_039000515.1). Taxonomy (NCBI): domain Eukaryota; kingdom Metazoa; phylum Arthropoda; class Insecta; order Phasmatodea; family Timematidae; genus Timema; species Timema cristinae. The sequence goes on from JBCFYV010000012.1 coordinate 45,926,468, forward strand.
GTAAACATAACTGAACTTATTGTACTGTGTTTGTAATTATATGAAACAATAGATGTGGTTCACAAAGCATTATTTTAAATATCATATCCTTAAAATTAAGCGGCAAAAAGAAATCATAGCTTAACTTACGTATTTGTATTGTGTTACTGTTTGCTAAATTGAGCATCAAAGCCCATTATTTGAATAAAATTAACATCAAAACCCATTATTTGAAAAAAATATAACTCCAAAACTCATACTTAGATAGTTAAAATGGCTATTTTTAAACACTATTCAAGAGCATTTTATCGTTTTTGATCTTATAATACATACCAAAACTTAGTTAAAAATCATTTTATCATGCGCGAATCAAAACGTAGACAAATTTAATTTTTGAATTATGTCCAATATTATTGATTTAAAAAGCGAATTAACGATAACGACATTTCAGTTTTAAAAAAAGTTTAATCAGTTTAGGCATCTAAACTTATAAGTATTTTGACCAGCTTCAGAAGAGAAATATTCATCCAAAGATACAATTGGGATGTGTTTGGACCAACAAAATATAAAGATTGAGTTATTATTTATTAGCTAAATATATATGTTTTATTTAGAGATTTACAGCATATATCAAATAACTGTTGCCATAGTGATTAAACAAAGAATGAAGAACTGAAAATTATCTGTGAAAATCGGGTTTTAGTGAAAAAATATAATTGTTCCTGTCATCCTGGACTCCTAGACGTTAAAATGAGTGTTCGTTTGTCAAAATATGTTCAGTAATTTCCTCGTAATTTCTATTACCGTAAATGGGCTTATCAAATTATATATAAGATGTTACAGACCAAACCCGATTCCAGAACAAACTATTTCGGATTAGGCCGAATTAATACATCCTGTCGCTTGTAGGATAAACCGGTATAGCCCAATGTTTCTATGCAGTACTAAGAGTTCATTTTTCTTGACCCATACGATGAATTGACCCTGGACAGGTTTCATCATACACAATTCGCACGCAAATGTTGTCAATTAACCTAACCTAATCTAAACCTGGTTTGTCCTAATAAAATTGTAGGCTACACAAATCTATCCTACGAGCTAGGTCAAATTTCAATATTAACGAATTTAGACTAGGTTAAATTAACTAGTATATCCTGAGACTCAAGATGTATCAATTCAGACTAGTCCGATCTAGTTTTTCCTGTAATCGGGTTTATACGGTAACATATATAACTATCCTAGTATACTAATTTAATTATTAAAACCTTATGGTAACATTTTATGTACCATGGCTATCATATTATTCATCTAATCTGATGAATTTGGTATGACAAGGGAACTATTGATAGTAGAAGTACAAGTAATTTTATAAACAGAACTAATATGGACTTTGGTACAGAACATTAAAATGAACAGTTCCGAAGGAGTTAATCTAAAATTGAAGAATTGCACAAAATATAATCAGTTGTTGTCAAAAACATATAAACATATGCCTTAGTCAAAAAATTAAGTTATACATGTGCACATATATTTTCACTGTGGTAAGGGACAGGGTGACCTGGTGGTCTAGGGGTAAGGTGTCAGACTTCTGTGCTGGCCGCCGGGGTTCAATCCTCGGTCCCGGCACAGATTTATCTGATTTCCAAACCCTTCCTACACCTCTGACAAGACATCTTGTGAATGTGTGGAATGCCAGGCCACCACCGTGGTTCGGATTCCACGTTAAACTGTAGGTCCTTCATTTCATCTCACAATCACCCTACCATTACACATTAGCGTAAGTGCGTATAACCCGAACGGGTAGTAAGACGCGGTGCTAATAATAATAATAATAATAAGGGACAACTTAAATAAATCCAACGATTATTCCCCTCAAAGAAAACAAACATTATTTCATAGCTCGATGTTAGTTATTATTTTTGGTAACTCTCTTTGAAAAATTTCGTGAAGAAATGTGTTTATGTTCCTTACGTTTTAGATTTCTTGTTAACTGATATTTTTATATATGATTGCAAATGCTATGAGCATTCACTGGTAGTTTGTAGTTGGTAAATTTTAAGCTTTTAGTTTTAGTAAAAACTGTCTTGGTGACAGTCGTTTCTAATAATTTTATTTATTAATGTTTTGGCCACATTTACTTCAAATTATCGATAATGTATATTAGAAATTAAATCATCCCTTCTATAAACTCAAGTGTATCTTTTAACTTTGGCGATTATAATAAATCACATATTTGAAGAATTAAATATAACATAGCATTATATTTTTAACATAGGAATGACTACGCAACGTAAAATTGTAATAAACATTTACGTATTAAAAATTATTTCAGAGTTTGTTAGCAAATATATTTTAAAGCCTTAAAGTGTTCAATACTTTTGCCTTTAATAGTATTAACCAATATTTAAAGTAAGAGATTACATCAAGTTTTAATCCATAGTGACTATAAAATCATATAAATCAAACAATAGCTAACATTTGTTAAATTAAATATTAATTACATTTTATAATTTATCTAATAAAGATTATATAATACTAGAGTAAGATCTATAATATTTTACTCAAACATAGTACAAGGTCGTGAAAAGTGTTCATTTCAATTCCGTTATAAGTCTAATATTTTGTAAAAGTTCAATAAACGACAATAGCATAAAGTTTTGAAACTCTTAATTAAAAAAGTTATTGTAGAGTATAATTATGTTTTCAAGATAAACTACATAAAATATATAGAATAATAATAATCTTATTGAATTTAAATACCTATTTATTTAGTATAATCTTGTCCTATACACTTAAATTATATTAGAATTATTTTAACTTGGATTTGTAAAGTGTTCAGGGTTTTAGGCCCTTAGTTCTCAACCATTTCATTTATAAAATTATATTAGTTCGCCATTGTTTACATATTAATACGCTCAAGATACTGAGAGTACTAAACTGATAAATACATTTTCATTTCCCATTCGTCTAGGCCTAATTTAATTCTCTTTATTACTATCAAATGGTTAATTATAAGAAAGTGTGGGGTTTTATGGTAATTATAAGTTAGGTAAATCATAACCAAAGTTGTAAGCAATATATGTTTTAAATTTCAATTCATTAACTTCATTTTCAGGCCTTTAAACTTTTAATTTAATAGTTTTTCATTATTTTAAGTCTTTGTTGGTATTATAGAATCATCCAAAATTATTTCATTTTAAGCATCGTGCAATGTATTAATAGCTGAACCCGGCAGCTGTGAGACGCACCTGTGTCTTGCACGTGTGGTCTCCCAGGGTTTGGGGGGAGGTTTTGTCGTGGACCTCTAGCCAATCAGCACCTTTGGTTTAGCGTCTGTGTTGGTGACTATGGGGTAGGAAAGCGTGGGACTGGTATACTGGTCGGTGAGCGCTCGTGCTGTTAAGTCACGTTATAAAGTCCCGCATATTCCACTGGGGAGAAGTATAGAGATGGGGAGTATTATTATTATATTATTAGCACCGCGTCTTACTGCCCATTCGGGTTACACGCACTTACGCTAATGTGAAATGGTAGGGTGATTGTGAGATGAAATGAAGGACCTACAGTTTAACGTGGAGCCTGGCATTCCCTACATTCACAAGATGTCTTGTCAGAGGTGAAGGAAGGGTTTGGTAATCAGATAAATCTGTGCCGGGACCGAGGATTGAACCCCGGCCGCCAGCACAGAAGTCTGACACCTTACCCCTAGACCACCAGGTTACCGAGATGAGGAGTAGAAAATGTATAATACGTGGCTAATGAACCACAATATTACCTGTATATTTGTAGCTTCGTGCAATCATGAATAGATTTCTTTTTCGTTACGTAACAAATGTTTTGCTATGTCTGTCAAATTCTATCTAAAATAAAACTTCTGGTTCTACTTGATAAAATAGTATCTATTTAATCGGCTGTGTTCCTCTACCCCCACCATTATCTGTATAACCCCGAGATGTTCTACTGGAACCTACAGACTGCCGTGGACGACACTTTATGAAGAGGAGCAGGCTAGGATGGGTGACTAGTTACAGTTTCTTCCAATGATAGAATGGTTCCTATTCTACGCAAAAATCTTCAGTAGGCTAGGCAAAGAAGAACTAGTAAAAAAAAAGTGAATGTTCTATATGGTTTTGAAACGTGGTCTATTCCGTTATAAGACAAAAACAAATTTACGGTGTTCGAAAACAAGGGGCTTAGGAAGATATTTGGTACGAAAAAAGATGAGTATACAGGGGAATGAAGGTGCTTACATAATGATGAATTAAAGACCTGTAATCTTCCAAAGACATTGTTACGATAGTCAAGTCTCATAGATTACGGTGGGCAGAGCATGCAGCATGAATGGAAGACTAATATTCTAGAACCTTGTTTAAGATACTGACTGGCAAACTCAACGCGAAATACCATTGGAAAGATCTAAACTCAGCTGGGAGGATAACATTAGAATTCCCTGAAAGAGATATATTGTAATGAGGGGGACTGGATAGAACTAGCTCAATATAGGGATATATGGTGTACTTTTGTAAGTGCGGCAATTAACTTTTTACTAGTTCCTAATGCCATAAAATAAGCAAAATAATTAATTCTTCAAATCGGTGGAATGGTATGATTTCTGATCAATTTATCCTTAATTACAAGAAAATATTTATTTCTCAATCCGTCCAATATTAAAATATGTTTTAATAAAATATATTACAATAACATGTGTTGTCAGACATTTTCCCCACTAATTATCTCCTCTTTTTTCTCAAGGATTTGTCCGTGACGTCAGTGGCAGTTACAACTGGTGTATCGTCGCCATAAACAGCATGACTGCGCTGACTATCGTCATGTGGCTCACCGAGTCAGCGATTACCAACTGGAGGCGAAGAAACTTGCAAACAATAATTAAATCAGTTAGTTAAGAAATAATCATCTGTTTTTTACTCTCTGTGCATGAGACTAGTTGTGGTCTACTGAAAATTGGGCAAACAATACTTTATTAATTTGTGGGGTAGGTGATTTATTGTTACTATTTTTATGTTAATTGACACGTTTTTAATTTAAGACCAACAGCATGGGTGTAAACGTGGTCCAAGGCATCCAGATTGCAAGAAACTAAGTTTTCACCAAAGACTAAATCTTTTTAATCGTTATTTTTAATTGTCATAAATAAGCTTAATTTAAGGAGTAGGAAGATAGTTCATAGGAATTGAGCCCACCTTAACATACAGAAATGATGGGGGAAATACATTTATAAATCATATTTTACTATTCAGACAAAATCAAGATTCAAACCTCAACCTCCCATCATCGTAAAACCCGTATTTTAATAGAGTGACGCTTTCTATCGCGTGACTCCTGGTGGGAATAATATGTAATTAATGAATATATTATTAAACGCACTTATTAAAAAATCAAGCAAAATGCATGTAATTCATATTCACTTCTTTTAAGTACTTAAAATTAAAATGATTCAAATTTGTTCAATATTATTGTGATATTTATGGTTTCATTGAAGTCTTTAAAAGGTAAGTCAACTTTAGCAACTTGTATTCAAACTAATATGGAACTTAAACATGTTATAAAGTCAAGCTTACCACGAGAGAGGAACTATTGGTACCATAGTCCCAGGCCTGAAACTTCCTCGAGCCCTGGCCAAAGATCCAGATTAACCATTTTTGTTAATCTTATAACATATGAAATAAAACATAAAATGTAACTGATAATTGGTAAAATGGATATCCACACTAATTAACGGTTTATGCCCAGGCCAACAAATGGGGCTTTCTTTGGAGAAACGTATTGGAATTTGTCACAATTACATAATTGGTTATGTCCTGTCTTGTCCTTCGTTCTTAACTGTTTTGAAAGTTTCACCAAGTATTTTATATTGGACCGAGACTACATTTGATAAGTGAAGAGTGTTGGGTCATGAATCAAATTAGGTTTAAATTTAAGTATTTTATCATGTGCTTAACATGTCATTGTTCATTTATATATTAATTTTCGTACATTGCTTTTTTATTGTAAAAGTAACAATAAAATGCTACCTTCCACGTCATCCTCCCCTCTTTCCATCCATCATCCCTTTCAAAGCATCCACCAGTAAATTTTTCCTTCTCATTCAGTGCCCAACCCACTTTCTCTTCCTGTTGTTGACAACCTCTAATAAATATCCTTCTCTTTTCCCTCTCTCCAGCACTTAACTCATCCCCTACTCTTTCCACCCAAATTACATTTTTCAAACTCCTCCACACCCACATCTCAAACGCTTCCAATCTTCACTCCTCCTCCTTCATTAATGTCCACGTCTCGGCCTCATATAGTACTACACTCCCAAAAGATCACTTTGCCAGTTTCTTCCTCAAACCTTTGTCTAAGGGGATATACAACAGTCTCTTCTTGCTACTAAATACTAATTTACCTATGGCAATTCGAGATTTGACATCATGTCCGCATCACATATCTTCAAGTATACAACTTCCCAGATACTTGAAAAGTGAGACTTGAGCTATTTCATACCCATCAATTTTAATCTTTATCCTTTTCCTTTCATGCCAATAACCTTACTTTTTGTTTGCCTATTATTAATTTGCATCCCACTTTCCTCTCAAACTTCATCAGTTGTTTCAACATTTCCATCAATTTATGTTTATTCTCCTCTAATACCACCTCGTCACGTCGCTAGCAAATCGAATATACCCGATTCTACTTTCCTCCGTCAACTTACTCCCAATATGTACTCCGACCTTACGCTCGAGGTACAGGTTTGCAATCATCATTCTTTCCTTCCAATCTACCTCTCTATCCTTTAGAATGTTTAATAGTTGCTCCCATTGACAGAGGTGGATTTACGCATATCCCTAGTAGGCCTAGGACAACAGATTTTAGGGGCGGCAAATTTTGAATGACGAAAAAGATACTACCTTTTTCTACGAGTTAAAATAATTTGATGGCTTCATCGTGAGTGTGATTGTTGTGGTTTGCTCTATCTGTGTACCAACATGACAGAATATCGCCTTAATTCACTGATAATCGTCTTAATTGAAGGTCACTTCTTGGATAAAAGGTATTTGTTTGGTATCATCGACTCAGCAGAAATCAAGGCAAAAGAAATTGTAGACTATTTTCTTATTGTGTAAATGCTAATATTTTATCTTTACAAACATGTTCTACAGTCTACTAATTCAGACTTAATATTTTAAAATTATTTTATTTGATAGTGTAAGAGTATTTATTTAAATTTTGTAAGTATTTGATTAGATCCTTACTACTTTTAACACCTCACTATGCTAAATAATAAAATAATGTAAGCACTTTTTATCTGTCATCCTATAGATAGCAATTGTGTTAATGGTATATATGTGTCGGTGTATGAGGGGTTTCCGGGGGAAAACGGGGATTAGAAGGTTAGAAATTAAGGTAGGTAAAGTGGGTGGGAAATTATTTAGTGCCTATGGGCGGCAGAGTTGTAAATCCGTCCCTGACCATTGATACTAAGTCATTTTGGAGGACTCAATCTGAACAAAGCAACGAACGTATTGGAAGATTGAAAATTTAATAATAATCATAATAATAATAATAATAATAATAAAAGTGTCCTACTAATCGTCCTAGTTACAGTATTATGTATCAGAGCAAGTTAAGGTAGAATTAAGGGAAAATATACCAGTGCTTGCGTTTATTAAGAGTTGGAAATCGCATAGAAGAAGCCATTTTCAGTATATATAGAAGGTATTCAAGTTCAGGACTGCTCGTGACTGTCAAATCACCTCAGATGAGAATATCACCTTTGTTCGCGTAGCCACCGCTCCGTGTGGCAATATACAAAATGGTAAGGTATAATAATAGTATACAACTGTATGAATGGGCACATTTAAACTCTTCAAACAAACCTCACATTTAACAGGAGTCATTGGATCAAAGGCCTCTTATAAAATTAGTATATGATACTATTCTTACCTTATCTTTATTGCACAGATGAATTCAAGATTTATCACCGAAAGAAGTGTTTCAAAACAAAAGAACCAGGCAGTGATAAAATTTGTTTAGGTAAGTTGTTTAAAAATCATGAATAAAAAAAGTATACGATTTCCTCACCGTAATAATTATTTAGTGGATACATTTGAAAGTCCAATTTGTATATTAAGTCATTATAAATACTATTAATAAAATTTAACACTAAACTTAATTAATACAAAGTTGTTAAGTGATTTAATTGTAAAATATGTTGATATAGTTATGTAACGAATAAATGTAAGATATCCTCCCATTCGTTGTTTATTGTACTATATAAGATTTAGATCTTCAAAAGCGACAAGATTGGACAGTTAATTTGGGGTTGAACAGGTTTCATTCGCTCAACCCAATATTTAAGTTTTCTACAAGTTGAAAATCATTAACTTAGAAAACCCTATTCGTTTGGTCGACCAATAATATAAATATTAATTTGGCAAGTGACATAACGTTAACCTAGCCCACTTGAAAAAGAGTCAGGGCAAATCTTCAAAGTTGACGAACACTAAATTATATTTACCCTATTATTGGTTTATCATATTCAAAGGAAGGCTTAGACCACTTTTTGTCTTCTGCACATAAGGAAAATTTGTGTACTGTGTCTTACAATCCCCAAGCGGTGGATATGAGGAGGGAAGAATAAAAATAAAATTTGACCTTATTTGTGTGAAAAGACAATACATATTCGGTATGAAACAATCGTACAGACTTTTTTAATGATATAGATTTAGATCACTCTAAAATATGAAAAAAGCTCTAAAATATCTAAAAAGTAATGGATGAAGGTAATTTTCTTTAAAGTAACATATGTAGAGTATCCCTTTATGATTCATCCATGAAGAAACACGCGCTTTTCAGAAATAATGTGAAAAGGATTACACCATTAAAATATATTTTTTATATAATTTTTTCTGTCAAAAGAACAACTCCGCAGTATTTGGCAAACGATGCCAATTCCCTATACCAATAAGAACCTAGCCTTCACAACACCTGTCGCCAGGAATCTTTCTATTAGTTAGTTTTTACACTGTTGACGAAGGGACCAAGAGGCAAAGGGTATGTCATATATAAGCCACTTGTGCGTATGTTTAAGACAAAAGCGCGCACCCAAGCACAAGTCCCACATACAAGCAACGTCACACAAATCAGTCAGTCACAAGCAACGCATCCAAGCACCTACCCACACACTAGCACTCGCACTCGCAATTTAACACAGAATACAATAATGTACGTTAATATCACAAGTGTGCATTGATATAAAGCATTTAATTGGAGTATGTATCAGTAATTAACAGATGTCATTTAAATAAACCGTGTGTGAATAAACAGCCATCAATAGTTCTCTTTGTTACATTTATTAATTATACCGATTTAATTAGTGCTTGACACCGGAGCAATTAACAGCTAGTTAAACGGTATCTAGTCCATACAGTGGATAGGCGCTCGACCACGGAGCTATAGACAACCTAAATATTATCACAGTATTATTATATCAATTCATTAATCCAAAGTGTTACAATTTTTGAAATTAGAACATTGCTTGAAACTATTTAGAGTGGTCTTCGCCTGAAATTCACTGCCAATAATAAATGTTATTTTAAGTTTTCTTCCCCTAGAAAATTTTTGAAAACTCTATAACTCTATAAGCTATTTGGAGTGTCCTTGCCTGGAAAATCTTTAAAAAGTAGATCTCTTTTGAAACGATTTATTATAATATGCCTATTGCAGAAATTTTTTGAAAATTGTATGCCTCTAAAAGCTATTTAGAGCTTGATGATAGACCATATTTCATCTTCATAATCAATAATATCATAGAGGAGTTAATACATCTAGAGGGAGACCAGTTTATTCCAGTCAGGGGGACTTCATATTCAAGTACAAGATAAAGTGGAATAAATGTAGAGGAGGCAAGTTTATTCTAGTAAAGGCGACTTCTTAGAACATCAGAGGAAATTTAAATAATTCTAGAGAGGAGCAGGCTTATTCCAGTCAAAGGGGAGTACAAATTATTTCCAGGGGGAAACACCCACCTTTATTTTCCTCTTCCACTGCTCTGCTTAGGTGTGTACATTTTTACAAAAGAAAAGAAGTGTATACAAATTATAAAGTAACTGAAAACTGAAATGTTACGCACATGAAGAAATACTTGAATTTAAAATTAATTTGATTTACATCCAGATTCTCTCTATGTGCCAAATATATTTTCAGTATTTAAGCATAATACTTTAATGGAAACAAGGATATAATGGTGAAAAATGTTAATAAGTTCCTTAATGGGAAACCACAGCTGTAGGGCTGCCTATTTCTTAGTATGAATAATCAATTTATTTTGTGTTTTTTTAATCTCTTTATTTTTTAAAATTGGTGAATCTGGATCTTGGGCCCAGTACTATGATATCAACTCTCACTGCTTCCTCCCCCCCCCCCTCTACGTGGTGAGGTTACTAATAATGTTCATTATCAACACAACATACAAGTAAACAGTCAATGTCTACTTCATCCCTGTCATTCACGTAGGTCTTCCATTGGTCACCAACACACTAGTCCACACACGCCACGCTAAACTGAGATCCACTTAAACTAGGACACGAAATCTCTAACCCTGATATTTTGACCCTCACATGGACACGCTTTATCTCACCCGGACATGCTGGTCCACTCACTACAATAACCTGAACTCACACTGGGGTCACCCTGCTGACCACCAGTCATGTATAAATACGGGCCGCAGTCATAGTATGAAGGTCCTCATTTCCATAATACTGGTCTGTAAGAAAATGAACCCAGACTCTTCTACATGTGTCGCTTTACCTTCAATTAAGCTCCCCTCTTTCCCCCCTAGGCCGCTGGTAGTAGGGCTGGCTCGGCTACCTGCTAAACAAGGATGGGGAGAGAGAGAGATGTATAATAAAAAAGGCAAATAAATGGCAAGTGCGCTGGCTTCGCAATAGTTACACCACCAAAATTTAGTAAAATTATCAGTTTTTTATTTTAGTGTAAACTATTATGAGCATTGTAATAATGTGTGTGTGTAAAAATGTAATATGAAATTATTTTAAATATATTTTCCCAGATATTCTATCATCATCATTAGGTCATCAATCTTGCAATTGATTTACTGTCAAATGGTATTATTTATAGTACCATATAATAACCGTTGATAATGTAACACCCTCTCTGAGTCCTCTTACTACCAACCATTGAATATAATAAAAGGGAGAGAGTGAATCTAAGGTACAAGTTACAGGGAAATTATTAGAAATATTTAAAAGCAACAATATGAGAAATTTATTCATATTAATAACAAGAGCGCAGATAACAGTACATGGTCTCATTATATCTTAATGAAATATGTTGGAAATTAACCTCGTACAAAATTAGAATCAATTTTTAAGAGTGGATATCTACGAGAATGAATAATACAAAACGACTCTAGCGCCCAGGTGGTGATATACCAAATGTAGAATATCAATTTAAATAGAACGACCATAATAAGATAGTTATTTTGAGAAACAGAAGATTAAAGATTTTATACAAAATTATTAGAGTTAAAATTAAATTTAGAGTCCAAAACAAAAGTCGCCATAGTTACGATATAGATACATAATACAAGTTTTATCCTGTTGGGAATGCCAGGCCTCCACCGTGGTTCGGATTCCACGTTAAACTGTAGGTCCTCCATTTCATCTCACATTCACCCTACCATTACACATTAGCGTAAGTGCGTATAACCCGAACGGGTAGTAAGACGCGGTGCTAATAATACTAATAATAATAATAATCATAATAATAATAATAATTTATCCTGCCATTGTCCAGGTCGATGACAATGGTCCGTCATCCATCACAGATGGAAAGATAGTCAATTTTGGCACACATGTGTAGCCATTATATAGGAGATTCGTTGCATGAAAGGGGGGTGTGAACACAGAAACACACACTAGGTGACGTCAACGAAGTCTTCTTACAGTCACGTAGACCTTTGTTTACAAGCTGCTCCATTGGAATATCAGACAGTTTCTCCAATCATCCAATGTTTTATTGGTACTTCTTCTTCCAACCGCCAGAGGTCAGGTACGTAGTTATCCCTCGTTGCCATCTAAGTTACACAGCTCAATTAATCGCCAGTTGACTATGGAGTGCCGGGATCTCTAGTTGACGCTTGGAACTTCGCTTGACCCACTCGTCGTTTTTAGTACGCCCGGTGTAGGCCAGCCTTGCAGGCTACTAGTGTAAGCAGAATCATATGGTAAGTACACGAACAAACTATTAGGATAGAATTTGATTTGGTAGTGAAATTTACTGTCCAGCATTATTTTATCATGTCTTCTTAACCTACATGAACTACAACAGAGAAGATTACTACTGTAGGGATTCTAATAGAGTTGTATTTATTGGAGAGGGTAGTATGATTTACTGTGAAACAAGCGTTTACGTCATCATGGGGCGGGGCCCTATTGTAACATTTTACAACGTAATGTTACAATAATAATGCCTATTTCTTCCAACTATAACAAGAAATCAATGCTGGTACCTCCAGAAAGTGGGTATGAATGGGTGATCGTCTTGGCTCATGCTATCAATATGGTAACTTAATGTATATTAATAAAAAGTCTTATTTTAAGAATACAGTTTATTTTAATATGCCTTTTGATGAAACATATTGGGATTTTCATCTTATCGTTAATTGAGAGTAAAGTATTCCTTCATTTGAGGGTCATGATAAATAAGAAGTTTAATTATAAATATATTGTTTTTCGCTTTTATGTGAGCTATCATAGTTTTTACATGTTATTCACCACTGTGGTTTAACGTATGTATTTTACACTCTGGTTTTATACCTGTGATATATCGCTGTGGTTTTACACATGTGTTTTACCACCATGGTTTTATGGTTATGGTTTATCACTGTGGCTTTACACGTGTGATTTACCAATGTGGTTTTATACATCACATTTATCATTGTAATTTTACATATGTTATCACCGTGGTTCTACACATGTGATTTACCAGTGTGATTTTACGCATGGGATTTACCACTATTGTTTACACAGGTGATTTAACACTGTGGCTTTACTCATGTGACTTACCAGTGTGGTTTTACACATAGGCTTTATCCCTGTGGCTTTAGACAGGTGATTTACCACTGTGGTTATGTATATATGTGTAATGTAATTTTGATTTTCTACACGTAAATTTTCAATTTCGTTTTCCACATGTGATTGTGACTTGTCGCTGAGTTTCTTAACATATGATTTATCGCTGTGGTTTCTCTATAAATGAGCATTGTTATTTGGTTTTCTACATGTAATTTATCAATTTGGTTTTTTCCGTGTGTGATTGTGACTTTTCGCTGAAGTTTTTAGCATATTATTTAGCATTGTGGCTTATCTATATTAACATTGTTATTTCCCACTTTCACTCTACACTTTAATTAAGGTGCACTTTATCTAAAACTACCCTCCTCATTCCAACTTTAAATTAAATTAAACCAACATAACCTTAGTTTTTAATGTTTTAATAAAAATAAAATAACTTTTGGAATTAAATTTCCTATCCACTCCAGTGTCAATTCATTTGTTTCTCTCGTGCCCTAACAGTGTGCTACCATTACAATCAACTTAGCTTTAATGTGTTTTCCTCTCCTTTCTTAAATTTATATTTGTTATTATAATGGTAATTACTACTTTTGTGTCAACACTTATTTTAAATCAAATAATAATACAATTGTTATTACATATTTTCCTTTTCTATAAATGTATCAAGCTCTAAATAATAACTATGCATTTCTTCATAGGCAAATGGGACATAATACTCAAACTAATATTAATGCTGAAGGCCAGTTTTCCTGTTAAAAGGAAACCTTCATTAGTGGCGTTGTGAGAGTGTTCGACTTTCAACTACTACTAAACGGGGTGTACGCAAACGTTATATTGGGAATGGCACTAGCATATAGCTCCGAGGCCACGTTTTCCGTCATGACAACTTTCTTCTTTGTGAGAATGAATTTCACCAATCAGGAGATAGTCTCCCGATGTCTTCAGTGGCCGTTATAAACCTTATCTAGAGATTTTTCTCGCTCTACGTAGCGAGATTGTTCAAAGTTTGAAGTACGGATAACCTACCTGATAATCCTAACTCTTTTGATTATATTTAGGTTAAGTTAGTTTATTAATTTTTAAACCCTATTTCTTTACTTTTGACCGCTGAGGCATTGTGCCATTAAATGATAAAATACTTTGAATTTAGCATCAAAGTATAATTCACGCTTTCACTGAAAACATAGAATAGAATTGTCTTTGAGTGATACAGCTATTCACACAATCGGAGATGCTTTGCAGTGCGAATTAGAGATAGCTAATTATCAACTAATTATACTTTAGTAGCTAGTACGCCCTTACGCCTCAACTTGTCCCCAACGCTGATTGGCTGAAACTGGTCACGTGACCCCGCCTCCTCACTCTCTGATTGGCTGTTGTTTTCCCCCCTCCTGCTCTCTGATTGGCTGTTGGTTTTCCCCTCCCCTCCCGCCCCTCCTGACCTCAATTCCCCTCCTCCTACAGCCCCCTCGCCTACCAACCCTGGACATGTTGGTTCTTAATTATTGTTAATTGATTAATTGCTAGGATTGAGGTGTTGGAGTTTTTATTCATTGATTATGGCTCTGCAGTTTATTTTGGGGGATCATGAGGCCGCTTCACGAAACTCGCGCTATGGTTGTCGGGGTTAAAGGAACATTGGTTCCTCCGTCAAAAGGCTCTGTCCCAGAACAAGAAGCACGAACCTCGCGACATGGCTGTTGGGGGTAAATTGAACATTGGTTTCCTCCGGCACAAGGCTCTGTCCAGCACGAATCTCTCCTGACGACCATTTGTAGTAGAGTGTGATAAATGTTTTCCCCCTGCCTTTCAGTTCCCCCCTCCTGTCGCAACCTTGGCGACAGTATGGTGGTTCGAAGAGTCAGGACAAGAATAGATCGTGACCTCAACCATCTTGGGTTTTCCCAATGACGTAATCATTGCGTGTTATGTCGCAACCCTGGTGCCAGTATGACGGGTCGACAAGTCAGGAGAAGAATAGATCGTGACCTCAGCAGCCTGGGTTTTCCCTGGTGCCAGTATGTCGGCCTGACAAGACGAGTTGAGACAAGAATAGATATGGAGGTCATTGACCCGGGCAACGGGTTTTCCCTGGCTGCTCACGAAACAAGAATAGATCGGGAACTAGGTCAGTGTG
Organism: Timema cristinae; assembly: GCA_039000515.1. Taxonomy (NCBI): domain Eukaryota; kingdom Metazoa; phylum Arthropoda; class Insecta; order Phasmatodea; family Timematidae; genus Timema; species Timema cristinae. The sequence goes on from JBCFYV010000012.1 coordinate 45,941,681, forward strand.
TCACGACCCGGGCACCAGTATGTCGGCCATACAAGACGAGTTGAGACAAGAATAGATATTGAGGTCATTGACCCGGGCAACGAGTTTTTCCCTGGCGCCAGGTTGGTGGGCAGACAAGACAAGTTGAGACAAGAATAGATCGTGACCCTGTTCTTCTCGTACCTTGTGACATCAAACGAGGGAGGGAGTGGCTATAAAGAGCGGCGCCCACCTGGTTGTTTATTTATAAACGTTTGTAGAGTGGTTCAAGATGGACACGTTACAGCAGCTGGTAAATATTGTCGACGCCGTGCAGACCATAAAATTGTGTGATCTAACCTTAGATCAAAAATACTCGGTGGATAAATTAAAAGCTGTCAATACAAAGTTCGGGAGACGCCTAATAGCCTATCTAGACGGCGAGTTTTGTGTATTTTAACCCTGTCATTTTGGTACTCTTACAGATGAAGATGTGTGTGAGTTAAATAAAGAAAAACTGGTATTTACCTGTGCCGGAGTAAAACCCGGTTCACCTACAATTGTACAATTGACGGTGCATTTAACAACGACAACAATGGGCAGCGGTGCTGTTAGTACAGAACGTTTAGCTCTCAAATACGCTCACCATGCTTAGAACAGGATATATTAATTTAATGTTTGTGGTTCATACGATTGAGGGGCGTGCTTATATGACTGGGGAGAATGTTCACAGTGTGGCGGTGAGTGATAGACAAATAATTTACAAAATAGAGGAGCGAGGCTATATCGAGTTTTGCGACTAGACCTGTCACACGATAAGAGCGATGTAAGTACTACCCTACGAGAGAGTCGAGAGATATACATGTGTGATATGACGTGCGCCGTGTATAATTTCCGCAAAGGGGATGTTGTGGCGATGTTGCCACGCCCTCCACCACCACCCTTCCACCACCCTCCACCTCCGTCCTTCACGACGCCGCTACCGCCCCCAGAGTCACCCGAGTACCCACCACCAGAGTCGTCTACTTACCAGGCATCAGAGTCACCCGGGTACCCACAACAAGAGTTGCCTACCTACCAGTCATCTGCATGCCCACCACCACAGGAGGTAAAGTCCGAATAACCCGTAAATCTCGAGGATTCAAATGTTAAAATTATAGGTGAAACGCCCAACGACTACATACTCGGTCTGGGCCGTTTCGGTAACGTTTTCTTTCCAAAGTCAATCTATTATGTGGAGTGATGTTAACCTTTAAATGTTTAATTTTACCTTTTTATTTCAGAACATATTTGAACTTAAACATTCTTGCTGTCCATACTATATTGCATATCTGTATTTTCTCTAACAAATATTTAATGTGTTAACAAATATTTTTAGACTTTTTGTCAACTTATTTCGTTCCAGTCGATGATTCAATATTGGGTTTAAGTTAATTGTTCATAATTGACAATATGTTTATCCATTAGAAGTAGATCTCAATCATACTTTTTGACTTGTACCTTAATACATCTACCAACTTTCTTACGGTTTAAATTATAACATTAAATTGCTTGTATATATCACTAGAATAACATATCTAAGTCTTAACTTTAAATTTGAATCTAATCTAATAAGGCAAACATCTAACCACGAAAAAAAATTCCGTTTATTTTTAATGAACAAGAGTTGAGGTGCGTTTTTTGACGGCCATTTTTTCTGATATTGATACCCATGTGAATATTTTTATAATTTTTTTTCATTTGTGATCCAGACTAACAATAAGCCAGATTTTAGTCGTTCAAATTATCAACGATCCACTGTATTTTAATTGGTTGGAGAAAACGGTCAATGTGTCTGAGATTTTTTTCCCAGTACTTCTTGGTATTCGTTCATCTTATACGAATATATTAAATACGCTAATAAAATATGAATGAGGCAGGCAGAATTTCAAAGTAAATGTACTCGCATTTGTGTGGAGTTAGAGTGGGAAACTATTTAGGGGAATAAAACTCACTTTATTCGATCGGAACTGAAACTCAGATCATCTATAGTAATACACGACAGTAGAAACTTTGACCGTGTGACCTTCGATGAGGGTTAATATGATTTGTTTTTTACACCGCGTCATATTAACATTTCGGGTTGTGCGTCAATGTAATAATCAAAAGAATGTGTTAGGAACTATAAATGTTTTAATTTAGAGGAAGTGCACTAGCATTTGCGTGAAGGGAGACTGGAAAACCATTTGAGAATAACCATAATAAGTGCACCCGATCTTACTCGAGCCAGATCTCCGTGTCTTCGACAAACTTATACAACACGAGAATAGCACGTTAGACCATGTGGATACTCAATCGAGTTAACACTGATTTATTACAATAGAGCACGATGTATCGTCCACTGCGATACATCGTCATCCATTATATACCGTGGTAGACGATATACCGTTGTAATAAGCTGTTGCTAATTTTTCGAGCAACTTCATGAGTACAAGATCAGTAGTTTATAAAACAATATTTATTATTGTAATTAATATTTTAGAAATTATCTGTAATCCAAGCTAGGAGTGAAATAAAAAGAAAACTGTTGACGCACGGTACAGTAATTTAATTCCATTTTCAAATCAATATGGAGGTTAATAGTAAAACATGTTGTGTTGAGTGAGAAAACAATAACAACTTTGGTAATATCTGTGTTGGTTGTGTGAGTTATGTAGGGACAAAAATTTTGCTGGAGGTACATCAATATCGAAATAGGAATATGTTGGGTGAGAGAACAATAAATACTTTGGTGTTAACGGTGTTTGTTGGGTGAGTTATGTAGCTACTAAAATTTTGCGGGAGGTACATCAATATCGAAATAATAATACACATATATAAATAATATTAAAAAGCATGCACATTGGGTTCGCGGTTCTTGAAGAAGAGTTTATACGCCGGCACATACGGGTCATGGCTCTCTAAATTGAAAACCCTGCTTGGAACCACCGTACGAAAAAACTGCTTCTTCCCCGGTGCTTCAGCCGGAGCTTTGGGGAAGAATAGTTTATAAGCCGGCACATAGGGGTCGCGGCAGTCTATCTCGAAAACCCTGCTTGGAACCACCGTACGATAAAACTGCTTCTTCCTCGGTGCTTCAGCCGGAAGTTTGGGGAAGAAGAGTTTGTAAGCCGGCACATAGGGTCGTGGTTTCGCAGTTCCCCTGGCCAGAGTGATGTCACCTTCTGAGTTTGTTGAGTCCTCGGTGCTTCAACTTGCAATGTTGGAGTGTCTGCCAATGATGTGCAAGTAGCAGACCGGTCATTATGTGCTGAAACAAATATAAATATTACGAAATAAATATTACTGACATAAAATGTTTACGGCAAGTTTTGAAATTTTAGTAATACTGATTTTCAATAAGATCCACCAACCATATTACTACATAATATTTAATTTAAACTAGTTGAAAAAGACACCTGAGCACGGTAATTTAGTCCGAGCCCTTTTGTTTAGGGCACCGATAATCTACCACTGAGCTAGCCAGGATTCATCCTGTGTTTCAGCAATTTCTTCACTCATATTTATTATTATTACTATTATTTTTTATCATTATTATTATTATTATTATTTAACCCCGCGTCTTATACCCGTTGGGGCTATACTCATTTACGCTAATGTGTAAATGGTAGGATGATTATGTGATGATCTTTAGGACCTACAGTTTAACGTGGAATCCGAACCATGGTAGAGGCCTGGCATTCCCCACATTCACAAGTTGTGATTAATACACGTTTTGTCATAGGTGAAGGAAGTGTTTGGTATACAGATAAATCGTGCCGGGACCGAGGATTGAACCCCTGACCCGTAGCACAGAAATCTGACACCTTACCCTAGACCACCGGGTTACCTTCACTCATAGTTGAAGGATGAGTCTGTGATGGACGTGTTGAATCGTAAGCAACATATGAGCGACCAATACTACGTGACCGATCATACTTGAATCATCTGACATTTGTGAGAACTGTTAGGCAGCTATGTATGCGATACCAGATTTTAATTTTAACGTGAAATTCTAATGAATATCCACGCACAACTCAAACTCAGACTAAGACTGTCTTAAATTATGATTGAAAAGTGACATTGAAACCGAGATGAATCCCCCTTAGCTAAATGGTATAGCAATAGCGCACTAAGTTAAAGATCCTGGTCTCAATTTCTGTGCTGGTGAAATTTTTCATCTAATTTAAATTAATTGATCTGTGGCCCCTTCAATATGGACAGTGGCGTAATTATAATGAATTTCAGTTTGTGTGTTGATATGAATATACTGGTTTTCACAACTTTATTGAACCAAATTGCATACAGCTATATATAAAGTGATAAACTGTCTCACCTTGTGGGTTCCTAACCCCGACATGTTTGTGACCGGTTATGTAGTTCCCGACAGCTCTAAACACTTCCTTGAACCACCTAGAACTTACTAATCCCAGGAGGAATAAAATCAACATTTCAACCAAGCTCATATTTGCAATATTAAGTATTTAATAGAACAATCGTAGTATAAGCTTCTCAATGAAATACATCAATAAAGTTATGCTCTATTTCAGTCATTTCCAAGGAAAAGAACATGCATTATTGAGTCGATTGTAAGGGTAGTTTTATTGTTGGAGTTTCGTAAAACAAATGTTAGATTTATTTTAACTCTAAATAATACACATATAATGTTGTTAAAATACGATTTTATAGATATAGTCCAGCAAGTACGTAACTCTTAATCATTTTTTCCAGCCTCTGGCAATTGGGAGGATTGCCCATCAACCCCCCCCCCCTAAAATTATTTACTGGCTACGGCCTTGACCCAATCATTGTGAAATGCTTACAAAATGTGTCAGCAATTTCTTTGGAGTTTGTCAATGTTACATTATTTTGATTTTCAATTCTATTTATTTTATTAACAATTTTGTTATTTCTGCACAACATATTATTAATACTTTTTTTTTGTTACCCTGGCAGTTTAAAAATAAATTAAAGTTGTATTATTTTAGACAGTTTATTTTTAGAGAATTAATATTATTGTTTAGTACTCTGAGCTGCTTTTTTATTTATTTTTTTCTTATTTTTAGTTTTTATATAACTTGTTACGTCTATTAACCATTTCTTTAAGTTGTGGTGTTACCCAAAAGCTTGTGAATTTTTTACCTGAAGCTGTATCAATTTATTTGTGGTTGTTACTAAAATAGCACTATTTAAGTTATCCATTATAAAATTCAAGGTTTTATTAGGATCATCTATTTGGGGCCAATTCATTGGGTCTAGGTCATTTTGCAGTATTTCTATAAGGGCATTATTGTTTATGTTTTTGCTTATAATTTCTTTTTCAGATTTGCCTATATTCAACATTTTAATATTTCCTATTAGAATACCGTGATCAATTATAAAATCTATGGATGGTTGAAATGTTTATTTCAAGGGTGTTTGTATTGGAAATAAAGTGGTTGATGATAGTTTTGGATGTACCGAACTATGGTTGGATGATTGTGTATATCAAAGCGATTAAATAAGTAAATCAATTTATACCTCATTGTCTCATTATTATCTACACTCATATTCAAATGAAAGTCACCAAAAATGAAGGGGTGTTATTACACATAGGCATATCTTCATCAAGTGTTTGTAAAACGTCATGGAAGTCATTATGTGGTGGCCTGTAGTATCCTCCTACAAATAAATACTTTTACATGATTATTTACTTTATATATCTCTATCCATATCGAATAAAAACTCTCATTTGATACTCTTAAAACATTATGACTTAGATGAGAGTGTACATACATAGCTAATCCTCCTCCTATGCCATTATTGCTGCATGAGAAATAACCAACATATCCATTTAGGTTTTAATAGAGTGTGTCAGTAGTCTTCATCCATGTTTCCGATACAACAATGAGATAAGAGTTGTAGTTCAACTGGAACAGAAGGTGTTTTAACTCAGAGACTTTACGTTTTAAACTGCGGATGTTAGTATACGTTATATTCAAATCTAATTACGTATGTTACTTTCTGTAATTATTGTGCTTGTTCATAATCATCTATTTAGTCAAAATATTTATTAAGCAAGGTGTTCTAAGCTAAATCTTCACAATTCTCATCTGAGCCCCCTATAATTGTTATGTCCAATTAAAGTCCTTATACTCGCATACCTCCGTTATTGTCCACAGCTGCTGAGAAATAATGAAAATTGGAAAATCTCCCCAATGTAAAAGTTCTCGCAAAGATATTTTCATGAGAAAATGAGTATCGCCATCTTGTTCATAATCATAAACAATGTCTAGATATAAAATGTAATCAAAATAGTTGAGTTAATTTCGAGAAAATCGATTTTCTCTCTCTTTGCTCTTAAATAAACTACCCTTAAATTTAGGGTGGGATATCTAATTACAAAAACACTTCGGGAGGAACCTTATGAAAACCCTAAATATTAAGTGTTAGCCCAATCGGTATATTAGTTTCGGATCTAGCCCAAGATACAGACAGACGGATAGATACAGACAGAAAGGTGGCATTGAGAAAACAACTTTTTTATTTCAGGTGGGAATGAAGCGTCGACATTTATCAAAATCCCGAGTTCTATTTTTTTTTGCTATCACAATACTTTCTCTCCGAGGTGTCGAGAGAAATTAAAAATAGTATTGTAGAGCTACATCAAAAATCAAAATAGAGGAATAAAAACATAGTCTTCACGGCTGGAATTTGAACCCGAATCTGACCTCGTGGGTCAAAGATTGTATCTACTCGAGGGGGGGGGGGGGGCTGGATGGAACACTCTTATTGAATAGAAAGTAAAAATAATGGTGTTACGTTATTTGCCACCCTACCATGTGTTTCCCTATATTTTTCTAATTTTTGTGAAGAGTTTCCAATTTATTTTCGTTTGAAATTAAGCACTTCAAAGTTCAGCCTCTGTAATGCTGGACTGACAAATAATACTATTTACATCCATTCAATAAAGTAAAAAGACAGAAGGAATAACGTATAACATTGTTTTAAATAATTTAAATAAGGAATTTTGACTTACCTTTTATTAAACATATTAATTATCCTTCTAAGAAGTTTGTTGACGCTTCTTTTATTTATTTTGAATGTTGACAATGATTGATTTCAACGCATGCGCAGATCTGTCAAACAAGTGAATGGTGGGTCTCGTGATTGTAAAAGAAAAAAAGAAAAGAAACAAGGCAAGATGTAAATAACTCCAAACTAGCGCGTTTTTTAGTTCTGACGAATAGAAATAAACATTTAATTCTTTAAGAAAACACTGTTCACATTCGTTATCATACAGTTCAATATTTATATTAAACCTGCATTGTATTTGATTTTTATCCCTAGTCCATAGCCAACATTTTATCTTTTGTTTTAATATATTAGTTTTCTCTCTGGACTTGGAAGTAAAGAATAGAACATTTTTAAATTTGATTTTGGAAGACTTTCGGTAGGAGACTGGGTCTTCTTCCTCGGTGTTGGTCTAACATTCAGCAAAATTTGTGGAGCTCTTAATTTAATTTATTTTAAAGTAAATTAACGGTTGTAAAGTAAAGTGCGAGTAGCAAATGAAAAGCTAAGTAGATGTGCAAGAGCTAGACTGTTTAATTTTTTAAGAATTGTGGACCAGCTAACCTTAATAAATTGAAACAAATTTTTGAAGCTGGTGTTGTTTCAGCATGGACTAATTCATGGGTGAGATCAAGCCAACTCTTCAACTTTAAAGTCATAATTTTTTTTTTCTTTTATCAAATATCAGAATTCATGTAAGAACTTTCAGAAAGACTATCTAATTCAGAGAATTAATTAACATTTTATTTTATGTCTAAATAATAATTGTATTGATTTTTTTCTCTTCTTTTTGTCTCAACAATACTATTTTATTTTGTCAAATTAGAATTATAACTATCCGGAATTCCATAGTTAGGATTGGGATGCGGTAAAAAAGGAAACAATAATAAACCCACAAAAGTTCCAATAATTGTTATTTTATATATTTATTTTTATTGTAGTCTAAATTATATTATATTTCAACAATCCATTTTTATTTCAATTGCTCTTGTTTTATTTTAAGTATTCCCCAGTGGTCTCGAGTATTGAGAGTCGTCGTGCCACTGTCTGAATTAGCCAAGGTAAATGTTTTTTTTATTATTAATATTTTTTTTTATCCTAGATCCTAGGAGTGGCACCCAACAAAAACACAATGTCTATACATCTTGACATTAACTGTTGTTATGTAAACAAGATTCAGAAGACATTGATACTAGACACATAAAATTATAATTGATACAATATAACATTTTTTTCCACCACAATGGTTAGGGGTGAATGATGTTGTTGGGAAGATATACTATACTATTGGTGGGATGGAAATAAGATGTGATGGTTGGGGTGGGGTTTGGGTAAGTTGATGGGGTTGTGGGTCAGGGATGGGATGGGCTAAGTCTCTGGGTACGAGGATCTCATGTTAAATGTTACCGCTGGATGGAGGTGGAGGGGAATTGTCTAGGATCTGAGGAGTAGCTTGAGTTATAGAGAAAGGGTCGGGTGTACTAAGGGCGTGGGCAGTTTGAGTTAACGGGTTTGGGGGAGAGATAGAAAGGGCGTTTAAGGATGTGTATCCTACGTTTGTGGTTGTCTCGTTCTTTATTCCTTCCCTCCTTCCTCTCTCATAGGAGTAGGGATGGGTCATTATATCCGATTAATCACTTATTCGATTATTTTGATGTGAGTAATTGATTATTTTTACCAATTAATAGGATTGCGATTAATCGATCTAATTGATCAACTTTCCAAAAATTATTTTATAATCGAATCAAATGATCGGCTTAAAACTTCTTCTTGTCACCTTGGGTATGACCCATTCTAATGAGCTAGATCTCCTGGGTTCAATTTACGGATGTGGATAAATATGTATTACATATTGATTGGTATTATTAAAGGTATTATAGTAGCTTTCCTCCCGGTGATCGTGGTAATTGTTCCCCTTTCTACTAAAAAAAAAACCTCGTTACAAGCTTGTAATCGGACTCAAGACCTTTAAGTCAGCATCTAAGGATTTACCATTGTACCACGATACTGATTATTGTCTCTAAATGTAATAAATACATAAATGTGATCTTAATATAATTTCAGGATAGTTGTTTGTTACAACATTTTGGTCAACTAATGATGATCTGTGTCGGTATGTAAATCACAAAGGGCATTAGGAACGTGTACGTTCACCTTGTTATCCCTGTAACAATTCCTACTCGAAGGATGTCCTCGGCTGTGGGTTGGAGCAAGATGTCTTCTGCCATTTTTTTCTCTTTTATTGGACCAATATTAGGTAATGGAAATATGATCAAGACGGGGAAAATTAATATCAATATTAACATTCCACTTGTAAGCTTATTCATTAACTAAACTTTACCATCGTCATTCCATGTTCATATGGACTGACACATCTTTTAAATTTAAGTTAATTTTTTGGTTTATTGTTAGGTTTTCCGTCACGTTTTAGTACTTGTTCTGGCTGTACGCATATAAATTAATGGTTAACGACGCTTCCCACTTGGAAATTTCAAAACTATATTTCGAAGCGGGTTGCATCCTAACTTGACGCACTAAGTATTCTAAGCACTATCACACTTGGACGCCAATGTACGAAACAGAAATAGAGAGAAGAAAATGATAAGTTCACACTGAGAGGGCTCTTGTCTATCTGCTGATAGCTCTTTTCCTTTTTCTTCTGACGAGTCTACACAGTCATTTTAATATTGGCGCCCTTAAAACATTTACTTACTTTTTAATTTCACCTTTTTCTTGTTTCCTATGCTAGATAGAAATATGCTACCATGGGCTTTTTTAATCTACATCCTTGGTGGAAGGTTGCTACAGGCCATTTTCGTGCCCAAGCCAAATAGCCTAAGTTGTAGATGATTTATAAAAAAATACGTCTACAAAAAACTTGATTAGAGTTTAAAAAAAAATGTTGTGATACTGTAAGACAATTTTTTTTTTACATTATTTAAGAATGTATGGTTTTTGTATCAACGTTATATCTTTAAAGCGCGCAGATTAAAACGTAAATTCACTAACATGGGAAATCCTGTTTTGACCGGCCGTGATATCACAGGTAGGCAACGTTCGTAAGGATTAAAAAGTTATAATTTAGAGAAATATACCCCCATTAGTGGGGAGGATGAGTGGAAACAATAGAAGAAAATTCTCTTTAGAACGATGGCTATGATTTGAACTCAGATTTTCCCAACACTGGTAAAGTAGTATAAAAAAACGCTTAAAATGTATACCACGCACACATCAATGCCATGAATTTGTTAGTACAAATATACAGTACGTGTTCCAAAGCACAACAAATGTTTTGTGGAGAGAAAAAAATGATATTTTTTTAGTTTATGTTGTAGAAGTGAGTGGCAGCTTTAAAAATATAATCATTGTTACTAATGCAATTACGATGGTTCCAATAATCACGTGGGTCACAGAAATCCTTTACTTCAGGATCAAACTCAAAAGTTAACCTAAAGAAACATTATAAAATAAATCATTAATGTGTATAAATAATTTAATAGTAATAAATCGACACACAAAAGTCAAAACAGAACTATGATGGAATGTGCAATTTTAATCAACTATATACTGTATATTTATATAAGCAGTTAGCCTTTTATTTTCCATTCCTTGGATGGAAAAAAAGACCTTTTGAATTCGAATGTTATGTTTGTCATTGGGTTACTGTATAAACCAGTGGTTCCCAACCTTTTGTGGCCCATCTCCCCTTTCTGGAGGTTGACTAACACCTATTGCCCCCTTTTCATTTTCATTGTATGCCTAATTTTAATTTAAAGTAAAGTGTAAATAATAAAGCAGTTTTATTATTCTAAACAATTTTATTACCGTATATAAAAACAACCAAAGCAGTTTTATCCAGTCACTCTTAAATAAAATAGAAAAAAAAAATTAAAATGTACATTTTTTACAGATTTTGTTTAAGAACAAAGAAGTGAAATAATTAACTAAGATCATTGACAGTCATTTAAAAAACGAGTACATGTTTTCATTTTTAAATTGGAATCTGGAATAATTAAGAAAGTTGACAGTTAAAATTTGAAAAAATAAATGAAAGTTTGAAAATTTTGTTATTGTTTTATTTTACCTTTTCAATGGCTGCCTTGTGCTTGGTAGATTTCAGTTGAAGCTTGAATATCCGGCTCTATGTTCGTCAAGTTCAGGCGCAAGTCTCCTTTGAGGCAAATGTCCAACTTATTTCTCTGTTTTGTGAGGAGCTGGACAACAGAACTAAATCCTTTTTCAACTAAATATGCTTATGGGAACGAGATGAGAAGTGGTTCAGTTTTTCCCCACAGTTGTGGATAAGTGTCGATAAGCTTCACCCATACTAACTCGTAACTGCTATGCTTGAAAATGATTTTCACCTCACAGTCATACTTCAGATCTAGAAACTCTGTCTGCAAAAAGTTATCAAGCTTATTCACAGCTTCAAATGAGAATGGATCTAGAATCCAATCCGGAATTTGTAACTTGGTCAAATCTTCAAATCTTGATTCCATGTCAGTTTTTATCTGGTCAAGGTGATCAGTAAAAATTAGGATTTTTTCTTCTGGGAGTTCAGGAGTCTCGTTATCTGACACTGAACACTTTTTAAGGGTCGGAAACTGAATCAGCTCTTTACAGCCAATATTTACCTTGTGAATATCATACTTGGCGATGAATGATGAAATAATTCCTTTGGCCTTGATAAGGTTCATCTTGTTTCCTTGAAGCCTTATATTGACTTTGTTCATTTTTTCAAAAATATCTGTAAGGTATGCAAGTTACAACTTGCGTTGCTTCAAATTCTCACTTAAATCAGGATCAGACGTGTCGATAATCTCAGTAACTGTGTCAAATAATTCTAAGAAATGGCACAAACAGTTTCCTTTGGAAAGCCACCTCACGGCCGTATGTAGAAGCAAGCGTTAGAATTCCTCATCATTTTCATGGCAAAGTTGTCGGAACAGATGGTCATTGAGGGAATTAGCTTTGATCTTGTTGACACCAGTAATAACCAGTTGTAGGGTTTTATGCAGGACACCACTCAATTTTTTCGTAGCTAAGTGTTGACGATGAATGACACAGTGAATAGTGATGACCTCTGGCACTTCTTTCTTAAGGTGGGATATAAACCCAACATGACAACCTGACATGGCAGGAGCACCGTCTGTTGCACAAGTGCTCACGTTTGTTAGGGGAATCTCTTTTTTCTCAAAATAATCTTGCACCACTTTAAAAATCGACGATCCCTTCGTATCAGTGATCAAAGTTCTAGCAAACAACATTTCCTTGGTAATTTCCTTTTGTTCATTGATAAACCTCACATAAGCTAATAAAATTGCTTTGTTATCAATCACAGTTGATTCATCAATCTGCAATCCAAATTTACTTTTTTTCAACAAATTGATGAGTTTGGATTCAACGTCCGTAGCCATTTTGTCAATTCGACTGGAAACAGTATTGTTGCCTAAAGGAACCGATAGACTTATCTTATTACTAGGGCCCTCTCCTAGCATGATATCAATAATTTTTTTGGTAGCCGGTAAAACAAGAGTTTTGCCAACTGTGTGAGGTTTACCACATTTAGCGATCAATAAAGACACCTCGTAAGAAGCAAGAAGACCTTTGTCAAGATCGGTTGCTCGTTTTTTAAATAATGCACTCACATTAGGCCATTTATCAGCTTTAGCTTTGAGGTTTTGAAAATAACTAAGTTCTTTACTCAATTTATCACTGTGTACTCTTGATAAATGATCTTTCATTTGCGAAGGCTTCATGGCTTCATTACTAGTAAATGTTTTATCATACAGAAGACAATGTGGAAACTGCACATTTTGTGGTGACGCGATAAAACCGAATTTTAAATACTCAGATGAGTATTGACGACACTTCTTCTTTTTGAATCCATTGTGCATGAACTTCTATACTTCAAAACAAACGCACAAAAACAGAAAAGACATGCACAAAAACTGATGGTGAGGCACACAAAGGCTAGTGAAGACTGAAGACGAATGTAGGTCAATGGCAAGTGTGTTGTGATGGCAGGAGGGGGAGGGGGTTGAGTCACCAGTCGGCCGCGTTGAGCAACAACAAATGGGCACTGTGGAGAGGGGTGAGTACTGTGAACTCGCCGGCTGAGAATAGCCAGTGACTCGTGCTACCCGGCAACTTCTACTGTACAGTACTATTTTAATTTTTCCTCCTTTGAATACTCATCGCCCCCAAATCGCCCCCCACTTACTTATTGCCCCCCTGATAATCCAAATCGCCCACTTGGGGGCGATCGCCCCCAGGTTGGGAACCACTGGTATAAACCAACTAAAAATTGTGGGGTTAAGAATGTTTATGTTTTATTTAGTTATTAAAATAGCATTGGATTATACGAATTAATATATTTTATTAATCAATATAATTTTGCGTTTGATATAAGTAATGTATTTATTCCTCTTGAAACTTTGAAACTTCTTTAAGTTTCTCGTTCACAGCCGAGGCGCGAATGTAGTTTGTTAAACCAATTGCTTACATTGCTTGATAACCATTTTTCTTACAGATCCATGACTACCAATTGCTTACATTGCCATGTTAACCATTTATTTACATACCCATGTCTATCAATTGCTTACATGGCATAGTAGACATTTATTTACATTGCCATGGTAGCCATTTACTTATATTTCCATGGCTACCAATTGTTTGCGTTGCCATGGTAGCCGATGGATTAAATATTGTATTAAATCTATCTAAAGGAGTTAGACTCTCCATCAACTATTGTATTATTGTATGTATTGAGATTTCATGTGTATAAGGCAGTGATTCCCAACCCTTTTTGTTTAGAGGGACCCTTGAAATATTTCAAAAAATATCAAGGAACCCCTACCTGGCTGACATATAATAGATTCTAGAGAGTTAAATTAAATAAAGACACGTAAAAAATGGGTTAGTAGTAAATAATAATTAGATCATACTTTTGAATAAAATATTATATAAATATTTACTGCTTGTTAATATTTAGCTTACTAATGTTACTGTTGTTAAAAAAAATTACAAACATTTTAATTTTACATCTGGCTTACTGGTTATAAACAAACTTGGTGTATATATTTTGCAGTTGTTTTGTGTTATTATAATGATTTTTTATAAACTCGTTAACGAAAAAATAAGTTGCATTTTATAGTTTTATTATTAATTCACAACTGAAAATAATACAAGTTTCAATAGAATAACAATGTTTCCTACTGTTACTTAATTTAATGTGAAACTTGGACTTGCTTTTTTGAACACAACACCTTATTTCATGGTAGCATATTTGATAGGCACACACAAAGTTATTCTCCACAAACCACAGTATATTCTTCTGTTTGGTTTTTACATTAATTAAATACGAAAATGTTAGCTCACACAAGTACCATGTTGAGAATTGTAGCAATATGTTTATAGCTTTTTGCGAGATGGCAAGAAACTCTGTTTTATTGATATACAAAACATTTAAAATGACATTACATTACATTTAATATTTAGTGTGCGACCATACTTCAGTTCAGTCAATTTGATACTCTTCCTGCAGGCTGAGTATATTTTCTTAACGGTTTGGATAATCTGTGAATTGGTTCCTGACCCAATCATACTCTTCCGATGACAAAGCAGGGAAGTACTTGGCAAGATTTTCATCCAGAGACTCCATATGGCCGGAAATCAGGGGCATAATGGTTTCACGGGGGTTTGACAGTTGTTATGCTCTGAAGATGAGAATATAGGGCTAACATTTCAAGATTATCCTTAGAAATATTTTTTTTTTTTCAAAAACAATATTATTTTTAAATGCTACAAGTTTGTCTGTACACGTAAAAATATTTTCCTTGGGACCTTGCATGTTGGTGTTCAACTTATTTAGGTGTTCATAAATATTTGCCAGGTATGCTAGTTTCAGGAGCCATGATTCGTCCTCAAGATAGTTGGAAAAATAACTTTCTTTTTATTTCCTCTGCTGATTTCCAAACCCTTCCTACACCTCTGACAAGACATCTTGTGAATGTGTGGAATGCCAGGCCAACACCGTGGTTCGGATTCCACGTTAAACTGTAGGTCCTTCATTTCATCTCACAATCACCCTACCATTACACATTAGCGTAAGTGCATACAACCCGAACGGGTAGTAAGACGCGGTGCTAATAATAATAATATTTCCTCTGAAGAAAATCTGGATCTACTCTCGTAGTTAGAATGTGTGTGTCGATACTTTTCCCCCTATAAAGCCATTAAACTTCGGTGTGTAGAAGAAGTCACGTGACGTGGTCTTACCCATGTTTTAACAGATTTTTGTAGACATGCAAGACTGCAGAGGATGCTGCTTAATAAGGTTAACCATGTTAACACCTGTATCAAGAACATATTTCAAATCTTTTCTAATAGTTTGAAAAACCAGAACTTCTCTATGAAGGAAGCAGTGGGTCGTTATAATGTCAGAATTATTTTCTTTGACAAGAGTAACAAATCCCTTTATTGAGCTAATCATTGAGGGGGTGCCATCTGTGCATATTCCAATACAACGATCCCATGATAAACCCAAAGACTCTAGATAAGAAGACGTGCATGCACCCGAACGGGTAGTAAGAATCGGTGTTAACAATAATAAATAATAAGACGCCAATTTGTATACATCTTTCCCATGGCAAGTAGAGTAGTAGTAGTAGTAGTAGTAGTAGTAGTAGTAGTAGTAGTAGTAGTAGTAGTAGTAGTAGTAGTAGTAGTAGTAGTAGTAGTAATAGTAGTAGTTATAATAATAATAGTAGTAGTAGTAGTAGTAGTAGTAGTAGTAGTAGTAGTAGTCGTTAGAAGCCTAATAGATAATTAAACACTATCACATTAACAAAATATTAAGGGTCATTAAGCAACAAATAAAATAACAAATAATCGTTTCCACTTATGAGATGAACAACTATTACTATCAAGAGAAATGATCACAGATATTTGACGCGAGTAAGAAAACAAACACAGTAGTGTGGGCCGCAAGTCGTCAACCGTCCTTAAGAAAATGCACCCTAAATCTCTCTCATTTCTTAAATAACTACCAAGCAAATTTCTAACAAAGCTAAACTTTCAGAATGCTTCTTTCTTTTATTGATATTTCACGTTGAAACGTTAATATTTTAATTTGTTTATTAATTTACAAAAAAAAGTGGCTGGTTGTACTATTTGTTCGCAAGCTTTTGCAAACTCTCGTGGAACCCTGATCGGGAATAACTGGTATAGGGCAATATCCATGACTAAACCAATATTTTGTGGATTTATGGGTTTTATGGTCCCATTTTTGCTATGATCTATTAATACTATATATTTATTTTAGTGTTGTTTGGCAGCTCAAGATTTTGTTATCTCACGTGGATCACCTATGCGGAATTCACTCAAGTTAAAAATGAAAATACTTTAGGCATTACCGTACTCAATATACATTTTATCAATATCATTCCAACAATACATGATGCTCACAAAATTAAAATATAAACATATATCGATGTAATTAAGCGTACTATTTTCGTAGTTAGTTTTGAACAATTCATTACTATTTCACTATCTTAGAATATTGTAAAATGTATCCCTTCATTGAATTTGTGGCTGAGCAAGTTAACCACTTACTTCCAACAGTAATTATATCTGAAGGCATAAATAATGTTTAAGATCGAAACAAGAATAGATTACAGTGAGATATCACTATTTATGCAAGTTGTAATTTATTGTGAATGTGAAGATCCTGGTTTTGATCTAACGTTCTTCTTTCTCCTGTTTAGAACACTCTCCGCCAGAAGCACAACTATAACCATTAAGGTCGCCATATTCAGGACTATTACAGATATACTGTAACTTCCATGAATGTCCTTGAGAAAACCTAAAAAACGTAAATGGTTCATGGTTAATAAATAACTTATCAGTGCACTTGCGTCTTACAATCCATCTGGTCCGTACGCATGTGATTACACTAATGGGATGAAAATGAGAAAATATACCTATGAGAAACTATTTAGGAAAAAAAACATTTTAGTACTCCCTGCTGGGGTTTAAATTCAACCTCCCTGTTAAAGTGAGACAAGATAATATTGACGCCTTTGTCAACATAACCACTGATGCGGGCAAGATAATGTATTTGTAGGCTAAGGCTTCAGTCTTGTCAGGTTTTGTATTTAAGGAAAGGTTGGGATTTTAATCTCACCCGGGTGTGATAAATTGATGTTCGTAAGTAATTTTACAATTTCTCAACACTCAGATGTGGTTAAATTTCATGTAAATTATACTTTTCTCATTTCCACCACATTAGGGTAAACATGCCGTTATTCCGGATGTACTGATATAAATGGTCATGGGGAATTTATTTATATGCAAATATCGTTACTACTTATTTGTTCAATGAAACACATTCCCTCTATTCTGATTTAGTACATATTCCATGTAATAAAAGGAGCTCATATGTTAGTGTAATAGCTAGGCAGTGGCACTTGCAGAAATTTTTCCAAGGTGAGGGCACCCTAGCATGCATGGAAAACCTTATGTGGGTACTGGCACTACAGACTACTGGTATTGTAAAGATATTAACAATATATAAATTGCAAAGATCAGAGTTTAGCTTCAACATGAACGCAACTAGAAAACATATAAAACTAAAATGTCATACATTTTAAATAAAAAATAAAATGTAGTTTTATTCATAAATCTATAAATAATTTGGTATTATAAATATGACTATAAACATGGAAATTTGAGGAGAGTATTTAAAAGTCCCATATTTTATTCATTATATACATTATAATATGATTCAATAAGCTTGGTATTTTTTAGGAAAGAAAACCTAGGAAGGTAAAATTATAGATAAATGATTATTTTAGTGAGGTAAAATAAATATTTTTGATATTATTTAAATTTATTACAATTCTATAATAATTTGAACTTATTTCAAAGCTTTAAATAAACAAACTACCTACTAAAAAAAGATACTAAAGGCTTCTACAGTCACTACCAAATTTTATTATTATTGTTTCTAGAAAAGCAAGTTTGTTTAAAGAAAAAATTGCAAGACAAACTATAAGATTTAAAAATGCTAACGACGTATTCTTGTAAAAGAAAATAGTTCATGTATTAGATTTAAATTGGAAATTTCAAGACAGAGGAAAGTGCCAATGTAGTTTTGCATTATGTTTAAAAAATGAAGTATTAGAGTGTTTACATTTAATTAGAACATAGAGTTCTCACTGTTAATCTAAAATAAAATATGCTAAGCAATCATCATCTCATTGCATTTAATTACAGTCAGAATTAATTTCACTTAACTTAAGGGCAATGTCATCCTGACAGTAAATCCTTTACTGAGATGTTTCTAATTATAATGGCACTGTGACGCTTCAAAGCCACAAAAAGAATAGCTTAAAATTTAATATTGTGAGAGTAACAAACAATGGCTGCATTTGCTTAGTGAAGGCTAGATATAGCCTCTTAATCCCAGAACTGTGATAATTTGCCTAGAACTTCTTGAAAATTAGCTAATTCCATATTTTCAAATATTTGTTTTAATTTACTCAACACAAAACCTAAGGTCATTTATGGTAATTAGCAGTAATGGTATCTTCTTAATTATTTCGGAGTTCACCATATTTTGAAATAAAAAAGCACTCTTAAAATATTTATAAACAACTTAGCATATGTAATACGCTTCAACGCCCAAATAGCGTACCGCTCCAAACCTCTTCTTAACTCCCGGATAAAACGTAATATAAGGTAGGTAACAAAGCTCAAACAAGGTATCACATTGTAGTGCGGTAGCCCGGGATATTTATTAGAAAACAATAGAAGTGAGACCAGGGATACTATTTTACAATATTTTTAAACTTTACAACAAAATTGAAAAATAACGAATTTCCTACGAAAATATTATTTCACTGATCACAATTTTCCTATTATCAAATGAATAAAGTAGAACCACGCTCCAATGTAGTTCCTTGTTTGAGAATAATGGTTTATCTGACATCCCGATTAACCGTAGATATAATAACCCGTTAATCATCGTGATATGGCCTGTTGAACTTTTGTGTATTTCGTAGTGAGACCACAAACGTGTTTTAACTTACCTAGTAAAGGAGAGATTAGTAGATTGATCACTCCAACGCCCAAATTCTGAAGGGCCAAAGCAGATGCTACCTTGTCGATAGATACGTAAGCTGGTACCACAAGATTCATGTATACTGACCTAATGCCTTTCCCCATACCTAGGCATAAGCCGACTCCCAGCATCACTTGGAAATTCGATGTAATCAGAATGGCTGAAATAAATTAGAAAAACATGACTATTTCAACCAAAGTCGGTGGACAGTACTATTACAGTAGAAATAACATTTTTTTAAATTATTTATTTAGCACCGCGTCTTACTACCCATCCGGTTTATACGCTTAAGTACTAATTACGCTAATGGGTCATGAATTGGGAAAGTTGAATATAGAGGAAGTGAACCTGCATTTGCGTGAAGGGAGAGTGGAAAAACATATAGGAAAAACCACTCCCAGTTCACACAACAAAGAGTCTGACATTGATCTCCCCGTCCTCAGCAGTTTAGCTTAACACGAAACTAGCGCGTTAGCTAACTGCACCACTGAGATGGGTTTAGAGAAAAGAAACCTAGAGTAAAAACAATACCAAAACTATTTTCATAATGGATCAAATAGTCAAGCTATTATATTTGCTAGTTATGGTTATAGCTGTATCGTAATATCATATTCTTTCAATTTAAAAATGAGAAATAGACATGTGAATCTAATGCAGGAGCTTCGACTTAGTATGCCAATGCAATAACAACTGAGCTACTATACATCAAGTAATCCGACCTGAGGCTGTCGTTTTTATTGATATTATTAATATCTATACAAATAATAATGTAACAAATATTATCAATAATGAAAGACAAATGAATCTATGTATTTTCCAAAATATTTTTCCTACCTAGTTCTTACCTTATATTAGACTATAATTGGTTTCGTATGATTCCTTCAGAGAATTGGTGATTATATATTTATCAATGTTTATGTTCACATGTTTAATTTTCTTATTGGTAGTTTGAGGGTATAATTTATCCTTTATTACAGCTCACCCATTCTTTTTCTGCTATAGTTAATTTAAAGTAACCTAACATTTATTGTTTCCTACCTGTTGAAATACCACTAAAAATGAGTAAATTTCATCCACCTTGCAGTTTTACACGTGATATGAACTAACTTTTCTGTCAAAAGTTATTGCACATCTTTTTAAGGCGTTTTATAAATCTACAATATTTTAGACCCTTTTAAAATAACAACTAAGGTGCATGAAAGTGAAACCCTGCTTCCCTTTATGTTGACATTTGGTCTGACTTTTTCTCGTCGCTTCTTGAGAGCCTGACTCACTTCACGGATAACACCTATTTTAGCCACCATATTATGTAAAACAACTCAAAACATACGTAAAATAGCGGTGCGATTTTCTGTGGGTTTTTTTGTATAAGACATTGGATTTGATACCAGTGAAATTGTTTTACCATATTTTAAAAAATACAACAAAATTTAAAAATTCTTATTGTAAAGTTTTAAAAAAACTAGCTCCAAGTTGTCTGCTGCCTATTACATGATTCAGAAAGCCACACTTTGATTCGTTTTTTGGTTCAAGCGTAATCTTGTAGACCCTCAAATTTCCCGGTCAATCAACCATAAGCCGGGCCTTTAAAATCTAGCGGAGGAGGGCGGGGGGGGGGGGGATTAAGCTACGCGTGCGGCATGGATTGATTTGAATTTTATTATCAAGCTAAGATCACATTTTTAGCCTTTTCAATAAGGTTAGCTTAGTTTTTCTCGCTTAAAAAATAGAATATGTGTAGGCCTACAATAGCAGGGGCTTAAGTTTCCATATAATCCATTCTTGTAAGTTTCATTACCTTATCTTAGTAATCGTGAATTTATCATTCCGTTTATATAAGTAACAGACGCTATAAAACACTAATATCAGTAGCTGAGGGATATACTCACAGAATCTGGACATCAGCACTACGCAGAGTCCCAACACATACATGGACCTGGCTTCTAGTTTAAGCCAGTCAGCGATAAATGGACACAAGAACCTTGTGAGTATGTCTCCCGCTGTGATGAAAGACATGATGTAAGCTGTTTGCTCATTGCCAAAGTTCATGTCGAATAAGATTAAAGGAGTCGAGTAACTGAAGGTGGTCTCCGCGGACACAGCCAGAGACAGCCCTAGTACAAGGACTAGAAGTGTCGTGTCCTTAAGTAGTCTAAGATCTAAGAAATCAGCTACGCGTGTAAACAACGTAGTAGATTTTCTAGTTTCTGCATTTGATTGTTTGTCTTTATTATCTGTGTCTTGAATGTCTTCTACAAGGTCACTGAAAATAAACAGTATGGTGGCTTTGGTTTTTGAAAGTAATTTGACTTTATATTAGTTTCTAGGGGGGGGTTTGAAATGTCAAAGTCGAAGATTAAATCTTTTTCACTTTGACCTCGACCCACACAATATCCCTCGCATCATAGAAACATTTTGAAGGAAGAGAGAAAATTATATATTACGAACAGATTTGAAATTTTATCCACTAAAAAAAATGTTAACATGTACTCATTTAATAACAGCTACTCAACAGTATCTTAAGACCAAACAATAAGAATAGATCAAAACGGTGTGTCAGTTTAAAGGAACATAGTGTGCTTTGGGTTGGGTTTTTTCTCTAAACCTTCCCCTTTACCTAGATGCACTTAATGTACAATTTAAAGGTTAAATGCAGTGTTAAGTGACAACAAACTAAAGCTTGTCCTTGACTTCAACTTCACTTCACATTTAAAACGAGACCTTCCTACACACCTATTGTTTCTAATTGATTCTAAGAATTATCAATCTACTGGAAATGATAAGTCAGCTCAGAATAGTACATGGACATCTCTTAGATGAACCTAATGTTTAAAAGAGTCAGCTTAATGTTTTACTTTACGTATATTACCGAGTGATTGGAACCAATTAATTCGGGGGAATTGAAACGTACTAATTCCTCGAGCTGAATAAATCAATAAATAAGAATACCTTTTTCAAAATATGAAGAGCGATTCATTAAACTTGAAGAGTAAGATGTTTAGTAACAAGTCAATTATTTCAAAAATTGATTATTGCCTTCTTGTAGTAAGTTAATATTCAAGGTTAGGGGGAAGAGACAGTGATTTAAGGCCTGTATTGTTGTAGTTTTTGTAGCAAAACCACATTTTTAGCCAAAATAAATAAAATATTGTTCAATTAGATAAATTTACTTTAATTTGTTCCCCCGCATAATATTCTCAGTAGTTATTAAATTTTATTTTGCGGGCATTACGGAAAATTATTAAGACTTATTATTTTTTATTTGGTTTTTCTCATTAAATAATCGCTAGTAAAAAATTATTGAAATTTCTTTGTGAATCAAATTAAACTAAATATATCTACTGAAGAAATATTTTAAGTTATCTTGGCCAAAAGGTTTTTTTTCTATACAAACTGCAAAAATACTTACTTCACTCGTTTCCCTTTCCATAATACCCATTTGACCTTCAATACAAGTTTTAATTGTCTATAATAGGATCTTAGAGGACATTACTTAGGCCATTATGAACTCAGAATGATAAACTTAAATAACCGTAGCTGTACAAACATATTTGTTTTTGATTAACTTAAGGCAAGCCAAAGTAACTACATGTAAGTCAAAGATGGATAATTGCCAACAAGTGGTATCACTTTCGTGGCTATTATAGACATATAATATTGGGGGCTCGTATACGATTAATGGTTTTGACTGATTTCAGACGCAATTTGATACTAGGATTATCCAATAATCAAGTATCCTGGGTCCTATACGTGGAAATAAATGCATTTCCTCAAATAAGGTATATATTAAAAGCTATCCGCATAATTATTTATTTAATCAGTGATAATACGTCAGTGATAACGGACGGTGGGTGACCTGGTGGTCTAGGGGTAAGGTGTCAGACTTCTGTGCTGGCGGCCGGGGTTCAATCCTCGGTCCAGGCACAGATTTATCTGATTTCCAAACCCTTCCTTCACCTCTGACAAGACATCTTGTGAATGTGGGGAATGCCAGGCCGCCACCGTGGTTCGGATTCCACGTTAAACTGTAGGTCCTTCATTTCATCTCACAATCACCCTACAACTACACATTAGCGTAAGTGCGTATAACCCGAACGGGTAGTAAGACGCGGTGCTAATAATAATAATAATAATAATAATAATAATAATGATAACGGAAGAGTACGCATCAGTGCACGGACGGGTTTTGACGGAAAGTGAACGCAGTGGATTGTTGAGTCGTTTCTCACAAGTTTATTCTCTGGAAATATACTTCAATTCTCGGTGGACATCGGCTGAAAGGTGAACGATCTACAAGTGGTCATACCACAGACAAACTACATTCTATTAAGACAAG
Source organism: Timema cristinae (assembly GCA_039000515.1). Taxonomy (NCBI): domain Eukaryota; kingdom Metazoa; phylum Arthropoda; class Insecta; order Phasmatodea; family Timematidae; genus Timema; species Timema cristinae. Next base: position 45,965,170 of record JBCFYV010000012.1, read on the forward strand.
TGACAAACCTAAAACCTACATTAACAACAAAAACCGACTAAACCGTTGCAGGCCAACAACAATAAAAAATATGGACAAGCTTACTGAACACGTACGCGTGCAGCAGAAGCGACACCTAGCCCATGACTGGTCTAGAAATCTTAAAGACGAGGACGTTAATGTGGAACTGACTAACGATGAAACGGAGTACAATGAATTCACCGAAGCAACTATCTTAAAAGGAAGATACTTTTCAAAGCTAAAGAAGATAAACCTCCAAAATCAATTAAAGTGACCAACCAATACGAGATACTGACAGTTCAAGAAGAACCTATGGAAACCGTAGAAGTATCAAATGAAAGCGCTAGAGAAGACAGCTCCGATTCTCAAAAATCAAAACCAAAAATATCACCTATAGTCGTAGCAGGCACGACAAACTATTCAAAAATATCAAAGACAATGAAGACAAACATGACGGGAACTTTCAAGATATTTTATATAAAAGACGGACTCAAAATACATACTTCAACCCTCGAGGACTTCAAGGCTCTCAAAGCCTTTCTCAACAAACCGGACAAGAATACCATACCTTTACGCTCCCGAGGGACAAGCCCCTAAAAATTGTCATCAAGGGGCTCCTACCCAACATGCACACTGATGAAATCAAAGAGGAGCTACATACAATGGGCTACACAGTATCTGACGTCAGGAAATTTACATCAAGAAAACAGACAGAAAATAACATACAAGATAACATCAAACAATTACCAATTTTCATTTGCACTCTCGCAAGAACTAACGAAAACTACAAACTCTTCCAGGAAAACTACAATAATATCACCAGAATTAAAATAGAACATTACGTACAATCACAAAACTACATTCTACAATGCCATAGGTGCCAGAAATTCGGTCATTCAAAAAACAACTGTGCCAACAATCCTAGGTGTGTCAAATGCCTAATGCCGCATTTGACCAAGGATTGCCAGAAAAAAGACTCCTCAACTCCAGCTAAATGTGTGAATTGTGGAGGAAATTACACCACAAACCACTACAAATGCACTGAGTGCCTAAAAATGATAGAGAAAAAATCGACCAAAGACAGCAAAAAAAAAAGAAAGAATAACCATCTACCGTCACACAAAAGGTGACACCAACAAAAAACGATTTCCCTCCCCTACCAGGTAGAACTATGCCACCAACCAACTCTAGCACGTCATCACGATCATACAGAGACACCCTACTTAGCAGACGTAATGACTCACAACAACCGAAGAAACAAGAACAAACGACCCCTTTTGACTTTAAAGAATTATTAACGATCTTTAAAGAGATGAATATATGCGGACTTCTTAAGCATCTCAAAACTTATCTAACAAAAACTAAACAGGCAGAAGATAAAATGTCGAAACTTATGATAATAATTGAAGCAGCCACTGACTTTTACTTTGGTACCAATGACGATTAAAGCACAAACTATAGACAAAAATTAACTCTGAATTCTTATATGGAATTCCAATGGAATATTACAGCAGAAACACGAACTCGAAGACCTTTTAAGAACCCATGGAATTGACTTGGCCCTTATATGCGAAACGCACCTACAGACAAGCAAAAGACTGAACATCACAGGATACAGCATTTACATAACGGACAGGGAACACGGAAGGGGAGGTGGTACAGCTGCCCTTATAAAAGACCATCTACCACACCATAAGGCAGACATCTACGATACAGAATAGCTTGATGTCACAGCGGTGACAGTCAATACTAAAACTGGACGCATCAACTTGATTGCTGCTTACAACCCTCCGTCCAAGGTTCTATTAAAACACGACTTGGACAATGTTACGTCATCCAACAACTATCTCATAGGTGGCGTCTTAAATAGTAAAAATACACTATGGAACAGTCGGATGACTATCAGGAACGGATGAATACTGGAAGAGCACTCGAATGAAACAGATTGCATCGTAATAGCGCCAGAAACACTCACCTTCTAACCCGGAAACCATATCCATAGACCGTATATATTAAACATAGTTGCAACCAACTTAAAAATATTAACAGGCACCCTTACAGTACTTCAAGAACTCGACTCAGACCATAACCCACTACTATGCGAATGGGAAGTCAATCTAGAGCACCAAACCAACTGGTGCAAACCAACAATAAACACGACCGACTGGAATAAATACAAATCGGACCTACAAGAAGCCCTACCAAGAAACATAGACATACATACAGAACAAAACATCGACGTGGCCATAGACCTATTTACTACAACACTGCAAGAAACATACAAGCTCCACACTACAACCTTACAGAAACATCAAGACTTAAGAACTGACCATCCGGATCTAAACTATTTGCCAGCCCTAAAAAGGGAGGCGCGTAGGGACTGGCAGAAGCTAATAGCTCCACACGAACGCAACAGATACAATAGACTCAAAGCATTAGTAAAAAGAACCACCGATCAAATCAGGAAAACCAACTTTAATTAATTCGTTACTGACACAGCCACCAACCTGCAGAAAACCTGGACCCTAACCAAAGTACTAAAAGGGACTCCAAAAAGATCAAACACGCCTGCCATTCACGGGCAACAGGAGATGCTAAAGCCATAGCGCTAAAATTAGAAGATCAACTCAAACCTAATCTCATACAAGACAAAACTTCACCAGAGACGTCACCAGATCAGTTAACGACTTCATCCAAAGACCCATAGCAGATACACCAGCCCCCATCACAGAACAGGAACTCCAATCCACTATCAAACATCTTAAACAGAACAAGGCAACAGGACAAGATGGAATTAAAAACGAGATGATAAAAAACATAACTGAAATATCATAGCCCACCTTACACAGATTTTTAATGAAGCCCTCAGAATTGCCTATTTCCCAAATATCTGGAAAGAGGTCAAGGTGGTAACCAAACCAGAGCCAGGCAAAAACGGCATCTTTCCCCAAAATAGGCGTCCTATAAGTTTACTTAACATGACAGGCAAATTATTTGAAACGATGATCCTAAAAAGACTAAAATGACACTCAGACGAACACAAGATAATACCGGACCTTCAATTTGGCTTTAAAAGACACCACTCAGCCATTCGCCAGCTATTAAACTTCATTGAAAACGCTACAGACAGTTTCAATAAGCGAGAATATCTAATAACTATAATGCTTGATGTAGAAATAGCGTTCGACAAGGTGTGGCATCTCGGCCTCATTTAAAAATGATACGCTTCAACTTCCCACGAGGTGTTATTCAACTAATCTACAGCTACCTGCACGATAGACAATTCCAAGTCTCTGTCGAGGGCATACTGTCGGGAAAAGTACAGGCAGATGCGGGAGTACAGCAGGGGTCGGTGCTTGTTCCCTTCCTTTATAACATCTACGTGGCAGACGTCCCAACCAAGCCTAAAATGATGATAAGACTTTTTGCTGACGATACCTTGATCTATACCAACGAAAGGAACATTTACTATGTGTCATCAGCAATCCAAAGATACCTAAAGACCTTTGAATCTTGGCTGTTTAAATGGAGAATCAGAGTAAACGCAACAATATCTACTGCACTAGTCGTATCCAGAAGAAGACAGGTACCGCCGGACAACTTTACAATATATGAAGAATAAATACCATTCAAAACTGACACTAAATACTTGGAATACACATAGACAAGAAGTCAACATGGGCAAAACATATCACTGAAACCAGCAAGAAAGCGAAGGTGGTATTCATCCAACTTTACCCACTGCTTGAAGGAATCCAACTAAGTCAACAAACAAAACCTACGATTTTCAAATGTGTAATACAGCCAATCATACTATACGGCTGTGTAGGATGGGGCTATGCTGCCAAGACTCATCTCAACAAACTCCAGACAATCCAAAACTAGATACTCAGGACAATAACTGGTGTAGACATAATATGGACAAGGACTGAGCATCTACACGCCATGACCCAAAACAAGACACTCACCGAGCTCTTCCAGGAAAAAAGAAACAGGTTTTATGAACAAGCAGCAAATCATGAAAATCACATTATAAATCATTAGGGAACTACGACCCGCAAGAAGAAAGGACATACAAACGACCAAGACTAGAGTAGGAAGGTAAACGGTAAAACGGTAACACAGTAATACGATAACAAGGTAAAACAGTAACACGGTTAAAGGGTAGCACGGTAAATTCACCCACTCTTTTCACCATCATTCCATGAGGATAAAGGCTAGCGACTGCTGCCTGTAACTCACAAAACAAATCAGCCCTTTCTCAGGTGACCTAGCTTGGCGTTTCTGTCAAGGTGGATACTCTGAGTCGGGTAACAGATAACGATAACCATGTATTTTGTACATCTAATTTAAAGGTACCAAGTCATGCAATGTTAAATCTCATGCAACGAGGATAAGGGTTTGTGAAAAAAACCTGTAACTCAGAGCCAAAGCTTCCTCCACTTGTCGATTACTCTATTGACAGGTGGAGAAGTATAAGCAACAGGGGAAACCCTATTTATTTAACATCTCCTGATTGCCCTCGTGACACTTCCAACTTCTGCACCTGCGGAGTGATAGTGTTTTCTGATATCGTGCGGATCACAGTACACCCGCCCTATAACGAGACAATACGAAGAATGTTCTTGGAAGGCGGAACAACATTTAACTCGTTTTTGTGAGGCATTGAATTGACCTAAATTTTAAATACGTCACCTTCTCAACTAAGGTGTCACTCTGATAGATGATAATGCACTGACAGACTGATACCGACCAAGATCACTGAATTTGACCTTGATCATCCTCCCTATGGCCAATAACTAGCTCCCAGTAGCTTTCATTTGTCATCCTGCACTAAAATATTTGGAAGGTCAATTCTAAATCAACAATAGTAAGGTGGAAGAAGCTATGTGCCATCTCATTCATAGCCAAGAACCACATTTTTCAAAATTGTTATAAAATCAACGTGGAGTCAAATGACTGAATATATATGATGATTATGTTTAGAAGTAGAGGAAGTGTGAGTCTAACTCTTAATTTAAATATAATTTATGAAAATAAACTGCTATCCATTTACAAGACTCATTAAATTACGTATTGATAAACTCTCGTAAGATAAAGTCTAAATAAAATTAATCTAATAAAATACTTCTCACCTCTTTAGTTTTTCACTAACCGATCCATTTTCCAAATTGATAAAATTATCAATTGAACCTTTGCTATTGGTCGAGCTTTTCATGTTTTCAAATTTAGATTCTTCATCGTGCAGCTTAACTTGTGAGTAGGATTTGTCTTCCTTTACTTTAGCCCCTAGCCCATGGGTGCCTATTGAAGTGAAATTATGAATAAGATAGTATATCAACATTTCAAACAAATATGTTTAAAAATGATTATTCAATCTATGGACATATTAAAAACGTTATCATAAGTTTAACTTTATTGTAATCATAACATTTTTACTTTTTACTCATTTCAATAAAAATTGTTGAACCAAGCGCTGACGCATAACAAAATAACAAAGAGAAAATACGCTAATAATTAGTCAGATTTTGATTTCTAAATAAATTAATACTTCATTTTTAAAAGAGATTGGATCTAATAAACTGAATAAAATATCAAAGTTACACTAGCTATTAGGCATAAGCAGAAAACTCTGAGAACTCTGCTTCCATCACTTACAAAATAAACTATAAAAGCAACACTTATTCCTAAGTTCATGACTCAATTATTAGGATATGTAATATTTGAGTGGTATATAGTAGTATATGACCTTATGGGCAGATAAATTGTCTTAGGTAAGGTCTCAAGTTGATTCTTGCATTTATAATATTTGTTTTGTATATTTAATACAACTTAACCAACTATCAATTTATGAGAAGATGTAAATAAGAAAGTCTCAATTGCACAGTAATACCACTGGTTGTTCACTGCGGCCTTTCATATAGTCAACAGGATTGCAGAATGTGTATTTATAATAATGTATTAAAGAATGTTGATCAGCTATAAAACAAAAATTTGAAATTCAAAAGATTAAATATATAATATCATAGGATGCTCTATTTCTTACTTTGGCTGATACGTCATATAGAAAAGCAAATCTGTACCAAACTTTAGTCAACGAATCTGAACAATTACATACATACAACCATACATACATACATACATACATATTTATACATACCTACCTACATATATATACATACATATACATACATACCTACATATATACATATACATACCTAAATATATAAAACGTGTATCTAAAACATTGCATCAAACTATGGCAGGCTATTCCTTGGGTGAAAATAGAATAATTCACATAAGCAACCTAGGGTCTATCTTGGATATTAAGGGTGGTATACACCCCTAAACATAGAGCTAAAAACGATTATTGTGTGAAATATTATGAAAACTGATTAAGGTATTACAACGAATCTTTGTATACTACTTATTGAAACCTTGATCGTTAATAAACTAAATGTGATGTTACCGTTACCCACCCCCATCATGTAAAAAAGGGGGGGTTGTAACAATTTGTTCTGCAATAAAATGTGTCAGGGTAGTTATTACTAATTTTGACTTAAGATTACAAAACAAGGATTAAAATTAACAAAAAAAGGTCCCTTGGATAAACTGTCTATCTTTTTCCGTTTTCGAGATAATCACACAAGTTTGAGCTCAGAGACAAGTGTAAATGCCTGCAACCAGAATCGCAGTGTTACTTCGCACTGCAGGCGTGTAACCATTTTTACCGGCACGTGTGACTATGTATCACGTACATTTGGTAAAAAAGGCTGGTTTGTGTGTAATGATGGAAAAACTCAGATACTTTTCCTTTTTCATAAGCTCCGATGTGATGCTATTTATCATATTAGTAAGTTATGCTTACACAGTTCACACTTGGGTGGGATTTTAATCATTACACTCACTGGAGTATTGAAAGCTAAATTAAGAAATATTAACCGTAGTTCTTGTATGTTTTAATTCCTAACTTCAAAAGCAGATTCATATCAAGTGTTCAAAATAGTGGCCCCTAACGTCATTGTAATAATTGAGGTGGCGTATCAATGACTGGCGTAATCTTTCGAAAACACGTGGTGTTTCTTGAACCTTATCACATGCAGCACCTAGCCTGGCTAACAGGTCTTCCTCGGATTCAATGGCTGTCTCGTACACCAAAGCTTTGAAAAAGACCCACAGAAAGAAGTCTAACGGATTAAGGTAAGGAGAGCGTGGTGGCTACGCAACAGCCATACAAGCTCCTTACCTGGCTGGAATAAACACTAGTCTTTGAAATCAAACATGTATGATTATCTCGGAAACTGGAAAAAATAGATAGTTTCTCCAAGACACCTTTTTTTGTTAATCTTTACTTAATATTTTGTAATCTTAAGTCAAAGTTAGTAATACTTACTCTGTCATATTTTATTGCAGAAAAAAGTGTTACAACCCCCCCTTTTTTACATGATGGGGGTGGGTAACGGTAACAGCACATTTAGTTTATTAATGATAAAGGTTTCAATAAGTAGTATACAAAGTGTCGTTGTAATACCTTAATCAGTTTTCATAATATTTCACACAATAGTCGTGTTTAGCTCTATGTTTAGGGGTGTATACCACCCTTAATATTCAAGACAGACCCTAGGTTGCTGATGTGAATTATTCTATTTTCACCCAAGAAATAGCCTCCCAAAGTTTGATGCAATGTTATAGATACACGTTGTATATACATATACATACATACCTAAATATATACATGCATGTATACATATATATGCATATGTATACATATATACATACATGCATGTATATATATATACATATGTAGTATGTCTTCTATATAAAAGACGTCTACTGTCGTGTCAATGGAAAAATAAAGTAAAGGGATTAAAAGAAGACAATTAAAACTAATATATTCCTTTATTATAAAGCAGATATCAACTCACATGGATTGGATGTTAGCGGATACGATCTCCACGTGGTGGCTGGCTTTTCCAGCAGCGCCGTTATTACTCAGTATTCATCGTCGGACACATGTGGTTGAAAAGAAAGATGTTCTTCCTCAACTCAACCATCCTTCGAAAGAGCGCCACTTTCAATGCGGATACTCCTTGAAACTCGTTTTCCTCTATCATACCATTTATCCTCCTTATATCCTATCGTCTGGTTATTTTATGACGTAGATCCACGGTATAAAACGAGAGAGCTCGAGACCCATATTATGGCATTTTATTGTAACTTATCATCGAAGAAATAATTTATGCTCCAGCGCCACCAAATACTGACGGCCATTATGTCTCTGGCGTAGTTTCTCCACCGCGTCGCAGAAGAAGTCTACTCTAATTCATCAAGTATTGTGTCAGTAGTTATTCTTCCGATTGATATGTCCTTCAGACATATTTTGTAGTGATGAAGATATTGTTTTGATGTATCTTCAGACAGTAGTTATAATTATGTTTTATAAGTCCTTCAGACATGCTGTTTATACTCAGAGTGACTAACTGTGTTTTCTAAGTTCTTCAGACGTGTTGTTTTTAGTCAGAGTGACTAACTATGTTTTCTAAGTCCTTCAGACATGTTGTTTATAGTCAGAGTGACTAACTATGTTTTCTAAGTCCTTCAGACACATTCAGGTTCTCTGGCTGTCCTTTTCCCCTATGTCCATCAGACGTAGTTTAAATACGGAGGCTCTATACTCTATACATGTGTAGGACCAGGTGTTTAAGTTTCTCTATTCTATGAATTCATATTTCTTTAATAAAACTTTAAGACATAGTAATATTTCATGACGCCTTAAACGACAGGTTCTCGTTTGTTATTTTCGTATGGCTACAAGCAGGTCATCTAACACTTTCGTTTGGGACATAGTTAGGTCAGAAACTGTATGCTGTCTAGTTGGCACATTTTGTGTTACTATTTGCGGTGCTCAACTTGTGGGAAATACTAGTGTAAAGTAGTGGCTCGCGTAGATAGTACTTTCCTCTGACCCGTTGAGCGCTTTTTGCAACTATGTATTAAAATATAGTATTTACTATGTGTTTCGTATACCCCAGGGTGGGGGTAGTAATATGTACTATTGATTGCTCTGGCAGTACTCATTAGTAAAGGACTGAATAGTACAATTTGCTGTTAATGCCTGGTTGTTAGCCATCTGCAATATATACATAAAATATAGAAGATCCCCTTACAGGACATTTCTCCGTAGGTATATGTGACTCCCCTTAATGTTTAATACAAGCTAGCTAGCTTGGCAGATATTCTCCTTAGTAACTCTAAACTTATAGGATATATAAGTATGTATCTATTAGAAATTGGTTATGTAGTATTCATGACCTAGCCTTTCTAGCTTTATTCTAACGACAGCACGGCAATATTGATTTGAATGTATTCTCTCAACGTAACTGCCCATTTTACCGTGGCTTTGTTGACTTAGACACTTGTTCTCCCAAGTAACAGTCAGTACCTGTATATTTGGAGTTATCCACTTGCTCTGTTCAACTTAGATGTATTCACTGTTAATCTGTATCGCCAAAAAGTGGTCCAATCGAATATTTTCAACTTTTATAACCGACAACCATTTAACATAAAATCTTTTCTCTAATGTAATCCTTTATCTTATTATTTGTTTGTTATAATAAATGTATTTATGTTACTTAATTCTTTTCTTGTACCCATAAAATATTTTCCCCTAGTACTCACTTAAAAATAAGCAGTGGTATACATACATTACCAAAAATAAATAAATATATATATACATAAATACATAACATACATACATAACATACATACAAAACATACATACACATAACATACATACATACAATACATTCATACAATATATACATACATAGCATACATACATTCATGCATTACATACATACATTACATACATATATTACATACATATATTACATTAAAATATACATACATTACATTACATTACATTACATTATATTACATTAAAATACACATACATTACATTAATACATACATACATACATACATACATACCAGTGGCGGCTCGTGTATAGGCACTGTGGAACAGCAGCACCCCCTATTTCCACTTGGTATTATCGATAACATTTAATATAATGATTCCTTTTTTCTTTAATTCTTTAATTTTGTAGTACAATATATATTCCTTAAGCTTAATGTCAGTACTTCAGTAGCCATCCCCCAGAAAATAGGAGGGGGTGAAGAGGGAGGAGGGACTGCCAGAGAGAGCACTGTTGCTCTCGCAGTGCCGGCTCTGGCGTGATGATGTAAGGAAGTGTTTTTTACTCAGCGTGTGTTGTGCTTAACAACCGTGTACCATATTCTTGAATGTGGTAAAGTGTAGAAGAGTGTAGAATATGATTCTTATTCTGCTTTCGGCTATTCTATTTGATTCTTTTTTTCTGTTATTTTATTTAACATAAAACTTTAACCATGGCCGTGCATCCCCAAGAAATAAGTTCTGTGACTGTAAGTGGACTTCAACAGCTTAAGTTTTCACAGCTATCTCTCCATAAGAAACTTACATTTAAGAAAAGAGGTCGTTCAACACCTGATATTCTATTAACTCAGCCAGGCAAAAGCAACAATAAGAAATATATTCATAGCCTTAATTCTGAATGGTATCAACGGAAAAGTTGGCTTAGGGGCTGTGAAGTAAAAAATGCACTGTTATGCTTCCCATGTTTGCTGTTTGGAGGTGATGTACCGTGGACAAAAGATGGTTTTATAAATATAAACAAAATGAAAGAAAAAACTGAAAAGCATAGAAGTCAAATAAGTATGTTGATAATGTTGTTTCATTGTCACTTTTAGGAACCGTAAGTATTAAGGAGAAACTTAGTGAGGCATACAGACTTTAAATCAATGAGCATAATATAAAAGTTAAAAAGAACCGTGAAATTTTGTACAAAATAATAGACTGCATTTACTTTTGTGGAAACTTTGAAACGCCCTTATGTGGACATGATGAAAAATACGATTCAGTAAATCCAGGGATATTTAGAGGATTAGTAAATTCTGCATCTAAACTAGATTCAGATTTGAAGAATCACCTAGAAACCAGTGCAGTCTCCAAAGATGTTTCTAAGATCATTTAGAATGAGATACTTGACTGCCTGCTACAAATATACCATGAGGTGATAAGGACGGAAATTAGAAATGCTTCATTTGTAACTGTTATGGCTGATGACACAACAGATGTTTCGGAACACACTCAAATGGTGATTGTTCTACGGTGTCTATTAAATGGAGAAATATTTGAGCATTTTTGGGGATTCTTTATTACAGATGGCATATCAAAGCGTATTTTAGAACAATTGTGCATAATCCTTCAAGGAAATTGACAAAAACTGATAGCTCAGACATTTGATAGTGAAAATGTCATGAAAGGCAAAAAAGCAGGAGTTCAAGCAAAAATAAAATCAGTTTATAGTAATGCACATTTCATTCACTGTTATGCACATCAACTTAATCTAATAATGAGAAATGAAGCAAGTATTACACGAAATGCAAGAATTATTTTCTCTAACTCTCTGTATATTCCAACATTTTTCTCAAGATTAACACAACGTGTGTCCATTCTCAAGAAACGTATGGACGTCAGCATTCCACGTCCATCCTCTACAAGGTGTAATTTCAACATACGGACCATAAATAAAGTTCATGAAAATTTGCAACCTTTAAAAAACAGACTTACTGAAATTCAGTAAACATAAAATGCAGATTAAATCATTGCAGAAGCAACAGGACTTTTAAAATACCTGAATGATGATAAATTCAAGTTTTGGTTGGAGCTTTTTCATCAGATTATGTCTCATGTTGTAATAATTTACAACCAAATGCAATTTCGAAAAATTAGTGTGTTTAAAGCTAATGAATATATAACAAATATCAAAACTGCTATTTTAGAATTGATAAACTCAAAATACTGTGAGAATCCTTCAAAGACACTCATGGCAGAAGCTAAGGAAATGTGTTGATTGTTGATATAATGGACATATTCTTCCACTAAACACTTAGTAGCTGCTAAATTGTTCAACAAGAATTGCTTCCCTAGATTTAAGAAAGAACATCCCACAAAAGAGATAGTACTGACCACTGAAGCTTATCCCATGATTGACACAAAAAAAAAGCTTCAAACTGAACTAAAAGTATTGTAGGACTGATATTCATGAATATTGCAAATCAATTGAGCTGCTGAAATTTATCCTGGAAAATAATCTAGATGATGTTTTTAGTGAAATTACGAAACTGATCAAAATCCTCTTGAATATTCCCATGACTACATCAGAGACAGAGCGCTGCTTTTCAACATTGAAAAGAATAAAAACTTTTTTAAGAAGCACTATGAATTCGTAAAGACTAAATGCGCTTGCAGTACTTTCAATGGAGAAAAATGTCCTCAATTGTCATCCAGAGATCAAGGATAAAATTATTATATTATTATATTATTATTATTATTATTATTATTATTATTATTATTATTATTATTATTATTATTATTATTATTTGCACCGCGTCTTACTACCCGTTAGGGTAATACGCACTTACGCTAATGTGTAATGAATGGTAGGGTGATTGTGAGATGAAATGAAGGACCTACAGTTTAACGTGGAATTCGAACCACGGTGGTGGCCTGGCATTCCACACATTCACAAGTTGTCTTGTCAGAGGTGTAGGAAGGGTTTGGTAATCAGATAAATCTGTGCCGGGACCGAGGATTGAACCCCGGCCGCCAGCACAGAAGTCTGACACCTTACCTCTAGACCATCAGGTCACCGAAAAAATTATTGAACTTTTTGGGCAAATTAAAACAAGAAGAATGGATTTCGTTTTTAAATGAATAGATCAGGCTTGAACTGTAACAATTTAATTCTGAAAATTGAAAAATGACACCTGGACACGGAATCAAACCCGGGACCTTCGGCTTAGTACGCCAATGCTCTTACCACTGAGTTATCCAGGATTCGTCCCGTGCCCATGGTCATTCTTCACTCATATTTTAAGGCAGAGTCTATGATGGATCTATTATTGTAACAATTTAAGTTAAAGTAAGTAAAAAAAATTTTGATTTTTTTTTGTTAAGATTTTATCAAGATCCTGAATAAATTTCTTTTTATACATGTTTTTTCCTTTTACACAATTTTAAAACAATGGCTAAAAATTTTCAGGACCATCACCCTAAAGCTACGAGCTGCCACTGATACACGCATACATACATACATTCATACATACATACATATACATATTATATATATACATACATCATACATACATACATACATAATACATACATACATACATACATATATACATACACACGCCTTTCTTAACAGGGTAAGCAAGAAACTGTACATATAGCTCAAAAAAACAACTTCTACTTAATCCATCCTCACTAACTTTCTCAATACTTCCCTACCCTTGCATACGCCCTTCAACAACATCCATACACCGAGTCAGCAATAATAATTACTGTGAACAAATTATAATGTGTCAAAAGTTTTGAGGTAGATTATGTTAAAAAAATAATCAAAGAACGTTTAGGCCTACTTATTAATACATTATAATTATAATATTTTTCAATATTTAATTTATAAATCAATTTCTGTCTTGTATTTATAGCCATTAAAAGTAATTGCCTGAAAATAATGTTTTCCCTCCATAAATTTTCATAACTTCCATTAAGTGGCCCTCCATCACCAAAACCTTTAAAAACACTGTGTTAGAACAATCAGTTTGCCTCTCGTGTGGAGCATACTAATTTTAAAAATATTAACTAAAACAACCGATTACTTGGCGATCAAATTTAAAGTCACATCTCGAAGGATGGTTTTTCCTTAATGTTTCCGACTCATACTATCGGGATTGCGGGTATATTTCCTCTTAATTCAACCTTCATAATTCCTATCCCTTTAGTGTATTAGATTCGGGACGTGGGGCCCAAGTATATTTGACCCACCTACTTCACTTAGGGCATGCCCTTCCCCCCCAATTTCATCCACCTGCTCCCGTACCCTCCTCATGTGCCACCGGACGGGCTGAAGGAGCACAGCCGTCACCAAACCGTTGAGAGCGAAACCAGCTTGGATGATCCCAGTCCCATAGACCCCGAATAGATCCATCAAAAGGATTGTTAGTGGAGGGGCCGCGATCATGCACAGAGAAGTGATCGTCATAGAGATTCCCATTGCCTTGCTTCTGTTCTGGGTGAAGTACATACTTATGACGACAGGTTGGGTGCTGTACACCATCGCCGATCCGAGCCCTGGCGGGACAAATCCACAACACGAACAGTTGAAATAAACACAGCGGTTGGCGCTAGTTACACAGTTAATAGATTTTTAACTTTACACCAAGTGCTTACTTGAACCAACTTGTTTTTATACAGTAATTTTCTTTGGCTTCACAAAATGTAAACGTTCGGCCAATAAACTATTATTATATATTATTTATTATTATTATTATTATTCATCCATACGCCAATTCTAGATTTGTCGACTTCGACTTTTATCATAAAAGGAAAACTAAACTCGAGAGTTATTTAAGGTTATCCCATATCAATAATTTATCATGTAGAGGTTTTCTATATTATTTCAACTTACAATATTTTGATCTATTTTTGCATAATGTTACTGCTTACTATTTAGTTATTTGTTTTTAATGTTACTTTTTATTCATAATATCATTAACTTTTTTTATCATGTAACCATTCATCAGTATATAACATTTTTAGCCATTTTTTGCCTATCATTTTTTCTTGTGTAAATATATGTATTGTAATGTATGTACTGTACGTGTGTACTTTTCAGTGCTGGCCTGTTAGAGGTCTTATGACTGTTGGCCAGCACTATAATAAAGGAAATTGATGAAATTGAAATTGAAATTAGCAACACGTTTTACTACCCGTTCTGGTTGTACGCACTTACGCTAATGTGTAATGTAGGGTGATTGTGAGATGAAATGGAGGATTTACAGTTTAACGTGGGATCCGAACCACTGTGGAGGCCTGACATTCCAGGGGTTTATCAAACAGATAAATCTGCACTGGGACTGAGGATTGAACCCAAGACCTGCAGCACAGAAGTCCTACCCCTTACCCCTAGACCACCAATTCACCACCGACCAATAAAAATCCAGGATGGTGAAAATACAAGGATAAACTATAGTGGTTTACTATGTACTAAGCTAAATAATTGACTGCTGTAATTTTTGAAGAGCATATATATAAATTTTTAGTAAAGATAGACATACAATATAATGTTTTGAGAAATTAATTAATAATTGTAAAAATTCATGAGTTGGTTGATAAGAATTGATTAAGTTCTTAATTTTATTGCTTCGAGTAGTCGTCCTTAAATATATGACAGCCAACTCATCGATCAAATCAAGGGAGAAAAGAATTAAAACTATGAAATTAATCAATTAATATAAATCAACGCTTTAATTTTTACAATATTGATTGATTAATTTCGCAAAATATGATGTGCTATAATTTTATCAAATTTATTCTGCTACATATCAATCTTGTTTCTTGCATTATCACTATAATATATAAATGGCGATTCAATTATTTCAAATCATTACAGTTCATGAGCTATTATTCTTGTGTACCATATTTAAGGTGAGGTATTTAATTTATGGGGCTAAAATTTAACTTAACTAGACATTTGTATGAGGTGTACACATTGACATATTTATAGTATTAATATTATCAATATCTATAATATTATTTTGTATTATTAATAACTAATAATATTATATATTATTATAATTTATGGACATATTAATAATATTATATTTATTAACATTATACATTACGATAAAATATATTATAGAATTAATAATGGTATTATTTATAGTATTCATTTTATTAACAACATTATTATTTATAGTATTTATTTTATTAATAATATTATTATTTATAGTATTAATTTTACTAATAATAATCATACTATTTATTATAAATACTCCATTACGTACACTTCATATGAATGTCTAGTTATATTAAATTTCAGCCCATATATTAATTAAGCCTATTTTACTTAACAATGGTACGCAAAATGTATAAATTAGCAAGTTTGGCCCTTTATAACTCATGAACTGTAATGATATGAATACATTGAATTGCTATTCTTAACTACTTTCCTACCAAAAAAATTTCAAGTTTCGAGGCCCAGGGGTTGGGGAAATACGGTGATAATTGAGATAGTGAGTTTCATATCTTTTAGACCCTCACCGCCTTCTTTGGGGATGATTTTTTTTACCTCACAAATCTCTCACCTAATTATAAAAATGAACCTTAAATTTCAAGAGTCTTGGTCTTCTAGTTAAAAAAAAATACATCAGTGAAATTTGAAAGCTTTTACCGCCCTTCGCCCTTTTTCATTCCTTAGAAGTCAAACTTCGAAAAACCCTATCTTATCTTAGTGAGTCAGTGATTGGGTTTTATCTTTTATACATATAGATTAACTTAAATCATAATATTTAACTACCTTATGTTTATTTTTCTATTTCATTCTTATTTGGAAGCTATAATTTGAACTTGATGATGTAGCACTGTTGATACGTTCTTTAAGTTGTTTAATTGCCGGCTTTTCAGATTTATTAAACCAAGCAATATTCATTTCTTCTGTATTTTATAGTGCAAAGCTATACATTAAAAAATCTCTTTATTTTAACTTCGCGCAAGTATTGATTAAGAAAAATAGGCCAGTGTTCCTACCAAATAGCACATGAATCGTAGATAAAACTAATAGTTTATTTATTTATACTCTACAGATTTCAGCTCATGGTTGGTCTTACAATTTGGTGTTAATATAAGCTAAAGCTACTCTGGATATTATAAGAGGTTGAGTAGTATTTGGTTCATGCGTGCTCATCTGTTTTGTGTTTTCAACATTATTGCAAAAATAATAGAGATTCCTGTGACTTTTTAAACATTTGCCAGACTTCTCCCTGACTTTGCCCTATTAAACCAAATTCCCTCACTTTTTTCATGTTCTATTAATTGTCTCACAGATACGCATCACCCAGCGTAGTCATATTTGTTGGTTAAATTACGTATTCTGACATTTCACTGTTCAGTCCCTTCTGAATCTTGCGAGTGCGCATGGCAGAGGTGATTCAATAACGGGAAATAGAACTGTTTTCTACCTGTGGTGATGCTGTAGGAGAGGATGAAGTGCCAGAAAGATGTTGAGTAGGCACACAGGAACCAGCCCAGGGATGGAGATCACCATCCCAGCCACTGTTGTTGCCCGGCAACCGTACTTCTTTAGTGGGATGGAGTTGAAGAACCCTTTAAACAGATGGAAGCGAACCAGGTAGAAAACCTCATTGGTACGCATGCATCAGTCTCGTCTGGTCCTGTTAGCAGGTGATGGGGAAGTTGAGGTTTCAACCTCAACCGAATGTACTGTAGGGGCTTATCATATATGGCTCCCCACCCTTAACACAAATAAGGGTACATTTTCTCTACATGTTGTATTCTTACTCTCCAACCCATCCATGTAAATAAGTGAAATGTGATATGATGCGATACGGACAGGTGTAGGCCAAACTTTAGTCAAGCTCTCCGTTGGATGCGTTGTTATAAATATGAGAACATATGGGCATAATTATCACTTACCAAATATGTATAGCAATCCAAGGCTCAAATTGACGATGATAGATTTATCTGTTCCAGAGAGCCCAGCATCCTCCATAGCACCTTTGTACAGAAGAGGAAATACGGTCGTAGGGCATTGGACTACGCTCTGAAAAATCCCAATAGAAATAAATTTTATTGGGTTTGAGTTTGGCACTATGAATTGATAAATTTAATTAGGGTGGTCATATTTATTGAGCAAAGAATTATTCTAACAAAATAAGGCATAGAAGGATGATAAAGTGAAAACCACTATTCTTATTTACATGTAGAAGAAAACTAATTTTTCCCCTTTTAACTTTGACGGTTAAGGTGTTTAATTTATATATTGATCAAGAAGAAGCCCACTTGCATTGGTGGGCACGTGGACTAGATGGCCATATCCTCTAGTCTGGTCCACCAGTGACCGGGAAGCTGAGGGTCATATCCTGAGGGTGATTTCCCCAAATGGCTTCCCACTCTTCCTCTACGCAAATGTGAGTACAGTGCTCATAAATTCTACACATACCATCAATGTAAGCCCGGACGAATATTACTGTGTGGAGGAAATAAATAAAAATAGGTCAAACAATGAATAAGATATATTATTTTTGCCGCCTAGTAAGTATCACTAGTATGCTTGTAGTTTCCTGTCTAGTAAACATATTTCTAGTGGCCACAAAGTTTCATAAGGAACTGTTAAAACAATACGATCTTGTTCACCCTTCGAACCATTATTTCTGTATCCCACCCCCTTATTATCACACAATAATAATAGACAAGTTGGTCACAAGAGAGTTTTATTTTATTCAAAAAAACCATAGCAAGAAAAGCTCTAAGATTGAGCTAGACATGACTAGCGTTAGGCTAATGAATTGAAAATAACAATCATAGAATCATAATTTATGGAGCATGCGGGACTTCTTCCCATGTTCTTAAACGGCGAGTTAAAATAAGTCTTACAATCAGAAGTTAGATTGCCCTTCGTACACATTCTACGAAAGTAACAATAAAGCATTAGTTATGTTAAAGGCACTTACACGCCACCTCCGGCGATTCTCAAGCAGTGAACAAAGAATTCTTAACAACATACATCTCTCCGGCCGTAATTAGGTGTAATATAAACAAACAACAATTCAATGTTGAAATATATGCCACAACTGGCTGCATTTGTTTTAAATATAAAGCCCATATTAGTGAGCAAACCTGCCGGATCGCAGCCCTACATTTAACCAACATCAAATAATCTGCAAATAGTAACACTAATCAATTAACTTCCAATAAACAACAAGAAATATAACCATTTAAATGTACATAATCGGCAGAGAAAGGTATAACACCACAAGAGTGAATAAAGGACCTAAAATGGCGGCGCTCCAAGTTATAAGACCATCCGTGAAGCGGAAGAAGCAACAAAAGGTACATTTAATAAATAAAAGAGTTTCCTCAATAGATCACAAAGTGAAGTTAAATAAATCATTCGGTCAAGCCTAGCAAAAATACACATATTATCCATGACCCACAAGCAATTTAAAGCAGACAAGGTAGAGCTAATTATTAAGTCTTTAAATATGAAATCCTCAACAGTAATTTTGAATAATTAAAGCCAAACGGAATTTTTATAGTATCGGCGTAAACCTTTTCTAGCAACAAAGTATCACACCTAGTAATCGCTGAGTAATGTGTACCGGCATTACAGAACGATGCTATATATATATATATATATAATATATACGTACCAGACAAATGAAGCCATGTTCTCTCAAGGCACGGTACAAAGGAGGGGGAGAGGGGTAAGGGGTGGCAACCTTCCAGAACTTACTCTAATTGTCTACGCTTATTTCAAACGGCGCAATCAACAATATTCTGACAGTCTTTCTACAATGTCGGCGACGCGCACCCAAGCTGCGCATATCGTCATTCTTCTTTTTTCTTGGAAGCAGTGAGGAATGAATCCAGGCCTCTCGAGTCAGTTCAATGTTGCTAGTGCCGGGTCGTGTTTGTGGAGTTGAGTGGAGTGGAGCGGATTGGAGCGGAGTGGAGCGTGGCAGAGACGAGGTCAACTGGGGCTGGAGTGGTGAGCCAAACAATCTCTTTTTCTTCTAAGCAGTGGTGGGTCGTGTATAGGCACTGTGGAACTGCAGCACCCCCTATTTACACTTGATATTATCGATAACCTTTAATATATTGAATCCTTATTTCTTTAATTCTTTCTTTATTTTTGTAGTACAATATATATTCCTTAAGCTTAATGTCAGTACTTCAGTAGCCCTCCCCCATTTTATGAAAAAGATACAAAAATCTTTGTATGGAACTGTGCACTTCACAGTGCCAGCAACGTGGTGTTTGACTGTTGTGCGCATGTGAACATAGGAGGGGGTAGGGAGGAAGGCGGGACTGCCAGGTAGAGAGCGCACTGCAGCTCTCGCAGTGCTGGCTCTGGCGTGATGGTGGAAGGAAATGTTATTTTTTACTCAGCGTGTGCTGTGCTTAAAAACAATGTAGCATATTTTTGACTGTGATAAAGTGTATAAGAGTGAAAAATAAGATTATTTTTCTGCTTAGAGCTATTCTATTTATTTCATTATTTTTTCGGTTCTTTTATTTAACAAATAGACTAAATGTGCTTGCAGTACTTTCAATGGAGAAAAATTTCCCCAATTGTCATTCAGAGATCAAGGAGAAAATTATTGAACTTTTTGCTCAAATTAAAACAAGAAAAATGTATTTCATTTTTAAATGAATAGATCAAGCTTGAACTGTAACAATTTCAGTTAAAGTAAGTAAAAAAGTTTGGTTTTTATTGTTAGGATTTTATCAAGTTCCTGAATAAATTTTCTTTTTAAACATGTTTTTTCCTTTTATACAATTTTAAAACAAAGGCTAAGAATTTCTGGAGCAGTACCCAACTAATTTTAGCTACGAGCCGCCACTGCTTCTAAGTGTTGTAACATGGTTACATTTCCTATACCTCTTATACACTCAAATAAATGGCATTGAAGGAGGATAATAAGCTACTTTGTTTTTACCTTAAGCTCTGTATAGTAAAACAATGGTCAAACGTCGTCTGCTAAGCGGTTGACATTCCTGACCTATCCTGTATATGGTGATGCATAAAGCATTAGTTCATTGGAATATATCAATAAAATGTAAATGTAACGTGATTATTTTCAATCTGAAGATAGCGTGGATTAACACAATGACTTAGGCATGGTTCAAATTGTAATTTTTCTACTAAAAAGAAATTTTAAAATATATAATATTGGTAAAACTAGCTCCCATACTTTGTAATTCTAGTTCATACACATGGATGTGAACCATAAAATCTTACCTTGAGCTTCAGTTGTGGATCAAAACAATATAGAGGGTGTTAAGAAAATCATAGCCCAAACTGCAATGTTTGAACCAAAAGTAATGAAAAAAATCCCTGTACACTTATATCCGTAAAAATATGCTAATACTATTAAATTCTGTTCAAAACTATTCAAGCATGCGTGTACAACAAGTTGCACAGGAGTTTGGTAGACGGCACTGCATATGTAATAATGGCAAGCACTTTCCGTGATGTAGCCATGTAGGACCATTAATTATGACCCTCAGAACATATCCGCATGTCTAGATGGACTGGTCTGTTATTTACTATTAAATGTGGTATGTTTTGCTGCCGTGCTCCAAGATTTCAAGGTGTGCAGTACCCCACGCCTAACTCCTATGCAACCTGTTGTACACGCATGCTTAAACAGCTTTGACCTCCAGGCGCCGTGAACCGAAACTTTGAACATAATTTAATGGTATTAGCATAGTTTTCCGAATGTAGGTGTACAGGGACTTTGTATTACTTGTGGTTCCAACAAACTATATGTGCAGTTTGGGCTATGAGTTTTCGAACATCCTGTGGTGTGTGTGTGTGTGTGTGTGTGTGTGTGTGTGTGTGTGTGTGTGTGTGTGTGTGTGTGTGTGTGTGTGTGTGTGTGTGTGTGTGTGTGTGTGTGTGTGTGTGTGTGTGTGTATATACAATTATATAAAAAATATATTATGAAATATATTAAATTAGTTGAGATTCAGACGTTAGTTCAAAAACGAGCGTACTCTAGATATTATCCAAATAAAATTAAACTGTCTAAAGAAAACAGCTAATACAAAATATTGATCAATTACCTAAGTTATCACCATTTAGGGCCGGTCTTATGACTCCTGGATAAATATTAATCTGGTAGGTAAATATGTATATCTGGTGGATAGGTTAAAAGTGCGTCTTATGACTGCCGGATAGCATTTATCTGACAGATAAAATGTATTTATCCATCACATTTTTATCGGGGGGTCTCAGTACCTGATAATTTTTATCTTGAAGTTAAAATTGTTGTTGCCATATTGACGCTTTGTTTTTAATGAGGTTTCGCCTATCAGAATATGTTTTTAGGTTAAAATCTTGGTTCACGTGTTTAGTAAGCGCAGGCCAGGGGGCTCTAACTATATAAAGTTAGAACATTTATATAAGAACAAATTATCAAAATGTGAGTACAATAAATGAAATTTTGTAAAGGTTGTACCAAATTATTGCCCACATTTTGGCAGACTCCGAAATTAGTACTTGCAAGACAATTTTGTTTCTGCGCCCACGTGACCCTAGATAAAAGTATAGCACGTGATGCCATCTGTTTCGTCGCATTCGTTTAGCCGCCATTATTTAACAAATGTTGAGCGTCCTTACCACTCATGTTAACTTGATCTCTGCTTGCTAAGTTATAGCATTATCAGCAAAGCTTATACGCATGCGCGCACCAGTAAGAACAGTACCAACCTTGCATGTTATGAATAAAAATACATGTATCCTACAGATGTCAGATAAATTCAGTTCATAAGATGCGTAAAACATTAAAGTGGCTGATAACATTTATCTATTAGATAACTTTAACCTCCCAATAGCAATATTCATCCGGTAATCATAAGACCGGCCCTTAGAAGAGGAATTTGTGCTATAATCAGTATTGAAATAGTTGAGTTAGACCAATTATTGTATTTATAACAACAATGATGAAACATTTAAAAAAATACATTGTCAACCAAGGAAAGTCTTACACCAAATTATTTTTACAGGCAATACATGGCCACTCAACTTTTGCTTAATTTATTTTTAAGGATCCATAATAAACCATCTACAATTTAAATTTAAATTTAATTGGGGGTCACTGATTTTTATATGTCAAACAAAAATAGCCCCAATTCGTGCAAGTAATCTGAGAAAGTTATTGAGATTTCATTGTTTCAGTAATTAAAAACATGTTTTTGTAGTTATTACTTTCTCACAACCCATGGGAGATTATTATCGTCAAAATAACACAATTATAGATGCTGATTGATGTGGACGTTTCCTGCTCCTTTACCCAAAATTTTGTTTTATCTCAGTCTGTATGTCTGTCTCTCTTTCTGTTTGTCTATCCATTGACCTAAAGCCCTAATCATTTTACCTATCTAGCTAAAACTTGGTATCTAGGAATTTAATAATGTTCTCATGGTATTTTTTGTAACTACAGATCCAAACTTAGAACTAATGATTTAAAAAATATTTAATTTTCAAAATTTACTTTAACAGTGTTGATTAAAATTCGTATCTGATCACAATTTAAAATTACAAAAAAAAAGAGTTTATCTTATTTTATGGTAAATTACTTAGAGAATACTTACTTGACATAGGCGAGTATCTCAAATCTATATATATCAGAGGTGACCTGGCGGTCTAGGGGTAAGGTGTCAGACTTCCATGCTGGTGGCCGGGTTCAATCCTCGGTCCCGGCACAAATTTATCTGATTACCAAACCCTTCCTTCACCTCTGACAAGACATCTTGTGAATGTGGGAAATGCCAGGCCTCCACCGTGGTTCGGATTCCACGTTAAACTGTAGGTCCTTCATTTCATCTCACAATCACCCTACCATTACACATTAGCGTAAGTGCGTATAACCCGAACGGGTAGTAAGACGCGATGCTAATAATAATAATATATATATCAGCAGCACTGTTTGAAATACGAAAGAAAATTTTTGGACTATTCTTCTTCTTTTTTTAGCACAGTGGGCGTTTGGGCTATAAGACTTGTATGACTATTAACGTTAAAAAATTCTGAAATACTATTTTACATAACCATCAATTTCCAAGTTTTAAGAAAATATGTTTTTAAAATGGAGGTTTAGGAAATGAGTAGTTAAAAATCTACATACCTAATAAATTTGAGACGCAGGTAACGAGAAATATAATTTAATCATAGTCCAAAAATTAAGTTTCAGGAAATGGGGACAGCTCACCACATTTTCTAAAATAATATAAAGAATAAACTACCCCTTGGTATGGTAGAAAATTACAATGTTGTTATAGGAGATTAAAACACCCTAAAAATTAGTGAATCACCAAACCTAATTCCTATTGTAAATGTGATGGGCCATGTTTAGCGATTAAATAGTTAAAAATCTAGAGCTAAAACTGTGCCTAAGTAAGTGCAAGTGGCTAAAGAACAAGTAGAATAAACATTATCTGCTGACATAACGCTATGAACCATTATAATATTTGGTGAAACGGGATTCTTTTTAACAACAACTTTCATTCAGTGTATTTGGTGAAATGTGATACTCTTATTTCCACTATGGTTATAATATATAATATTGTACATCATTTTGTTTCACTTATCTTATGATATATCTTTGGCAGATAATGCGTTGTCTATGAAATCCATCCGTTTATGAACAAAGTTTGTTGCCATTCATATCGGCTGGGTACTGTTTGTTTCAAATATTGAACTTAATTTAATACAAATTTTTTACATATATGTTTTGGGATTCCTTTTTCTTTTTATCTATTAATCTTTTATAAATAGTATATCAATACATAAGAATAGGGACGATACCTCTCAGTCCGTGAGCTATAATAAAATGGCTCAATTTTAATTATTATTATTATTATTATTATTATTATTATTAGCACCGCGTCTTACTACCCGTTCGGGTTATACGCTCTTACGCTAATGTGTAATGGTAGGGTGATTGTGAGATGAAATGAAGGACCTACAGTTTAACGTGGAATCCGAACCACGGTGGAGACCTGGCATTCCTCACATTCAATTTTAATTAGAAGGGTGAGAAATTATGGGTATGCAAGTAACTTATTTAAGAAACAAGTACAGTACTGTATATAAATTAAAGTAGTAACCGTTATTGTTATTAATATTACTAAAATCTATTTTATAGCAGACGTGTTTCAACTCTGATTTTCTGGTGCATTGTATTTAAACTTAATACTATTTAATTAATGTAGTAATCACAAGCAGTCCTTGGAGGCATGTGTTTTACAATCGTTGTCCGTGCTCTAACTTTACCTGGCATAGTAGTGCTTACAGGGCACTACTATGCTTTAAATACAGAGCTCTAACTTTACCTGACATCGTAGTTCTTTCTCTAGGTGAGATATGGAGATAACTTTACAACTTTGATGGTTCATATAGGCCTACATTAATTTTCTAGCGATGTATTTACATTCATTGGTCAAGAATTTTCATTAAAACTGTGACACTAGGCCTATGACTTAAAAAATTTATAAAATAGTGATAATCTATGGTTTTTTTTGCATTTTTTTTTATTTTGGCACTTCCCCCAATCTCTTTGAAAATTGTAATTTACGTGAAATCGTCATAATATTTTGAAATAAGTTAATGCAAAAGTGGTAAAAATATAGGAACATGTATTTCTCTTTCTGCGGAAATCTTATAACAGCTACAATAATAAATTGTTTAGGTTGAATTTAAGGTAATGAAGACGTAAATATATACGTATGTAAAGAAAGGATTTCACTATTATATGGTCAATGTCTGGAGAGTAAGTTTATTAGTCAATCTTAACTCAATAAACTTTAAATACTATAAGAAATCAAAGTTAAATCTATATTAAATGTAAATATAAATAATAGAAATACCATTTTGAAAAGTAAATATTTGTGAAATAGTCTACTGTGGACTCAAGAGACTAATATTTCCATTGTTATGAGTATTATTACCTACATATCTGTTGAAGGGCGTGAGAGACATATTATCTTATTGACTTAAAAGTTTCTTAAGCTTGACTAAGCTCCATTTAAGTCAGTCAAAGTTAATTTGTTCATGTTCGGATTAGTTTATATAAGTTATATGTTTAAGCCAGTTGAGAATTATGGGGGAAATTTGTGTTTATTAATGGTAGGCAGCCTAGGCAAGAAATTACTGACCTTGTGGACAACAATAAAATATAGTAAATACATTAAAAGCTAGGTCTATTTATTTATTAAATTTAATCTTTTAAAATTGAATTATCTCTGATTTTTTGAATAATCTGCAATTTATGTATTTAGTGTGGTCATTAAATTATCATACTAATATATATGCATAGATCTGTATTTTTATCATTATTGCTTATTATATTATTATTTAGAAAACAGACTAAATAATCACAATTTTCACATTTTTGTTGCAAATGTCATGGAATATATTTTATTTGTCGCAGAATATAATATAATTATATTTACGTATTTATAAACTGTGTAACAAAATTAGCTGTAATTTTTTTTTATATATACATTTTTGCCAACCATGAACACTGTTTTATCAACTATTTTCAGGTTTCAACAAGTATAGTTTGACAATTCTATTGAAATCATACTACAAGTTCAAAAAATAATTATATTTAGAACCGCGTCTTACTACCCGTTAGGGTTATTAAGTACTAATTATACTAATGGATCTGGAATTGGGAATATTAAATATAGAGGAAGTGAACCCGCATTTTTGTGGAGTGAGAGTGGAAAACCATTAAGCAAAAACCACCCCAGTTCACCCAAGTGAGATTTTAGCTCTATCCTTGGCAGTCTAGCTCAACACAAAACTAGCGCGTTAGCTAACTACGCCACTGAGGAGGGTAAGTTCAAAAAAATAAAAATGTGTTTATGGATACAGATTAATAGATATCTAGTGAATGAATTCTTATGGAAACAGATTTATATACCAGGATTTTTTTATTGAAACAAGGAATCGCTTGAAATTATTTAATATTTATCTATGGCTTTGACCTATTAGCCAGCTATTAGTTTCTTGTTAGTAAGTTTGGGTGTTAAGTGTTGAGTGTTACTATCCTAGGCTAAGATGGTTTGTAAGTCATGTGACATTTATGGAAAATGTATTTTCTTAACCTTGTGTCAGTACCCGTACGGGCTATCCACATCACTACTAACAAAAGTCGAATAAGAAAGGTAAAATTAAAAGTAAATTTACCAGAATATCCGTAGAGCGAGAGTGGGAACTCATTCAGGGAAAAGCATCTTCATTACAGACAGTCTGGTTTCTAGTCCCAGCCAACCTATCACCAGCCAACTAGATTACGATATGAGCTTGAAGTTTAGTCCACGTGCACACCGATACGGGTAAAGTGTATGCTAATTAACTGAATACAAGCATTGATGGGTTCTCCAAACTAAACGTCAAAACTCATAAACTCATCTGATTTCATGTTCCTGGTGACAGGGAAATCAAGGTTCAAATTCCAGATAAATGTACTGATTGTGCTTTTCCCAAAATGGTTCACCAATAATAGCATCTTCCCTTTGCGCGAATTCTAGTACATTTCCTCTAAAGTTCCACCTTCCTTACCCTTCCCCCATTAGTGTAATTAAATACGAACATTCCAAATGGGTAGTAATATGTAATGCAAAATATACATATATTGCATACAGTTTATTAACTATTTCTTGTGAATGTGGGGAATGCCAGGCCTCCACCGTGGTTCGGATTCCACGTTAAACTGTAAGTCCTCCATTTCATCTCACAATCACCCTACCATTACACATTAGCGTAAGTGCGTATAACCCGAATGGGTAGTAAGACGCGGTGCTAATAATAATAATAATAATAATAATAATAACTATTTCTTACGTTGCATATAGAAGCCGCGAAGACAATGACCCATCCCCAGCCTCCATCTGGCGGGACTAGCTTGTACTTATCGTTGCTGTCATCCACAGGGGTTGAACCAGAGACAGGTTTGAAAGTCGAATCATGAGACACTTCCTTTAATTTCTTTTTTTTGCCATTACAGTTTTTTTTAACTTAACGTTACTTTATGAGTACTTAAAACCTTCTAACGTTCCTAAATGTGTGCAAGTTTTGTAGAGCAATTCACACCCGACATTTTTTAATAACACTTTCCGTTCATTGAGGATGTAAGCAAATATTATTAGGCTAAGTAAGTTGACAAGCTACAAACATATTAGGTATATACCGTCTTGACAGGTCATACTTTTGAAACAAACAAAAAAACACAAGCCACTAGTTGGCATCAAGTTGAAAAACTGGCATAGCGAGAAACAGTATCAATTCAATGTTCCAAGCACACGTAAGGAAGCAAGAATATTCAGCCGTGTAGTTACTACTTGTGTGTTTAACCGAGATAAAAAGTATTTCATCGGAAGAACCTTGATGCCACATTATACTTTCTACATAACTGTGAGCTTGTTTGGCATGGACCCGTGTATTCAAATGACAAAGGAAGAAAGGATTATGTAATGTTTGATTAGAAAACTATGTGCAAGAAAGTTACTTGAGAATGGGTTATATGATCCTTTAACCGATTACATCAATGAAGTAGTAGAAGGGAAGGTATAAATTTGATTGATTGTGCCCTCATTTGCGTGGATAGGAAGATGTAAATTTATTTTAGCACCGTGTCTTACTACATGTTGAAGCTATATACATAATTTGGGAAACCATTTTGGAAAAACCACCACCAGTACACCCTAACGGGATTCGATCCCCAACTTCCCGAGATTCACGAGAGTGACGCCTTAGAACTTGCGGCCACCTAATCAGGTAAGAAGAGGTAGCCATTCTAGATGTGTGAAGCTTTAAAATGTCAAAGCTGAAGATCAAATCTCCTTAGCTTCGACTTTCACACCCACAATAACCTTCGCTTATTTGAAATGTTTCTAAATAAGAAGAAGAACGTTTCAATATATTATGAAGATATATGTAATAACTCAATAAATATGACGTATTTCAACATTTAGCTATTTTTAGAGCAGCTAATAAACAGTATTTTAACAACGACTCGTGATTGAACGACCTCTACAAAGTAAGCTTAGATAAATTCATATATGCATTTAAGTATAAAATGATATAATGTGGTTTATTTTTTCTTTAAATATTTCTCATTACATAGATGCATTTAATGGAAAGTTTAAAAATTAAAAGCAGTGGTATGTGACAGAATCAAAATCCTTATCTTTGATTCTGGCTCCGACTTCGATGTTTCAAGCTTCGCTTCAATTTCTCTTCGTATTTAAAAGTTACCTTAGCATATCCCCAAAAATCCTTTATTTAAATACCTGAGTTCACCTGGCCAGGGTTATAACCCCAGCCTACTATCAAACCACACGAGACTGAAGGGTTTTCCTGCGTACCCACTGGTGCTGGTATCAATCTTTAAAATTAGTATAATTTATAAATATTATAATATGTATTTGCTTTGAGAAGAGTATGAAGAAACTATTTTTAAAGACGATGTTATTGGAAGCCTATTAAGTCTCCTGTCACTAAAGTAATATGTTTAGTATAATATTTAGTAATAATCCTATAATTTATAAAGTAACATATTTATATGTCCATATTAACACTTATTTATATATACATAAGTATTTGTACATTTTATTACTAATATATTTATGTAGGGGGTCTAAATACAAAATTATTTGTCCATGTTATCACACACATATATACATACACACATATATATTTATATATACATATATATGTATGTATATAATTTGCTCATCTAATCACTTATTTATAAATCATTACAAGTTTAATATATAAATAATATATATGTATAAATTATAGTATATTAATTATTATATTAGTATAAATGATTATATATATAGGGGCCTACATTATTATATATGTATAAATTAATATTATATGTACACACTTATTTGTCCATTTTATTGTTTATATTATATTTACATATACAATTATATGTCAATGTTATCACTTACATATTATATTTGTATCCATGTGTCCATGTGTCACTTATATTCATATAAATAATAACATGTAAAAATCAGTATATTACTTATATAATCGAACCTATTATTAAGTTCATTATAGACGTTGTTTTGTTTCATTTCGTCCCTGTGTGGAAGACTCCAGAGAGATTATTGAGAAAACATACTTATTGCCCAAATGTAAAACTAACTTTTACATTTAGCTAGGCTATACTAGACCTATTCGGGAACTGATGAATAATATTATTTCAAAAACGTCAATGGAATAATAAGCTACCCAAGCATTCCAAAGTCGAAAAACAGGTTATTTCAACTAATATTGTTATATATGGATCATTCAGCGTTGAAGAAATACAATACCAAATTAAGTACCAGTGACGTGGCTCAGAGAATAAATTAGGGTAGGCCTTAAAAACTAAAATTGTCTGGGGCAAGAAATATTTTTTTAATATAGGGTAGGAATATAGAACAGCTCCTTACACAGGGTTTTCGTGGTCTAATACTATGAATTTCTGGATAATTTATAATTTAATACTTAATTTTTTGTACTTGTGAGGATGATTATCAGGTCACTGTCTACTTTCCTTCCCCTCTTACACCCCTATTCCTCCCACTCTCCTTGTATATTGTTGTATCTGAATATATGTGCGCTTCCTGGGGAACCCCCAAACCAAAGGAAGCCCGCATCACCCCCTTGAAATCACTCTTTCTACGCCACTTTTAGAAATATGATGCCTTTTCTAATAGTAAACACTGGATTTAATATTAATATTTCTAGCTTAAAGCTGGATTTGTAAATGTACAGCCTGATTTTAACAGCAAAGGACTTTATTGACAGTAATTATAAATGCTACTCAAACAATAATTTAAAATGTGCATTATGTAAAAATCATGCTCACTGCAGTTAGGCTATCACTTTTTATGGATAAAATGTAATAATATAAATTATAATAATAATAAAGTGAAATTTTTACAATGCTGACCACCAAAAAATTGCTTTTCTACAGTTGTCTTCCTACCATAATCTACTGTATTCCTTCACAATACTGAGCCTGAATCTACTTTTTATTTTAAAATAAATTTTTAATATAACACTTCTTAATATTTATGTCCATAGTCATTTTATATAAGTATTTAACGTTATTTTAAGTCATTATACCGTGAAATTGGTTTATGACTGTACTGAATTCTGAAGAGGAAATAAAATTAGTTAAGACTTATCAGATTATGCGAAATACTATCGTTGTCAATCAACTTAGGTAAACATTTTAAAACTGAATTAAACTTCCTCTACATAGCCTTTAAAGCCATATTATTAATTTTAAAAAATTGACTTGTCCTTAAAAATCCACCTCCTTTCTCCTTTTCCTCCATTTCTGTTTCTAAGACCCTCCTCACCTCTATTTCTAAACCTGCTTACAACACTGTTTAAGTTTGACACACTATTAATCTGTGATTTAAATGATCCGAACAAATCACAGAGAGAAGTGATTACGTGTTTGAATAACATAGAATGTAGACCCTCATTAGAGTCCTTGGTTTAAATCCCACAAGGTGTATCATTATGTCCTTCAATAGAATATATATCGACATATATTACAAGGGTACCTAGCAGTAATCAAGATAGCTCTTGGATATACTGGGGCGTATGAGTCACCAAAAAGTAGCTATAAATATAATTTTTAATTTTATATTCCCCTTCGATTTTAAAATCAAGTTCAATGGGATACGATTAAGTTAATAATAATAATAGTAAATAACACTTTAATAAAATACGTATATATCTAGTTCAGTTTATAAACAACGGAACAATTGGTCAAGAGACGCCTATATAAGATGTAATTTCTAAGAAATATCACTCATTCCTTTAACAATGTCGCATGAAAACGGTTGTTTCCATTTTTTCAAAAGAGGCTTGTAATGTAATTGATTTGCCCCTAAAGAATATGTGAAAGCATTGACAATAATATCGTCCTAATTTTATAAACATATCTTATTTCATTTAAATTATATAGTATATTAAATGGCGCTTAAAGCACTTCTTCTTCTAAGAAGGCAAAAGCCACTGATCAGTGACGTCACGCACGTGACACCAGCCAAGTCAGGTTGTCAATTTAAAATAATAACTTCCTCTTCTCGAAGGTTCGAAGAGAGATTTTAAAAGGTAATTTGAGTCAGTTTCCGGCTCTCGGACCTTCTAGTAAAACCGAGATGTTTTTGTTTTGTATTTTGTTTTTCTAAACAAAACCTTCTCGAAGCTTCCATGAGCAATGGATATATACGAAGGATGGTAGCAATGTAAGGGCAGTTGATGTCCAGAACTGACAGAACTCACTTGGGCACTTGGCGTCTTGGCGTCCAGTACTGCTCACTACTCAGTCACTAGCACAGCTTCTGTCCGCGATCCCTACAATAGGCCGCGTATATATTTCAAAGACATGATCTATTTTCTCCTTAAATAAACTGAGATTCAGAAATAAAAAAATGTCAAAATAAAAAGTGTGTATTAATTATAATTCTTTAATTGGCGCTCGATCACGGGGCTATAAATACCAAATTAACTCACAACATCAAAAAACCGGACCGATTTAATTAGTGCTCGACCACGGGGCAATTACCAGCTAATTAAACGGTGTAACTTCAATCGACGCTCAACGCGACGAACCAGATCATTTTAATTGGCGCCCATCGCGGTTGAGTAATATTCCAGAACATTTCAGGCTGCCAATCGTAGCGCTGAGACGCATGGCATTAACATGCCTCAGGCTAAAATTGAGGGTATAGGTAACAACATGTCTTTATAACATTTAACACCCAGCATTTTGAGTTTTATTAAAATTTACCAAAACTAAATCTCTCATAATAATGATGTTTTACATTAAATATCACAGTTTTGAGATTAAATAAATGTTTAAAAACATTGATCACACTAACAAGTTATAAGATAACTAAGGATTGTTTTAGTGGTTTTGAATCTTCAAAACGTCTATTCTTGTAAGAATTACTGTAGTGTAAAAAATATCCCCCTCAATTAATGGTGTCCTTAAACGAACAAATTAATGCCGTATGATTCGTTATGCCACATGCCATTGAAATGGTCGACTGTAATCAACACAAACCACCTTTGAAGAAACATATTTTGCACCTAGCACAGTTTGCAATGGCTGGTAAAGAAAATTAAGATAATTTAAGATTAAATAATAAATATTTTTAAACTGCCTACATTAGAGCACAAGCCCTGCCAATCATCATGCAAAAATAGCCTCTAGATACGTTCTTAATACCCTATTTTTCTGTCCCAAAGTGTATATTTTTTTCTAAATTCTGAAAAAATGTTCTAATAACTGTTATATTTATTTCGCCTGTGGGGCAGTGCTACGTTGTTTTCTTCTTGCAAAAGCTCTATCGCCAACGAGGACGAAGATGACCAGAAGAGTGGAGAGATTCAGAATCACAACGGATGGGGTGTAGTTCCCACTGACATCTCTTAACATACCTGGGAAGAAAATCTGATTAAGTAAGATAACATATATTTTGTTTGATGGGAAACATAAGCACTAGAAGGTAGGCTGTGGTCTTCAAATAGCAAGAATAATTACCACCTAAGACCGGGCCTGCCACAATGGCGGGGTGGGGGGGGGGAGACTATTGATACCATGGTAAAAGTTCCGGGACTTCTAAGGACCCCAGCCCAATATACAGATTCACAAGTTTAGAAAGAGTGAAAAATATAATAAATAAAATATGAATAACAAGCAATTAAACTCCTATCCCTACTAAATAACAGTGCATGCTCAGCCCACTAGCTGGGGTTTCTTACGGAGAGACCTACTGGCATTTGTCACAATTATATCACTAGTTCGGGCCATTCTTGTCTGTTTTGAAGTGTTTGGAAACTTCATGGAATCTATTATTTTTGGCACTGAAACTAAATTTGGCACACAAAACATGTCAGGCAGTAAATAGAGTTCAATTAAAATACTTCATCATGTGCGTAGCATTAAGTGTCCTATTAAGTTACGGATTCTTTTTGTGCATTGTTTTTCTTTTGTTAGTAAAACAAAAGTTTTTAAAAAATGTACAAACTAAAGTCAATAATTAATAAAGGAACGGGGTGCATTCCCCCTCTGTAAATAACTTATTTCCTCTCTCCCCTTCCAAATGGAATTCCACCTACAAACGATAACTGGATCCATGACCCTTGACGTATCTTAACAATGCTCTACCAATAATCTATCTAGGATTCTTCCTAGGCTCAGAGTCATCTTCCATCACTCTACGATGAAGGACACATCCGTACTATGTAACTACGATTTCCACTTTGTGTATCTACTGATATAATGGTGTCAATATTAATATTTTCTTCTTTTTTGTTATCACCACGTCTTACTAATTGTTCAGGTTATACGCATATGATAACTACTCTCATACCGTAGGGATGAGTAAGGAAGAATTTTAGAGGTAATATAACTGTATTTGAGTGGAAGGAGAGTGGGAAACAATTTTAGGAAAAACCACCTTCAGTTTATCGGACTGAAACTCAAATTCCCTATCTCCCCGCCATCAGCAGGCCAGTATAACGTGACAATGATGCCTTAGAACACACTATCATTCAAGTGAGTTATTATTAATATATCAATTATAATATTAGATTTACTAGTAATAATATTATTGGATATTCTATGCTTCAGTATAAGTGATAGTAGATAACACTAGCCTAATTCTAGGCCAAACACAGCAACCAGTCTCCAGATCACTCATTGACTGGGAACAGCCTCCAACCTGGGTCCGAGTCCGAGAGACACACAGCCCCCACCTATAAGCGGCGAGATGAGGAGGGTGATGACGCCGATGCCCAGGTTCTGGAAAGCCAGGGCCGACGCTATTTTGTCCATAGGCACGTAGGCGGGGACCACCAGGTTCATGTAGACCGTCCTCACTCCTTTGCCCATCCCTAGGAACAGCCCCACTGCCATCATTGCGTGGAACTCTGTCCGGAACAGGATCACTGCAACATTGTCCGGTGTGTGTTATTGGTGTTTCTACAGCAAGTCTACTGGAGCGCTGAATTCTCTTTTTTGGCACCGCGTCTCACCACCCGCTAGAGCTATAGGCCTAATCATATGTACTAATTTACATTAACGAGGATAAGAAAGTGTACTCGCATCCGTGGGGAGTTAAAGTGGGAAAACATTTAGAAAACCACTCTCAGTACATCCAACCGGGATTCAAATTTCAATCTCCTCGTCTTCGATAGTCTAGTTTATTGCGAAAGTGATGATTTAGACCATTCAACCACCGAAGAGCCAAAACACGTTAGAGCCTTGGAGAAAACCACGACGTTTAAGAAATGATTTGATGTTTCTAAATATCCCCCATGCTAAAATAGAGGTGAAAATATCCCCCATGCTAAAATAGAGGTGAAAGTATCCCTCACGCTAAAATAGAGGTGAAAGTATCTCTCACGCTAAAATAGAGGTGAAAGTATCTCTCACGCTAAAATAGAGGTGAAAGTATCCCTCATGCTAAAATAGAAGTGAACGTATCCCTCACGCTAAAATAGAGGTGAAAATATCCCCCATGCTAAAATAGAGGTAAAAATATCCCCATGCTAAAATAGAGGTGAAAGTATCCCTCACGCAAAAATAGAGGTGAAAGTATCTCTCACGCTAAAATAGAGGTGAAAGTATCTCTCACGCTAAAATAGAGGTGAAAGTATCCCTCATGCTAAAATAGAAGTGAACGTATCCCTCACGCTAAAATAGAGGTGAAAATATCCCCCATGCTAAAATAGAGGTGAACGTATCCCTCACGCTAAAATAGAACTGAACGTATCCCTCACGCTAAAATAGAGGTGAAAATATCCCCCATGCTAAAATAGAGGTGAAAGTATCTCTCACGCTAAAATAGAGGTGAAAGTATCTCTCACGCTAAAAAAGGAGGTGAAAGATATCAACATGTATATTTTGCAATGTTTTATAAACTGGGGTACACAACGTACCACTGAGCTTTATTAAACATCTTTTAATCAAAGTATGTCTACAGTATGTCCATAAAAACAGGAGTCAAAGGTAAATAAGCTCTAGCTCTTCTATGTGTTATCCTATCTCACTTCAAATTACAAGGTGTTACCTAAGGATTACATGATAACATGTTTTTAAATACAGGCATAGTTTTCTAACTAATCAAACATTTAAATATGAGTTTAAATGCTATATCTTCACTCTCTTAGTAAGATTTATTGAATCCTTCTAAAACCTTTTATATGAATAGTTTAGAAAATTCAAACATATTTCTTTGTGACCAACATTGATAGTATTTTATCACGTGATTTGTGTTACTTCATAGCTAATGGTAAGATCTAGCAAAATGGACGGTTGCAGATAACATGAGTTAATGATTGAAAATATTAAAATTGTTTTATTAACAGAAACTTTTCTTCCTACCAAAATCAGGCCATACCTCATGTACAAGTAAAAATACTAATCCGGTCTTTATCAAATTTTCAAGTCTTAAGAACTCAATAGTTTTTTAACACCCCGTCTAATTATATGTTAAGGTTATACGTATATGTACTAATTACTCTAATGAATTAGGCATAAGGAATGTTGAATTAAAGTAAATTTATCCGCATTTGCGTGGAGGAGAGAGAAAAAGCATTTATGAAAAAACACCCTCAATGCACCCGATCAGAATTCAAACTTTCTTCCTGTCATTGGCAGTCTAGTTTATTGCGACCATGCAGCCACCAAAGAAGACCAAATCAATAACCAGAAGAAAGAGTAAAAATTAGCTTATTTTCTTATGATTATTGATTTTATGAACAACCTATAATTAAACAGATATTTTGAAACGATGTCAAGGACTTTCATAAAACATTACGTTGATTAGGCTATGGTCCCTAAAGGAGTATGCAACTGAATGTTTGAGAAAAATAGGATTAAAAACCTTACATTTTAAAAGCGTTAAGTTTTTTTTTTAAATATTACAAGGTGAAACTAACTCACTCTAAATGACGTTTCACATGAAATGTCACAGTTCTGAAATCGAAATAAATTATTCAAAACAATGATCTAGCTTTCCTCAAACAAATAAAATTAATTTTCAACAGCATCACAATAGAAACTTCTAGCATAACTGATCATTGTTTAAAAGTTTTAAAGCATCAGATTTGCCATTCATACAAGAATATTTAGATGGTAGCGTGATAATCTTTACCTTCAAGCAGATGGTGTGCTTAAAATCCCATTTCTCTCAACGGATAGCACACAAAACTTGATTTACAGGTTGAACCAGACATCGCATCATGGTAGAGCTTACTGTATTTTATTTATAAAATAGTGGAACAGAGGCCGTAAAACAGTTTTAGCAATTACAAGATTGAAAAAAATTAAATGTTTTGAAGTGAACAAAACTTTAACTGCTCCCAATTTATCTGTGGTTGAATTAAGAATATAAAAACGCGAATTTTGATACTAATTTACCGGTTAAATACGTTGCCTACTTAATTTCAAAGCTATTTTGAAAATCGGATTGCAGATTTACTTAACACACCTATGAACTTTTTGCACTATAAAATTTAGATGTCAATGTCGAAATAGGTCCGTGTAGAGAGAGGGGGGGGGGGAATTAGAAATTGATTGTGAGGCCTCTAACTCACATGCTGATAACACTTACCCTCTTCAACTGAAAAGTATAAACACTCACTCTACTATTTGCGCCTGCTGGAACACATTGACCTTTATTTCAAAATTACCTTTTTCTTATTTACTAGTCTAGATAGGCATATGCTTCCACGGTATTTTTTAAACTAAGTCTTACCAGGAGAATTTATAAAGGCCATCTTCGTGAAAAAACCAAATAACTTGAGCTGTGCACGATTTTAAGAAAATGCGTTTATAAAAAAATATATTTTGTGGAAACGGAAGAATGTATTTGGTTATATGTGGTTAAGAATGTATGGCGTTTTTTTTAAATGTTTAAGCTTTAAGACTCACTGAATAAAGTTTAAATAAATTAATATGGCAAATCCTATCTCAACTTGCCATGACGTCACAGGTAGGCAACGTCCTTACTCAACCCTAAGATAAGTTCTTAGCCCCTCACCGCTCCTAGACGCGACTACGGTGAGCAGACCCAGGACGTACATGGACCTTGCGTCCATCTTGAACCAGTCCGCGAAGAAGGGGCTGAGGAACCTCGTGAGGAGGTCCCCGGTGGCGATGAGGGACATGACGTAGGCCGTCTCATCCAGGCTGAAGTTAAAGTCCACGAGGATCAGAGGGACCAGGAATGTGAAGGTGTACTCGGCGCTGGCCGCTAGTGAAATCCCCACTACGAGGACCAGGAAGGTATTATCCTTTAGAAGGTGGACGTCGAGGAGTTGGACCAGACGGGAGAGAGCCCCTTCTTCTCGAGGTGTTTGGTCTTCACACCTCTTGATTGGTTTATGTTCACATCATCTCTGGAATGGAAAAGGTGTTGTCTTAAAATTGAGGGGCTGACCTTGACCAGTAAATAGATTTTTTAAAATACTCTATGAAGTCATCCTGCAATCGAACCATACCAACCGAGCAGCCACCGTCACTTGGTGAAGATATGCCAACATCTGATGATGTAGGGTTTCATGTGACCATCTCAACGAACCCTCATCCATTAATATCAGTTTTCTATACCAGTGCCTCATTTTGATTCTAGCAGCTCTTTATTTGTCCTTCCGAGGCTGAACTGAGGTATAAAAGTTAAACTTAAAAAAAAAAATCAGTCAAGTGAAAATACCTTTCCTGGCAAAATTGGTAAGCCCTTTCACACTCGCTCTTTATAAATTCTCGTATGTTGATATAATCAGTCGGTTTAGAAAGTGCACGTTAGATATCTTAAATATGTTTAATGCCAGCCAATTCATCATCATCATCATCATCATGAACTGTTTACAGCCTGTGTCCGGGTCTGTTTAGTAAAATGCCTTCATCTCCCTCTATACTTCCACCATTCTTACTCCTGTACTCTCTTCCACTCTTATCCTCTCACTTGCACATTTGCAGATATCTGTTCCTCTCACCTCTTCCTTGGTCTCCCTTGCCATCTCTATCTTCCCTACATAGTTAATCTTCTTGGAATCATCTCCGCTTCCATCCTCATTACGCCCATACCATCTAATCCTAGCTTCCTCTCTAACTGGTTATATTTCTTTATTTTGAATTAAGAAAATTTGCTCTACACCACTAACTCACCATTTGTCAAAAAAAATGTTCTTCTTACTCAGCAAATGCGAAACTTTGAACGAAACTGAATAAAACCACTACAATTAAATCCAAACACTACCTATGAAAAGGAGCGGGCTCACTGCATCAACATTTTTAAACAAAACTAATCTTCAAACAACTGCTTGCTCTACTGTTAATGTCAAGAGTCTAGACTTGCAACTACATTAATATGATTTGCACCTTTCTTTCTTTGATTGCCAAATAGCTACTAAGCTGGAAACAAACTAACATTACCAATTATGACTAATCAATGTTATTTTGGTTACTATCATTAATAAGTTGAAATGATTTTATACATTTTCTAGTTTAGAAGATCCTAAGATCAACTTTTAACTACGATGTAGTTTTCTTGCGAGATCGACTGAAAATTTCCATATGATCCACGGGTCCATCGCAATCGACTGGTTGCCGACCTCTGTGTTGGATCTGGGTTGGATCCATTTTTTAAATATTACAAAAAAAAATTGTCAATAGTTAACCTTAAACAAATTCCCCCCTCCCCCCTCCAAAGACCCGCATACATTTTTATTTGGCATTTAAAACACTCCTCAAATATCAATTTCACACAAAATCGGCACAGCAATTTTCAAAAATTTTAAATTTTCAAAAATCATCTATCATTAAAATACACTTAAACAAATTTCCGCCCCATAATCAATAATACGGTGCTATTTTTCAATTCAAATACTCCCTAAATATAATAAAATTTTAAACAAAATCTTTATAGACATTTTCGAAAAATTTTAAATTTCAAAAACCACTGTTCAATAAACTATCTTAAATTTAAGTGGTAGATATTAGTTATATTAATAGTGATTTAGGTAGGAAAATTATTATAATAATTATTCAAAGGAACGCCTAATCAACAATAAAAACTTAAACTTAAAATCTCAATATTTTTTTGCTAATTAAATTTCATGATATCTTTAACTTTTACCTTATATTTCATATCACTTATTATCTTTTCAGTTTTAATTAGATCCTTTTGTTATTGTTGATTAGGCGTTCCTTTGAATAATTATTAGGTGGTAGACTCAAAATAAATTAAAAAATCTAAAGGTATGGCCATATAACATTTGAATATCAAGTTTTAACTAAATCCATCCAACAGTTTCAGATTTAGACACGAGACAGACGCACGTGAGGACAACAAAAATTGTAAAATCCACTTTTTTATGTTCTGAGTTACATAAATGTAAACAAGTATTTCATTATAATCTCGAGGCCAAAAATTTTACAATTAAGGGATAATAATTTTTTTAATTTGAAAAAATAAAAAGATATGTCTCGTTTTTTCACTCCATATGATGCCTTGATAATCACCCTAGTAATGGTTTAATCTGCTAACCTTATCCTTGCGTTCTCTTTAGAACCCAAGTTCAATTCATTCTCAACTTGTTCTTTCCCATTTTCTGATATTTCTAATTTGATCTCCGATTTCTCTCCAGCTTCTTCGAGACGAACAGGCACGTAGGATTTATCTTCAGATATTTTTATCTTACTTTCATTTACTCTAGAGCCTAAAAATAATAAAACATTTAATTAATTTAGAGACTAAGACTAATATTTTAGTTGAATACTCTATAGGCTAGGGATAGAATGATATTTAATTATTCTAAAACCTATGAATAATACTGTAACCAACTTCTTTTCCCAATAAATAAAAGCCAGGCAGTTACTAGAGAGTAACAAAATATTTATTGGCTATAAGATATATAGTAAAGAAACAATAACAAAATATAAACATAAGAATATTGATCATATTGTGTAAGGTCGGAGTTTTAGAAGTTAAACATGATGTACCATTACTCTCTAAAAATTGACATGATTTAAAGAAGCCAGAAAACACGATACCTCTTGAATATGAAGGTAGATTGGATTGCTCAAAGTCGGTGACCTTAACATTAACATAACTCTCCATGAACCACAAAATAGACTATAAAGTTCAGATTCAAAGAATGTAATATTTATTAATATTTCATGAATAACCAAAGGGAATAGAACGCTCAAACTCAGAGACTTTAACATTAATATAATGTTTCATAATAACAATACTAGACTATCCATAAAAGTATGAAGCTTACAAGATAGCCCCAAGCCAAGCGAATGGGTATCGAACAAGGACATTACATTACTAAATATATTTAGATATAGACTCAACCGTCCTAAAATAAATACATTAATATTAAGTGGGCCCACCTATAATGGCTCTAATTTTGGGGCGTAATAATTGCAGAGGTTCTCATAACACCACAGCAAAATTATAATAAAGCCAGTTCGACTCTCGAGCTAATACCCCGTTCTTGGACATAATAGGGAGGTGTGTTATGAAGTACAATACCAAGAAAATATCTTGCAACTAATACAAAGTTCGCAGGCATTTTAAAGTAAATTCAAAATCGTTAATATAAGTTACCCACTTATCAATGAATTTCCACTAAATAGTCATAAATAAATCACATAAATTAGTGGCGATCAGCATCCCTTGGACTGCTTAAGGCAACCAAGGCAATAAATATTGCATTAACAATGCCAACAATTAGCATGCGCTACTCTCACGAAATATAAGACAAAATGCGCACTCAAAGTTAAAGTCCCAAAAATAAGTTCCCCAAGTAAGTTAAAAGTAATGAGGACGAGGTTACAACATAACCCCGTAGATACCAAAAAGAAACCCATCCCAAATATGACAATTATAAATATTAAGCCGAAATCATTAATTTTGAATGAAATCCCGCATGTTAAACCGAAAAGGAATTTTGATAAATACAATTAGTCACATCCTAAGCTGTCGTCCTCACCTTAGTTAGCCTATGGTGCATGCAATGAGTGACAATACTATTAAAACGTCCCATTAAATAGTGAAAACGTACAGCCGTGTTCACAGAGAGCGGAGAGGATAGGAGGGGAAAGGAGGGGAGAGGGGAGAAAGGAGGGGTCGGAGCGGGGACTCTACCGGTCATTCATAGAACTAGAAACTTTGGAATGGCCCTGGCGGAGGAAGCGACAACTAAGCGTGCCGAACTTCCTTCAGTTGTTTTCTTAGGGGCGTGGCTCTCTTGTAGAGTTGGCTATAGCATGGCTCCGTTTAGTCTGTGGAACTGTGTGTTGGCGAGAGGTGGGCAGTGCTCACGATGCCAGAGTTCAAGTCTGACAGGGCATAGAGTAAGTTTTACCCCATTTGTCTGTAGTTGTTATGTGTAACTCTTACAATACGATATTTAGGGAATCTATAAGCTAGATATAGTGCCATATTTAATTATTATAGAAGCTATGTCTATTAGCTAGCTTATCTATTTACTCTAGAAATTAGAGCTAATACAATATTTAACCACTATAAAGGTTGGGGATATTTAATTACTCGAGACTAGTGGATCTCAAGCTGTAGTCTGTGGCGTGGCTGAGTGCCATATGGGACCATAGGGAAAATATAAATATTAGTCTTCTTGAAAGAGTTAACGAGATTGAGAAGATATGTAAACTAAGCCAGCAATAATTTATATCACAAATATTATGTGAAGTGTGCATAAGAAACCATGTCAAACAAAAAATCTGTATTTTACAGCTTGATACACTTGTTCGTTAATATAATTTCTAGCCTCAGAAAGGGGTCAGGTATGTAGGCAGAGATGTAGACAGGTGGGTGGTCTGCGTGTGCATCGATCGAAAACTTACCACGTAGTCCACAATTTGAAAATTTTTGTAGAGACACTGTTTTATACCACATGGATAGTAAAATATTCCATTACTCCAGAGGCAAGGGGTAATTCACTATTTAAAAAACACTCGTGTCATACCGACTTACCTCCGTCCTGTCCGTGGACTGTCTGTTGTTGTTCCTCAGTCTCGTGTCCCACCTTCTTCATGTACCACTCGACGGGACGCAAAAGAGACGCCCCCACCAGCCCGTTGAGTGAGAGGGCGGCCTGGAGAAGACCGGTACCACGAGCCCCGAACACCCTCATCAGGTGGCTGGTTATAGGAGGAGCAACTATAAGACTCAGTCCTGTCACCGTCATTGTCAGACCCATGGCTTGACCCCTTCTTTCCGTGAAGTACATGCCCAAGGCTACTTGAGTGCTCATGTATATCATAGCACCACCTGCACCTGATGTTTCAATAGCAACTTCTTATAGTATTTAATTGTGCCACCTGCACCTGATATTTCAATAGCTACTTCTTATAGTATGTAATTGTGCCACCTGCACCTAATTATTCAATAGCTACTCGTTTATATATATTTGCACCTCACCATATGGATGCTTAGCTATTTCCATTAGTTTTGACACAACCATATTCTCTCTGTTTTAGTGTTATTTAAGGACGGTGTTTTTCAGTCTATGATTTGTATTGCTTCTGCTTTTCATGGATTTGAAGCGCTCTCTATTACTAATAAACATATTTAGTTACGCCTGGATACCATACCACAAACAAGAGCAGTGTATTCCTGTGACGTAGCCAAGATTGAATTCTGGAGAGGGGACACTAGTAAATATAAACTCCTAAACGTAAATTATGAATCTTTATATATATTTATTTCAAAGGCGATAGAACCTTTTTGTGTAAAAGGGAGTGAATTAGCAAAAACCAACTAAAAATAAGTCAAAATGAATTCTGGGAGTCCCCACCCGAGAACATTGAGAATATAGAATCCTTTTAAATTTAT
The DNA here is from genome assembly GCA_039000515.1 of Timema cristinae. Classification (NCBI taxonomy): domain Eukaryota; kingdom Metazoa; phylum Arthropoda; class Insecta; order Phasmatodea; family Timematidae; genus Timema; species Timema cristinae. The sequence goes on from JBCFYV010000012.1 coordinate 46,008,770, forward strand.
GGTGACCTTGTTTTTAAACGTAATTGGGACTCAGTGAGTCTTTTTCTCACGCTCAGCCCAACATTAGTCCCTTCATGTTTAATTATGTGTTTCACAGGCTTTGCTGTCATTCGGGACATCCATAACCAGTTGTATTGAAACCTTTTTTGAGTAAAAATAGCAGTTAGTGAAAAATTAAAATTGTTCAAAGTAAATCGCCATTCAAAAGTGGGATATTTTTGCCCTTTCACAAAAATTTATAAAGGCTATTAGGAGTGCTCTTCATCCGGAAAGTGTTAAAAATTGGGATACATCAAGAAGCCATTTGGAGGAATTCACCATTGAAAAATTAATGGAAGTTGTATGTCTCTAGAAGCTATTCGGAGTTTGTTTTTGAGTTTTAGTCCAAGTTTAATGCTTCCTTTTTCCACACAAACTAAATAACTATTTCTTACATTTGTGTATGCGCCTCGAATCTTACTTCTTGTGCAGGTTGTCCACAACTTGCAATTTTTTTATTTAGCACCGCGTCTTACTAACCGTTCGGTTTATACGCTTAAGTACTAATTACGCTAATGGGTTAGGAATTTATAAGGTTGAATTCAAAGGAAGTGAGCCCACATTTGCGTGGAGGGAGGGTGAAATTTTTTTTAGGGAAAACCGCCTCAGTTCACCCAACTGAGATTCATACCTTAATCTCCACGTTCTCGGATGTCTAGCTCAACACGAAACTAGCGCGTTAGCTAACTACACCACCGAAGTGGGTTACCCTATTTCAAGGTACAAGTACAAATTAGGGGGCTGTGTTAGCTTAAAAAGCACTTCAGATAGCTTCTAGAGGTGTTTAATATCAAGAATTTTGTCTACTCTTCGGCAGGTATGGTGTTGTGTTGCCATAAAAATATTTCAGATAGCTTCTAGAGGTGTTTAATATTTATAATTTGTCTTAGCCTCCGGCAGTTAAGGGGCTGTGTTGCCATAAAAAAACGCTTCAGATAGTTTCTAAAGATGTTTAATATTTAGAATTTTTTTCTAGCCTCTGGCAATTGGGGGATGTGCCCACCAAACACCCCGGCCCCTAAAATTATTGGCTGGCTACGGCCTTGTCCTATTTTAAGGACACAGGAAGTGGATGGTGTGAATCACCTGCGAGGAAGATATTTTAAATTATTGGCTGCTACGGCCTTGTCCTATTTTAAGGACACAGGAAGTGGATGGTGTGAATCACCTGCGAGGAAGATATTTTAAATTATTGGCTGGCTACGGCCTTGTCCTATTTTAAGGACACAGGAAGTGGATGGTGTGAATCACCTGCGAGGAAGATATTTTAAATTATTGGCTGGCTACGGCCTTGTCCTATTTTAAGGACACAGGAAGTGGATGGTGTGAATCACCTGCGAGGAAGATATTTTAAATTATTGGCTGGCTACGGCCTTGTCCTATTTTAAGGACACAGGAAGTGGATGGTGTGAATCACCTGCGAGGAAGATATTTTAAATTATTGGCTGGCTACGGCCTTGTCCTATTTAAGGACACAGGAAGTGGATGGTGTGAATCACCTGCGAGGAAGATATTTTAAATTATATATATACATACAATCTAAGATAAATGTATAAAACCAGGAATAAAGGTTCAAAGTCTTACGATGCTATATTGCTCGACAGTTGACGTTAAAAGTCAGTTAGACCTATCAGTGCAAGCAACACCTTTAAAGATGTATTGTCCATTAGGAGAATCTATAACAGGGATGGCGAAACTTTTCCGACCAGTATGCCACTTAAGGACTAGCTGAATTTTGAACAAATCTAGTGTGCCACCTCTTATTTACATTTTTAATAATTATCTAAAAATTAAAGCTTGTTGAATATTATTAAATGTAATGAACAACTCAAATATAAATTTTAATGATGCTTTAATTTTAAGAAAGAAAATATAATAATTTTTCAAAATGAATGTCTTGGGCAGTATTAATTGGAATTCCAATAACTTAAAGAAGAAACATTGAAAATGACACCTTCAGAGAAATAAAGAACAATAAAATTATATACACATTAAACATTAATTAAACTTACGTAATCTTGTACGTACAATACATAATAGTCAAAATATTATTGGGTACATTAAATGTTATATAAAGTTGGGGAGAAGTTTTCCAAATTCTTTATTTTCTGTCATTTTGGTGTGCCACCTATATCGTGTTCACGTGCCACAGATTTGCCATCCCTGACGTAAGTGATCACCAGGGCGCAAAGGTTCCTAGGGATGTATTTCAACAACAACAAAATTGATAAAATATTTGAATTAAATAATTTAATAGCTATTACTAAATGAAGAACTAACATTATAAAATCATTTAACCTATTATTAAGTAGCCTATCCATTTTAGTAAAAATATTGATTTAGACATAATCATTTGTAGTGTTTTATGATATTCTGAGTTGATTTGACGGCTCATCCCTTTCATATTTAATATAAATCTTCCAAAAATATTTATAAAAAATAAAGTAGAAATAGGATTATATTAATTTTCAACAAATTGATTAAAATAGGGGCACTTTATGTATTTATTTTCCGGTATTTTGGCTCCCTGTTATTTTTATTTTGCATCACGTAGGGAGTGCGAATATAATTTGGGTGCCAATTTTAAGGTGTGGATGTAGGGAATGCTAGAAAAGGTCAACGATTTTGCAGTTTTTATAAAAAAGCTTTTTTGGTCAAAATAAATCAAATATTGCTCAAATAGAGTACATTATAGTACAGTACAGTACAGTAGAGCTTAATATTCTTCGTGTGTTGATATCAACAGTTGTTGAGTATTTGTCATCAGTGGAGTGGCATTATCTAACAAACATTTTAAATTAACAGAAAAAGTTGTCATTAAATTCCAGGACACTCTTGACAAATATTCAATAATAAGATGATATCACCGTGTGAAGAAAATTAACCTCTATGTTTGTACTGAAGCAATATTCGATGGTATTATACTAGTAAATTATTTCCTTCCATTGAGTACCAAACTCAACCTTTAAACTCAATAAGACTATATCCATTAAATACATTATTTTGTGCGTTGTTGGTTAAATAAATTTCGAAAGGAAGGAACGGATTATTAGTAGATACTTGTCGAGATTTTCTTGGTCTGTAGAATACCTACAAGTCTCTCTTTTGGGATAATACTCACCAATCATTATCCCAAACACGAAGAAAAAGTGCCAAAAATCGGAGGCTAGGGTACATGCGAACCAACCAATAGATGAAATAACCACCCCAACAATTGTTGTGGCACGATATCCAAACTTCTTCATTGGGATGGAATTAAAAAATCCTGTGAACAAGGGTGAAATATGATGGCTTTAGTATCCGTGTGCCTACACACAAGCAGGTAGGCACTTAAATAAAAGCATCGGGTTCATCTATAGTCCATTCTTCATAGGAATGGTGATAATTGACATTCAACAGAAAATGTAAAAACCGTTAAAATAAGAAAAACAAATTTTTTGTTGTGAAAGTTTTGACCGCCAAGAGTGACATCAAAATATGCGCTTGAATTTGATATGAATTAGTGAATGGATACATGAGCGTCGATTTAATAATTTTTGAATGTTTTTAGCTGCCAGCACTCTTATGGCGAATGGACTCTAGTTTAGCTTGTAAGAGAAAGAGAGTTTGGGGCTTGAATCATAGCCGGGTGTTCTGGGGTGGTTTTTAGCTATATGGTTCCCCAATAGCCCTTCACGCAAAAGTGCATTTGCTCATTTACTCAAAATGCTAACTTACTCATTCCTAACCTCATAACTTAATATATATATAGTTTGTTTACAAAAGTTTGTACCTTTGGTTTCTTAATTAACTAACATTTGTCAACGTGTACTTGATTGTGTGCTGGTGTAGCGTTATCCTTAGCTACAACACCTTATTACTATAAAAAGACTATGATAAGATCAAATAATTAGTGTAACTACATAATGTGATGATATCCTAGACTCACCATGTGCCATTTCACTGTGTTCATTACAAACTGACTATCTCCCACGTCTATCAACCCGTGATTGTGTACATATGATCAAGACCGAATGCGCGAGTTAACTGACCAGGCCAATTCTCATTTGTGATGGAGGCGTATTATTATTATTATTATTATTATTATTGTTATTATTATTATTAGCACCGCGTCTTACTACCCATTCGGGTTATACGCACTTACGCTAATGTGTAATGGTAGGGTGATTGTGAGATGAAATGAAGGACCTACAGTTTAACGTGGAATCCGAACTACGGTGGAGGCCTGGCATTCCCCACATTCACAAGATGTCTTGTCAGAGGTGAAATAAGGGTTTGTAAGTCAGATAAATCTTTGCCGGAACCGAGGATTGAACCCCGGCCGCCAGCACAGAAGTCTGACACCTTACCCCTAGACCACCAGGTCACCATAAGAGGCGTTATTAACGACGTATGTCGCTTCCGGCGGTGAAAAGTTCCACGTGGCCTAGATGCCTGTTCTAGGTTTTTCTACCATCGTCTCGTCACATATACCCCTTCCGCCGACGTCCCCATCTTTTTTTCTTATTTCTGTCTTGTATGTAAAACCTACCTCTCCCCTCTTTGAGGAAATATACCAAATAAATACCACCAGGAGATTGAAGGAAACTTCACTCTTGCTGGTATATTGGTAGAGGACAAATCATCGTCTTGTTAAAAATGTGATAGTCTAAAATTATTTTCTCGGCAACCTAAAATCTAAATTCCTTTTCGGTCTGGTAATTTTTTTTTTTATTCAAATAATAATCATGATCGTCTTAACAATATTTATATTGTTCCATGTTTTGCCTGGAAACGAGCATTGGCTTATTTAAAATTGTAGTTCTTCCGATTCAGGATAGTAAAATAAATCATTTAAAATCTTTTATCTTGGAAGTTATCCTGAGTAATTTTTTAAGTATTTATCTTGTTGGTATAATCTAATAAATGATTTTCTATTTGAAATAAGTAATCTACAATATTTTATCTTGGAAATTATCTTAAATAATTTTATGTATTTATATTTTTCAGTTATTTGGTTTGCTAACTGAACTAAACCATTTGGGATCTTTCATCTTAGAAATGATTCTGAATAATTTGAAGTACGTACCTATTATTTTTTCTTGTATAATTAGCTAATGGTTTTCTATTTGAAATAAGTAATGTACAATATTTTGTATTGTAAATTATCTTGGATAATTTGAAGTATATCTTTCTTGCATAATCAACTAAATAAATTCATAGTTCTTTGTCATTTATAGTTGTATATAAAATGATTTAGAATCCTTGTTATGAAAATAGATAATATATTAAACTTGTTATTAGTTTAGTAAATTTCAAGTCTTTTACTTTTAGTAGTACAAAAATAAATAATTAAGATGTGACATAAATATTTCTAAGTCCAAACAATGTAAAATGGGCGTGACTAAATGCAAGGTCTTTCCAGCCAAAGAATTATTATTTCAGATCACTGATGTGAATTGATCTTTGATATCACCTTAAATTATATTGACTGATTAATTATGGTTCTTTAAACGTTTAACCTTTGTTGCAAGCCTTTCTTGCTAAGAGTATTACTAAATAAATGATTTTGCATTCACTATAGGTCCCTTGGGGCTAGAAATATTAATATAAAGTGTGCAATATATTACAAAAAATCAATAATGTTCCAAAACGAAGAATAAGTACTTGTAATTATGGTTAAAATATTGTTTAGGGTTGGATAAAAATAAATTATTTAAAAAAAATGAAATAGTATGAGAAAACTTAAGTTTGAGTTATTTTAAATGTGATATATAACAGGTAATTAAAGATATTTACATTTATAACAAAACAGTGATCTTTTACAAGTATTGGCAACCCAAAACCTAAACATATGATTCTCGAATTGTTATTCAGGTAAAAACCTATCGTGAACGGACTTTACGTACCGAATATTAGTAGTAGTCCCATGTAAGTGTTGAGTATAACGGTTATGTTGGTAGCAGTTAGTTGCAAGTCGTTCATGGTATCTTTGTACAAGAGTGAGAACACAGCGGCCGGTGACTGCACCAAACTCTAGAACCAATTAAGTAAATTATTACATACAATCATACATACTTACTCAAATAGTCTACTCAAATTTGGAACATTTTTGAAATTCAATAAGCAGTAAATCACCCTTAAATAAGTAATCCTAAGAAAAATAGATATATTATTTTTTACTCGTATTAAGGCTTAAATAGTATTCAGATATAAATCAGAGCACAAAATAATTGTTAAATCCATTTTTTTTTTCAAATTTTCAAAAATAAAACATCAATAAACTAACCTTGAGTTTTTTTTTCTAATATAACAATCGCGTAAGACACCAATTTGGTAAAGCAACCATCCCCGTGGTATAACAGTCAGCACACCTAACTACCAGCTTAGGGGTCCCGGATTTGTTTCCCGTCTGATAACATGGGTATTCTTTGCAATAGGGAAACTATTCCAACGGCTAGCAGGGTTTTTATTTAGGCTTAAGTCAGGTTAGGTGTTTCTTTGGTTTCACATCCTCATACTTGCCATCCCCATCACCTTAGCTCATCGGGACATGAAAAGAGCCTTTACGGAAACAATACAAGATTAGTACAGTCAGGCGTCCCCTGACCAAAGGTGTATTAATAATGGTTAATCCTCCCACAAACCAGACTACGATTGATGTAATCCAGACACGCATAAATAAAAGAAATCTTTAAAGCTTTTTTTTTTTAGATTACAAATTTTTAAAATAAGATATCAATGAACTTTAAACAATGTTTTCTACAGGAAAAATATACATTGTTATCCATAATGTAAAACCTTCCTTAGATATTTAAATATTTTTTTAACTTTAAAGGTTTTTTAATATAGGCCTAAGTAAACTACCTTTCATCTTAAAGATAGAATCAAGATCACGATTTCCCCAGAGGTACGGCCAAATAGCATCAAGATATCAAGTTTTAACGAAATCTAAGAATAATTTCTGTTATAACCCTAAGTACAGACATACAAACGGATAAGCAACCAGTCATAATAATTGTAAGGCCTAATTATTATTATTTTTAGTCTAGACATGTGTAAAACGTCAATATTTATCATAATATTGAGGTAAAAAAGTCATGAATGCAATAATCGACATTAAAAAGTAAAAATAGGTTTTAGTCGTCATACCCAGCCGAAGTTAATTATCTTGCGTATCTAAAACTATGTGATCCATTGTGATAGCATCAGTATAGGAAAGATTGAAATGAAACGTACCTGGATTTGAGTGGAAGAAAAATGGGAAATTATTATAGCTTATATATTAAATTAAGGAAACCCAAGCCATAAACTCCTGGTCGATTTTCAAACCCCTTCACCAGCCAATCAGACTAGATTAACTTGACATTTAGCCCACATGTCCACCCATTAGGGGTTAAAGAAATTTGGTATGAGCTAATTTTAATTTAATATTTAAAAAGTCACATAGCAGGACCTTCCAAACGAGTACAAAGGACGACTCCTTACAGTGCAAATGGAGGCTGCCAGGACGATGACCCAGCCCCAGCCTCCGTCTGGTGGGACCATCTTGTACTTCTTATCGTCTCTATCAGGAGTCGAACTAGGGGCACGTTTTTCCTTCATGGAGATGGAGTTGATTTTACTATCCTCCTTCAGAGTCATCGTCAATCCTAAATCTAAATACAAAGCATAATTTCAAGTTTTAGTATCATCAATATCAAAGTTCGGTGTGCGTTGGCTGATTGGAGACGAAGTTTCAATCTTAGACCAAAATTATTCAGATTTCAGTCTATAAAAATATTTAAAAGCTTAATTTCGAAATTGTAAACCAACTCTTACTACCCGTGTTGGAGATCCGTATATGGAGCAATGGAAGAAGAATATAGAATTTAGAGGAAATGTAAGCACATTTGCGTGGGAAACCATTTAAGTGAAAACTAACATAAGTATTACCAACCGGGACCGAGCCTCAACTTCCAACACTTGCAATATATTCTATTGTAAAAGTAATTTCTTAGCCCATGCGACTACCCATGCGAGTTTAAACTCTATCAAAAATAAATCAAATTTGAAGTAGCCGACAATTGAGAAAAACAAATAGTGGGGCAGCTAATAAAGGTGACAATCTCATTTTGTCATGTTTTTAGCTCAAATCTGCGTTAGGTGGAACGTAGCCGGTCAATAATTTCAGGGTGTTGGTGGGCACATCCCCAATTGCCGGAGGCTAGAAAATATTATGAATTATAAACAGTTCTAGAAGCTATCTGAAGGTTTTTTTATTGCAACACAACCCCCTAGTTACCGAAGGTTAGGAAAATTCTAAATATTAAACACCCTAGAAGAACTTTGAAGTTGTTTTTATGTCAATAAATTCCCCTAATTGTAAGAGGCTAGCACAAATTACAAATATTAAACACCTCTATAAGATATCTGGAGTGTTTTTTTATGGTAAAATAGCTCCCTAACTGCCAGAAGCTAGGAAAAATCTATACTTTTCAACACCTTTAGAAGTTATCTAAGGTGTTTTTCATGGTAACATAATTCCCTAGAGGCCGAAGGCTAGGAAAAATCTATATATTTAAACAACTCTAGAAGCTATCTGAAGTGTTTATTATGGCCACATAACGCCTTAACTGCCGGAGGCTAGGACCAATTCTAAATATTAAGCACTCTAGAAGCTCTCTAAAGTATTTTTTATGGTAACATGGCCCCCTAACCTCTGGGGCTAGGAAAAATGTATACGTTTAAACAAATCTAGAAGCTATCTAAAGTGTCTTCTTGTACCTTAATTTTGATATTGTTTGAACCATAAATAAAGCCATATATAGTTTATTCATAAAATTGGGGGGGGGGGGGTTGAACCCCCAAAACAAAAACCCTGACTACAGCCTTGGTGGGATGTCACATCAGTTGGCCTATAGTGATTTGAGTTGAAGTCCAGGCCAAATGACTTTGGGTTGACTGATTTTTGATGAACTTAGTAAGTTTCAAAAAATTATTAGAAATTCATTTCAAGCCAAATGACTTTAGGTAAAATTACTTACTATATGTTAAACTACTTACTATGTTGTTATATTAAGTTAAATTATTTAATTATAAATAACTTTCGGTGAACCTGACTAGCTAAAAACAATATCAACCAAATTTATTTAGGCCAAATGACTTTAGGCTAAGTGACATTTTGTGATGATAATTTATGTCAAGTGATTTAGGCCAAATGCTTGTAAGCCTACTAACTTCGAATGTAATTGACTAGAATAATTGGTTTTTTCATCAATGGAAATGGGGTGAATTAATTTTAGGCCAAATGAGTTTGGGCTAGCAGACATTAGGTCTCAGTTGTCCAAATTACTTTAGGCAAAGAGATTTTAGGCTAATACTACGTACCCTCCGGATGTAATTATATGTTATTTCCTAATATTAATATCTCCCAACAATGAGCCTCATGTAATAGCTGTCCTAATCTATCCATTAATGAAAATATACAGATATCTACATGGGTATGATGACATAAAGCTGAAAAAAATTAATACTTCTCTTAACATTATTGAAATTTATTTTTTTACTGAATCCACATTCATTTTTTTAAATTAAATTCAAAATTACACTAAACTATTTCTCAATTGGCTTAATAGCAAGTAATAAAAAATTCATTACGGTCAAAAGCTAATATGGCATTATGGATTATGTGTATTTTGCTACTTCATAGCTTTATAAATATATTTTGTGTAGTAATTAAAGGAGATCATTAACTGTTAAATAATATTTAGAATTAGATTCAGTGGCTGTAAATATGAAATATAACAAACCTTTAAACGAAAATCCTCAAGCCTGAGAAAACGTTCTTACAAACTAACAGAAAGCTACAATGTATAACATATTATATCATGGTATCTAATTGCTATTGTTTGAGTAAGATAGTGTTTAATACTCACCATTGTTTAAGAGATTATTTGCATTGAAACTTATAATGCACTTTATTAAAGTGCACTGTGAACATGAAACGCTTGTAAGTTAATGATGACACAAATTAGCTAATTTCTTGTCAAATAAATCACTAGCAAACACAATTATGAAACAAATGTGATGTTTTTCAGACATATTTTTTGACCACTTTGTTTTAGGCAACTGGGATCAGCATACAATTACATTAAGGTGTGTGTATGTATAAGGAAGAATTTAGAAAGAATTTACTACATTTGGATGAGAAGAATGATTTAAGGAGAAGGGATCCTTAGTATATCCAGCTTGGAGATGGAAGACAAGAATGAGGAGTAAGATAAATCTAGTGCCATTGTGAAATATTTGTAAGAGCAGTTCTCACCAAACAAAGGATCAGAAAAGGATGTTTCTACCAAAGACACCCACAGACCAAAAGAAAACTTTCTTTGAAGACCACCGGGAAAATCAATACAATACCCACCAGTGAATAAAAACATAAATTTGAAAATCATACTTACATAAAACTTCAAGACCAGACAATATAAACAACTCGAATGTTTAAAAAAAATCCCACATAACGCAATAGTTTACTTTGCACAGAACTATACGATAGAATTCTAAGGCTCAAATTTGGTTCCAAATAACTGGAGGAAAAAAACTTTCTTAACATTACCAAAGAAAAGGAAAAGTTTGAGCTATGCGCTTATGTACTAAAACATTAATGTTTTATGTATTAGATAGGTTTAATTTAGAGGAAGTGCACCCACATTGGCTTGAAGGGAAAGTGGAAAACCATTTAGGAAAACTTTAGTGCACTCAATATAGATCGAACCCACAATCTCCCCGTCTTAGTTAAGCTAGTCTATTGAAAGAATAGCATCTTACATCATTCATCATTCGTCCACTGAAACGGGTCATTTCTAGTTTATCTAAGAAAATCCCATGATTTCAAACTCCTTGTTCGGATTACTGCATAAACAAAACATAACACAAATATTATTATAATGACGGAGACCTAACAGAAGGTTTAAATAACAGAAGACAGATTATACTGGCCTTCCGAGACGTAGAGAAGGAAAATTTATCCATCCTAACTATTCTATCTGTTAGTTAATTCAGGTCCCAATAGGATTCGAGCCCCGACCATTTCTGTCACCAACAAACCTTCCTTCGCTCACGTACCCACCGTTCTGTGGGTAGCATTTGAATATTTTTGGGAAGTTTGAAAGTTACACTAACGGATCCAAGTAAACGGATATGAAGGGTTAATTTTAAACATATTTTACAATTCGCCTAGGTATGATCTATAGTATAATTAATTAAAAGTAATTTAAATAAAACTAAAAAAAACATCTTTAGTGCACCCAGTTGTGTTATAACCCAAGCATCGTGACGTAAAACAAGGAGTGTAAATAAAGCTGTGAAAGGGAAAATTTTCCTTTAATCGTTTCCGGAAAATTTCCAACTTATTTAGATGGAATTAATTAAGTTTCGTTCTTTTAGTTTAACCTTATTACCTTAACACCATGATCATTATCAAATGAATTCCAATGAAGCAAGAACATCTTCTATTTAAGTTATTTTCTTGCATTCACGTGTCGACTTCAGTGCTTGACGGTTTTTAATGTATCTCTAATGTCGGGGAACCACAATCTTTTTTTAGACTAGATATATTATTAGCTTAAGGCGAATGGCCTTTTTCATTTGCGTGAAAATGCAGAGTCGTGGGAACAAACTGTTACCTTCAAGAATTTTTATTGTTTTGAAATTTTCTTTTTTGGAAACGGTTTGTTCAAGAATAGAAGCATGTTGATTAAGTTATACTTTTTATATACACACCTCCTCCATAACTTTAACATTTATCAAATATCGATAAAATTGATATTCTCAATAGAAATCTACTATCTTCATAACAAAAAAAATAAAATGTAGCAATTAATAACCATTGATACATTATCTTGGAAGGGGTGTTGAAAATATTAACATAAATATTTAACTCGTTCTCTAGAAAATTGATATTTCCAGACATATGATTTTTCCGCAAGAAGGGTGACCTGGTGGTCTAGGGGTAAGGTGTCAGACTTATGTGTTGGGAGTCAGGGGCTCAATCCTCGGTCTTGGCACAGATTTATCTGATTGCCAAACCCTTCCTTCACCTCTGACATGAGTGTATTAACCACAACTTGTGAATGTGTGGAATGCCAGGCCTCCACCGTGGTTTTGATTCCACGTTAAACTGTAGGTCCTCCATTTCATCTCACATTCACCCTACCATTACACATTAACGTAAGTGCGTATAACCCGAACGGGTAGTAAGACGTGGTGCTAATAATAATAATAATTTCCGCAAGATCTGTCTGGTAGCTAGCGTCATCTACGGTTACCGGGATCCATCTGTTCTTGTTGGCGTGGAAGGATACGTTGGTCGGTAATGAAGCCACGCCACGCCTTTCACCCTCCCACCCACCATCCCACAAAATAGGTTTTAGGCTTTCACTCGACAGGGCCAAGGGCCTTAATACTTCAGTATAATAGTTCCCTTGTGATTCAGTGATCTAATATCTGTACTAAAATATTTTTTTTAACTTTCCCTTTATGTTATTTCCGAGTGTAGACAAACAACCCTGAGCATGTGTGATATCTTCTTCCCGGAAATGAAGGAGAATTTGCTTGGAATTCATCCGCTCCAGATTTTTTTTTTCCTGAAATTAGTGATTATTTGAATCAGCAAGCACACTTGGGTTAGCTTGTAGTTCAACAAAGACATTGTAAATAAATCGCCAATTTGAGCAATTATTTTTGTGTTAATGAGGGTTGCCTACATCACAGGTATTGTTATTGAAGAGATGTTCAACATCTTAGCTCAGTCGGTAGCATGTTTGTCTACTGAGCTAAGGGTCCTGGTCTAGAATCCTGGAATAGTTTAAAATGTATCATTGGTGAAATAAAGGTTTTCCCTCACACAGTGATGAACTAACTGCCGGGGGCTGGGTGTTGTGTCTGTTCTAGATTTAAGTTAGTTTATAAGTTGTGTACTAATACAACCCGTTGGTTCAAAAAGTATACGTTAAATAACTCAAATAAATGAAAATGATAGGTTAGTGGAGAGGGGATCATGAGTGACTCATCGTCCTCCAATAATCTTCTCAAATCTTAGCACAAGCTTAGTACCTTAAAATAAACATGGAAAATCCACGTTTGAAGCCATGCATAAATGATTAAGGTAACTCCTTTTATAAATTTATAGAAATAATTCCATTTCAGGTTTTTCCACAGCGTCTTACTACCCGTTCGGGATACACGCACTTACGCTCATGTGTATCGAAAGAGTGACGCCATCAATGGTCAACCTTTTTAAACTCATGGTCCACTAAACAATGCTCTAAAATTGTCAAAGCACGCCATAAGTTTTTCAAGGAGAGATTTTATCATTAAAATAACTATTAACAATATTGTGTTCAAAAGTTCAAGAGCTAAAATTATAATAACTGTTATTTTTAATAATAATTTTTTTGAACAAGGATTTTTTTTAATTGTATTTCTTATATTGTTCCTTGTTTCTTTTTTTATATTCCTATAAGCTCCTCGGCTAACCTGCTGAGCTTTCGTGGCACAATGGTTTATGCTGCGTTTTAAACTGCTTTAGGATTGAGGTCAGTGCAACCGAAGTGGGGATTGGAGGCTCGTCACATGCTCGACCGATCCGTGAAGTGTAGTTGTCATAGCAACCGATGCACGTTGCCAGACTTCTTGACAGTCACTGAGTATGCTTGCATAGTATTAACGTACAAACTCCCACTGTGTGGCAACTATGCTTCCCAGCCTACCCACCTCGCGGATTCTAAAGAAGTTTAAATCACAGTTGATTTACACGTTCGCCGAAAATAGAGAAAAGAATCTGTTTGATTGGCGTAGCAACTCACATGCTGTGTGTTGACCCATGATGCATTGCAACGTTCTCTTAAAACAGCTGATTATAAATAGATTTTATTTTCTAGTGGATAAACATATATTTTATATCATTTTCCCGATGGATGTTTTCAAATTATAACGCTGTGTCGTGGCACAATCCAATACATCGATACAGAGTAAAAACGCTTTACATCAACGGGATATTTCAAATTTCCTGACAAAATCCAATTAAGCTGTCTGCTTGGTTCTGGCTGTAGAGATCATGCGTTGTCAAATGTGCATGCGCACTGATTTGAGATGTTTGGTTTTGAGATTTGATAGGTTCTTCAGTGCCTAACACAGGCAGAGCGGATGAAGTAAAGATGAGTTGAACTCTATAGCAGGAACAGCTCGTGCCGATGAGGCGGAAATATTGTGATTGGCTTAGAGCACGTCACGTGAATATGTTTATGTTCTGCGCTAGTGTTTCGGCAATCGTGTGAATCCACAATAAATACGCTTCCCTAGAGAGAGCGCCCACCAAAATGACGTGAAATTTGATCTGATGCGTTATCTGACATCCAACATGCATCTACGGGTTAAACCAATGTAAACATACTAGACGGCGCCCACGGAAGTGGCGCGACATAATGGTGACTTGACATAATAGTGGTGACTTAAATAATACGTGACATAGTGGTAACTTCACTGATACACGACATAGTGGTAACTTGACAGCTACATGACATAATAGTGGTGACGTGACTGATACGTGACATAGTGACGACGTGACATCTACACGACATAATAGTGATGACTTGACTGATACGTGACATAGTGGTGACTTGACTGATACGTGACATAGGGTGATTTGACTGATACACGACATAGTGGTGACTTCACTGATACGTGACATATTGGTGACGACTGATACGTGACATAGTGGTGACTTGACTGATACGTGACATAGTGGTGATTTGACTGATACACGACATAGTGGTAACTTGACAGCTACATGACATAATAGTGGTGACGTGACTGATACGTGACATAGTGACGACGTGACATCTACACGACATAATAGTGATGACTTGACTGATACGAGACATAGTGGTGACTTGACTGATACGTGACATAGTGGTGATTTGACTGATACACGACATATGATGACTTCACTGATACGTGACATATTGGTGACGACTGATATGTGACATAGTGGTGACGAATGATACATGATATATATAGTGGTGACGACGAATACAGTGTCAGACAATTGCTGCATGCTCCACTTTCTGTCACATGTTACGGTCAAGTTAGTTCATTTATTTCGCTGGACACTTGTTTAAGGTTTTAAAAGACGATCTTCAGGGACATACAGTAGCCCCATGGCTTCTTTGGTGCTGACTGACAGCTCACAGCTGACAGTTAACAGCTTTAAAAAGCTACCAGACCAAATTATGTATCCCTACGCCAAACCAGATGATCTGCAAAAACATATGTGTAGCAGCTGTCACTTCTGACAGTCAAAATTTAGTTATATACCTAGCTGTGAGCTGTCAGTCAGCACCAAAGAAGCCATGGGGCTACTGTACGCGTCCTAAAGTTTTTATCTTGTTTTAAAATAGAAGTTTAATTTTTCTCAGTAATAAATTTAATGTTTCTTTACTCGTTCTGTAAAACAACTGATATTTTTCTGGATACATATTTAATTATTTAAAAAAACACATTGAAAGCACCACCCTTGTTTATATTTGTTTGACATAAAGGATGCATCCGAAATAGTCGTTTATCGCGATCTTATTTTTATCTAATAACATTGAATAAATTCAAGAAGGCCACAGCATTTTCATCATTAGAGGCAAACATTAGACTACTACTACTACAGTGCTGCTCTATCATTCTGGTGGCTTTGAGTCACACGTGAGTATCTTTACTTATATAATTATCACTCTGATACCTCTGCCATGTTACTTCCAGATCACGTGTCATGTCACTTTGGTGGGCGCGTCTACTTTGGCTATAATACTATCTAATTGGATCGTTTCATATTATTTGTGGCTTTCATTTGAAACAAAATAATTTTTTATTTTCTAATTTAAAGTGAAATTTTTTTGTCCCTTATTAAGAACTAGCTATGAATTACGTTCAGGTTTCTTAATATATTTAATTTTTTGATATTTCAAAATCTAGTCTACCACAAAATTAATTTAAAAGATAAAATCAGTGCTACATACTTTAAACAACATATTACATTATAAGCTGAATAATTTTTTTGTAATGTTGTGAAAATCTAAAATTAGCTAGTTTTCAGTAAACTTGCTCATGTAACGAGCTATGAACAGATACTTGCTCACGTGACAAGCTCTGAACAGATACTTGTTCACGTGACGAGCTCTGAACAGATACTTGCTCACGGGACGAGCTCTGAACAGATACTTGCTCACGTGACGAGCTATGAACAGATACGTGCTCACGTGACAAGCTCTGACAGATACTTTCTCACGTGATGAGCTATGAACAGATACGTGCTCACGTGACGAGCTCTGAACCAATTACAGGATATCAGCGCGATCTGCGTTGTCCGTTCAGCGCGACTTGAAAAAAAACTTAACTTTATTTATATTATTATTATTTATTATTATTTAGCACCGCGTCTTACTACCCGTTCGGGTTATACGCTTTAAGTACTAATTACGCTAATGGATAAGGAATTGGAAAGGTTGAATTAGAGGAAGTGAACCCGCATTTGCGTGGAGGGAGAGCGGAAAACCATTTAGGGAAAACCTCCCCCAGTTCACCCAACCGAGATTCGAACCTCGATCTCCCCGTCCTCAGCAGTCGAGCAGCTCAACACGACAAGCGCGTTAGCCAACTACGCCACAGAGGCGGGTAACTTTATTTATACATTTGCTTGGGAGACCCTAATCAAATTTCTAAGTCAGCTATCTAAATAAAGAGCACATATGCTGATAAAATGAGATACAAGCAGACAACTTCATCTATAGTTGTAAAAAATTTGAAATAAGCTCGTTAAATGTTTCATTTTTTTCCTCGTTCTGAGTTGATTTGTTTCACTATGCAACACAATCATTTTAGAACATCCATCTTGACGGCAATCTTAAGGATCTGTTTATCTACTTGAAAATAAAAAAACAGTGATAATCAGGGTTTTCTAGTTTGTATTACAAAGCATCTTGGCTCAACATCATTTCTGCTAGCCTGTGAATTAATTGCTGCACCACTCAAGCAATCTGCTCTCTATTTTCAAAGAGCGTGTGAATCAAGCTTTAGTAAGCGGGCAGCCTACCGGAACGCCGAGACCATTTGTATACATCCAGAAATCCCGCGTTATTTAAAAGGTTGCTCATTATTTTAAAATATGGCTAGGCTAAAGAGGATAATAATAATGTATAAGCATCTCCATATAGATTTTAAAACTTTATATTTTAAGTTCTATTATTTTATAAACTCATTAAAGGTGAAAATAGCTCAATTTAAAGACCCTTCACGGAAAATATTGAAATCATTAAATGGTTAGAAATATACATCTAGCCCTACTAAAAGAAATGGCGTATTTATTTAAAATAAATAAGACCACAACAACAAAATTAAGATAATTGAGGATTGTTTCAATGGTTTTTATGTGTTAAATAAGCATTCTAGTTATAAATAGCGGAATGTCATACGCCAATGGGCACGTGAACTAAATGTCATGTTCATTTATTCTGATTTTTTTGTGACGGGTAGTTAGAATGCTCGAATCCCAACCATGAATATTTTCTAATAAATTGTTTCTAGCTTTACCGCCAAGCAAATGCAGGTGCATTTCCTCCTAATTCTACCATCCATATTTATACCACATTGGCTTAGTTAATCTATAGTGCATGTGCATAAATCAAACTGATAGGAAGACAGTGATTTATTATCATAGTGCAATATTTTTTTTTTTCGATAGTAAGGCGGTGCCCTTAATACGAAAATTTGTACCACTCACTCTGTTCCTAACGTTATAAAATATTCCAATGAAATGTGTGATGGTCACAATTTAGAATAGTTTACAGATTTCTCCCAGTTTATAAGCTATTCATCGCAAGTTGTAATATTAGACGGGAAGTTCAGTAAGTCACTGAAGTGTCAGCACATTTCTGTGGTATCCGGCGAACACACTCGAATCAACTGAAAATCGCTGATAAATTATCTCCCAGCTCTCTCTCTCTCTCGGGAGAGAGTCCACGAAACAAAGATAATTAAAGATGGGCACACGGTTTAAGGCATCACTATCACAACAACAATATACTGTCAGTGAATTATTCATTAGCACGGTCTTATTACCGTTCGGGTTTACCACTTAGTAATGTGTATGTAGGTTTGTAGATGAATGAGGACTAAGTTAACGTGGAATCGAACCACGTGAGGCCTGCATTCCCACGTCACAAGATTCTTGTCAGAGGTGTAGAAGGGTTTGAATAGATAATATCTGTGCCGGACCGAGGATTGAACCCGCACCAGAAAGAGTCTGACACTTACCAACCACCAGTCACCTACTGTCATTAAGTCGGACCGATTGCACTGAGGTATATTTGCCATGTGTGATTATTACACTATTATTTTTCACTAATAATAATGGTATCGATCAAGCTACACAATCATTCCTAACTTAGATTAGTCATATGATATAAGAAGATGTGTTGTTTGTTTGATCACGCACGAGGGCAAGGAATTTAATACTTTTCGGTCTTCAACAAAGTTAGTATTTACGAAATAAGATAACATTTTTTTTTTTAGCGTATACAGGTTGTGGCTAAGACATCTTGTCTTATTGCCGTACCATTTGGGTTGGACACATTTAGTGCGGTTAATTCATCCCAGTAAGATGATGGTGATGACAATGATGATGTTGATTATGTAGTGACAGTGCAAGTATTAAACTTAATCCAAACCTAATTAATCAGACCATGAAAACCATAGGAACAATTTCCCTTGGAGCAAAAATATTCATGAAACCACATGGAATCAAACCTGGGACTTTTAGATTAGTGTTCAGGAATGCCGACAACTATACGAAGAGGCCGGCTTATAAATACATACTAGAATATATCAGAACAAAAATTACAAACAGCCCGTACCGGTAAGCAGGTGGATAAACGCGTCAGTCTTAACTTTTCTTGTTTGCAGTGACAGGTAAAGGTCGAGGTTATAAATTTTACCGGATGGTTTTCGGCGTGTAATTTATCATTGATATTTCCCATCACCTCTTCCACGCTATTATTGTTGTATTTCCTCTCAGCTACCCTTCTAGCCCATACCCATCATGAACATTGTGGGTGTTGCTTTTTTTTTTCTCTAATCACAAACCAACTAAACTTAGAATAGAACAACTAAAACTACACATCAAGATATTGTCTGGATATTTACTTATTGGAATAACAGGGTTTACAAATTACTTAAACCTAGTAGAGTATTTCAAAAGTGTTTACATACAATCTCTAAGCCATTTGAATATATAAAACACAAACTAATAACTCAACTGGGAAAGGGGATACCTCAATTTCACCACTGATAATTTTCTGTCAAACAGGGAATTATTATTATTATTAGCACCGCGTCTTACTACCCGTTCGGGTTATACGCACTTACGCTCATGTGTAATGGTAGGGTGATTGTGAGATGAAATGAAGGACCTACAGTTTAACGTGGAATCCGAACCACGGTGGCGACCTGGCATTCCACACATTCACAAGATGTCTTGTCAGAGGTGTAGGAAGGGTTTGGAAATCAGATAAATCTGTACCGGGACCGAGGATCGAACCCCGGCCGCCAGCACAGAAATCTGACACCTTACCCCTAGACCACCAGGTCCCCTCAAACAGGGAATGAAGCCCATTATTTTCACTTTTGTTTTTTGCCGCGTTTATTACCCGTCAAGACTTTCCGCATTTAATTACACTAAGGTGGTGTGTATAAGTAAAATACAGGTTAGATTAAGTGAGCTTGCATTTACGTAGGGGACGAGCAAGAAACAATTTAAAGAACAAACACCCTAAGTAGACATGGCTGGGATTCAAGCCCTGACCTCCTGGTTACCAGCCAATCAAAATATACTGAACTGACATCTCTTTCACGTGTCCACCGATGCGGTACATTAACCAAATGATTAGTAAGCTTTGATTTAAAAACGATAATATAGCAAATTATTTCTTACCTTATAATAAATGTTCTGTTATTATGAATAAATTACAAGCGTTCTTTAATGAAGCAAACACACAAAGTACCAAGTTTTTTGTTTTTGACTTGGTTTGAGCTAGACGTCTTGACCTCGATTCCCTTGTGATTATAGTGTAGTTTATTGTTCATTAGTAATAACAATAAACGCGTAAATTAAGTCTATAATATGATAGAACATATTTCTACAAGACTCTCACACAAGTATTAACGTTAAAAGTCTGGTCATTTATTTTCTTCCTATATGAATGTATTACGTAACATTGTCTATCGCGTGGCCGGCAATTAAAGAGGGGTGAAGGGGAGGTGTTGTGCATGTGAACATTTGTGTAAGGAAGTTATTAATATCCGTAAAGTTGCATGTCTCGATAACAATAAAACCGGTCGAGTATCCACTTAAATTCTTTAAATCTAAGAGTATTAAACTTCTGAATTGAGTAATTGTTTGAGTCACAACAACACTACCTTTGCCCTTAACCTGTGGGCACGTGGACAATATGTCGGTTTCATTTTGATTGGTTTGTTGGGGACAAGAGAGGTAGAGCTTCGAATCTCAGCCGGGTGTAATGAGGGGCTTTTCTTAGAGACTACATCTCATTCCATGCAAATGTGGGTGCATTTCCTCTTAACTCCACCTTCCTCATTCTTAGTTCAGTAGTGTCTAAATGAGGGTAGCTCTAATGGGTAGTTAAGCACGGTATACATAGACACAATTAAACACTCCACTGGTGGACTATAAGTCTTAGTGGTTAGACTCATCATTTATAAGGTCAATTACATATGGGCTAGGATTCAAATCATTTCAGGGTACACCAGGGTGTAGTTTATCACTGTTATTACGTTCTCTTGACCCCTTGGAGAGAGAGGTATTGTGATCGTCAAAAAAATCAAACTCGAGATTTTGGTTGATGTTGACGTTTCATGATCCCCCTGAAACCAAAAATGTTTTCGCTAGCCATCTGTCCATCTATCTATCTGCCCGTTTGTATATCGGACTATAGCCTAAATCATTTTAACGGTCGGGTTTAAACTTTCTATCTAGGGTTTTCATCAGGGTCTCCAAAGTGTTGTTTTTAGAATTTGATATCTAACCCTAAAATTGAGGGTAGTTTTACTGAAATTATAAAAAGAAATAATTGATTTTCTCGAAATACACACTAAAGATTAAAATTCGTTCCTAAGCTTTTTAAATATTGGAAATAAAATTACAGCTCTTATTTTCCCATGAAAGTGATTTTGAGGATACCATACATTAGAGGAAATAGCAAATTTGGATATCACCGCAACTATTTGAATTACGATATAACTTATAATATAATTGTAGTACTATTAATTTGTACTTTTGTTGGAAATATGTATTTGTATAGAACCAATCATTTCTGAGCTGTAAGTAAGCATATATATATAGAAAGAGAGAGAGAGAGGTATTTTAAATGTGAACTTAATTGTTATACTTATTGAGGGACAGATATGTTCCTCTTTTATCAATGTTTCTGTACCAATATATATATTTCAACTATGTTCTTTGGTAGAGTGTTTCTGCAACAATGTATGTTGTTTTGTCTCACAAAGCCTACTAATTTTTATTAAATGTATCTGTTTTAAGATTAAAAAAAGATAGAGAGAGAGTCAGTGTGATACAGCTTACTATTTATTGTTTCTTCTTATTACCACTCTTATGCGGTCACTATAAAATCTACAACTACTACTGCTATAAAACTGCCCATTTCAAATCTTGTTTGTGGTACTTATACCTTGATTTTCTTGCGAATGGATATTTGGCACACCTTTTATAAAATACAAACATATATTTCGTGGTCAACATTGATAAGACTTTGCCATATTATTACTGCTATTTTATGGGTATTGATAATATGTATCAACATCAGATAGTATTACCCACGTGAACGTAGATCTAGTAAAGTTATATACTGTCAGATATGTCCATTTGTAAGACGCGTAGCCCAGATCCATTTCTGATCAGATACAGTGTTTACAATACATTGTAACTTCTGGTATGAGCTAAAGAAAGTTGTTACTTTCATTGATGTATCATTCTTACGTATGGCTCTGACAAATATGAAAGTGGCATTGGTGTAAACAATACTAGTAATAATTTTTGAAAAACATGGTGAGAATTTAATAAGGAAGCAATTTATAATGTGTTTATAGATTTCAATATAATTAGTAGATAAAATGGAAATTTAACATAAAATATATAATAATGTTAAATAAGTAACATAGTTTAGTAAAATCAAACTGAGTTAAATTGTACACAAAAGGTAAAATATATAATAACACATTAAATGTGAGTCAATTCACAGACATATAACGATTAAACCATATTAAAATATAATTTAACATAAATTGGAAAGTCATTAACAGTATTATATTGGATAAGTAAATAATAAAGATAATTAAGAGTTATAATAAACAAGCAATATACATATAAATGTCAATTTTTATAGTTTATTATAACTCTATTAATTATCGTTATTACTTACCTTATCCAATATAATACTGTTAATGACTTTCCAATTTATGTTAAATTATATTTTAATATGTTTAATCGTTATATGTCTGTGAATTGACTCACATTTTAATGTGTTATTATATATTTTACCTTTTGTGTACAATTTAACTCATTTTGATTTTACTAAACTATGTTACTTATTTAACATTATTAGATATATTTATGTTAAATTTCCATTTTATCCTACTAATTATATTGAAATCTATAAACACAATACTAGTAATAACATTCAATGTACAGCCGGTCCCTGTGATGAATGGAGTGGAGCTTGTAGAGTCAATTGGTGTATGTGGGCTTGGCAGACTGATGTACTATATAGTACCTTCTGTCTCAGTGAGGAAAGCAACAGGAAACTACCTCACTCCTCATTTCCTTCGTACGATCCTTCAGTGACGCTTAGGCTTTACGGTTGATGGTAGAAATGTTGAAAGTCCAACCAACCTTCGGTTGAGTAGCCTACTACATACATATATACAACACATATATCATATTACATACATACATACATACATACATACATACATACATACATACATACATACATACATACATACATACATACATACATACATACATACATACATACATACATACATACCCATACATACTTGTGCTACATACAACTACATCATACATAAACTTTAAAATTACAACATACATATGTATCTACTACTACATAAACATATATACTACAACATACATACATACATACATAATACATACATATACATACATACATACATACATACATACATACATACATACATACATACATACATACATACATACATACATACATACATACATACATACATACATACATACATACATACATACATACATAATACATACATACATACATACATACATACATACTACATACATACATACATACATACATACATACATAACATACATACATACATACATACATACATACATACATACATACATACATACATACATACATACATACATACATACATACATACATACATAATACATACATACATACATACATACATACATACATACATACATACATACATACATACATACATACATACATACATACATACATACATACATACATACATACATACATACATACATACAATACATACATACATACATTACATACATACATACATACATACATACATACATACATACATACATACATACATACATACATACATACATACTATACATACATACATACATACTACATACATACATACATACATACATACATACATACATACATACATACATACATACAGTAGCCCATGGCTTCTTTGGTGCTGACTGACAGCTGACAGCTGACAGCTAAAGGCTTGAAAAGTTACCAGACCAAATGATGTATCCCTACTCTAAACCATATGATCTGCAAAAATATGTTTATCAGCTGTCCTTCTGACGGTCAAAATGTAGGTATATACATTAATGTTGACTGTCAGAAGTCACCTGTGAGCTGTCAGTCAGCACCAAAGAAGTCATGGGGTTACTGTATGTGCATTACTTTGACTTGCTGCTAGCTCGTTTTAGTCGGGGAGACACTATAACTAAATTCAAGATCTCAACGTATGGACATAATAATTATAGAGGAATTAGACCTAATGGTCGACTGAGTTAGCCTGGTCCCAATGTGACAACTGTAGTAGGTAAATGTAATGTGTCAAAAGGAATGAAAACTATTTGAAGCGATTGAGTAGGGAAATGTATTATATAGCCTGACTCTTGACATAAACCAATACAGATAGTATTACTTTTTGTGATATATGTGTTGAGTCCTGAAGATATATAGCAAATTACCATAACCTAATAAATAATTCACTGAATATTCCTCAAAACCTTCCTTTACAACCAGAATCCAATTTATAATTTGAACCTTTACAAACAAACAAAAAAACACGCTAAAATGCGTAAGTTTTTAAAATAAAGTTTCCAAAATGCGTTTATTGTTTTTTCCTCGGTATGGTTAGCCACTAAGGACTACGACGCCATGGAGAATTAAGAAATTGAAAATTATATTAACATAGAATTAAAAAATAAACAGTTGCTTAAGCTTAAAATTTATTCAAAATAATACAGAGTATTTTCAAATTTATATCATTTAATGACAGTACTGTTATAAACTATACAATTAAATAAAAATAAATGTTTATCATAGACAATCAGAATGGGACTCAGATAAAATGTTTCAAAATTCACTCCTCAAATTGATCCTTGGACAAAGTAGCATCAAATTCATCTCTAGCAAAAAAAAATACGATCTTGCACTAAGCATACTGAGCTACATTTCTTCTTGGAAGCATTAAGTAAAAATATAGATTAAATAACTAAACTCTTGGTAATTAATATAAAATTAAAAATTAAGTAACATAAATTATACCTTATGACAAATAAACGTAAACATACCAAGGGGAGTTTATAAAGGTATTGCCTAGGAAGAGGAGATATTGCTAATAAGATGTTGCGCTTGGGATAAATATTGACAAACCCTCTAACAGTTGCCTTCACTAACTTGGTGTTTGTTGGAATGAATAAAAACTATTCTCTATGGTCGTATACATATAAAACAGACTTGTAACCAATGTTTGAAGGTGGACATTCTCCACTCTGTAAAGTCTAAAAGTCCATATAATCTGGTTGATCACTAAGAAGCAAATGCTTTATAAACAAAAGATAACTGTTAGAGGACCATAAAATAAATGGATCTTTGTGAAATTAGTTATTAAGTTAGTGGAGACGGGATAAACACACACACACATTGTATTGGAATTTGTATTTTACTCTTCCCCAGTTTATTCTCCTACTTCCGGCCAGCTCTAACCACTTGATTAATGACACGTATCAATTTCTGTACTACTAATTTAGCGCCTTAACTCACATATTCAAGCGAAAAGCATCAAATGCTATCTAGTATTATTTATTTGGGGTATTTAAAGTGCACTCTCAGAATCACTGATTATATCAGCACGCGAGAATTTCTACGAGCAAGAGTGAAAGGGCCTACCAATTTTACCAGGAAAAGTATGTTCACATACCTTCCAGGTTATTTTACATGCCACAATCGATATGAGACAAACGCGACGTATTTACTTTCCCTTCAAAGAATGCTGTGCTACGGATTTTTATCACTCAAGAAAAATTTGTTGATCACGGCTGGGTTCAAACCCACGAACATCGAGTCTTGAGGCAAGTACTTACCCAAGACCACTGAGGTCGACCTCATAACTAGTAATAGTATAATGTGTTTATAACAAACACAGATGAATTTCACTGGTATTTTTACATTGTACAAATAGTTCCTTGAAACAAGGCCTTGTTTTTCTTCAGTTCATTTTCTCACAAAGCTCAACTTTGTATATCTGTATTTTAAATTGTGTATGAGACTAAAATAAATATATTTTGTAGTTTTATATAGTACTGATAGATAAGATTTAAAGTTTAATTAAGTTAAGTTTGGGATAGCCAAAAACTTGTCAAGCTAATTGAAGTATGTTTGACATATACAGATGTGTTATGATATGCTTGCATATTACTTATCAGATGCTTTTGATGCACTTTCACAATTAATTTTTAATCGAGTATCAGAATATGCTATTTGGGTGATGCAAGAGAGAAGAAAAGCTTTAACATTAAACACTACAATGCTTTTAATAGGATTTGCAGAATATTTACTTTTGTAGGTAATAGAAACTTGAAAGGAAGCTGTCGCAAAAAAAATGCAGACATTTTATTATAAGCCAGCAAGTTAATAGAAGCTAGCTCTGAGAAGACTTCAGTGCATCATCACAGAGAGAACACAGATTGGGGACGACAATAGAATTTGGTTTAAACTTAACATATCATTTGGTAGGGCTTACGAGTTCAAATATTTTGGAACAATTATAGCTAGAAATAACGATATTAAAGTGGAAATTCGGAAAATAGTACAGTTGGGGAAATGCTGACTATAGCTACTCAGTCAGTAGAGTACATTTCTTTATTTTAAATACTCGTATTTTATTATTTCTTCTCCCTTATTTGAAGTAACTAGTAGCTCTTGTATTGAAATCAACATAAAAGAAATCAATTAAATTCTTACACTTTCTTTAAATATATTATTGGATTTATTTACCATGATTCTAGATATGATTGAAAACTTTGTCACTAAAGTTTTATTGTAAAAGTTTACTTGGCCTTTTACTAATATTTTAATTTTTAGTTATTTTAAATAAAACTTGTCATAAATTATCAATCAATGTAAATATATTTGTATAACGATTTACAAAAATATATTCACGCCTATATTTATATTTTTATAAATGACCAATCAATGTAAATATTTGATACACTATTTTTAATAAACACTTAAGCCTATATTTACATTTTACAAGTTGCTTCTTTCTCCAATATATTTTATAAATCTACGATAGAACCAACAACTTTTTTTAAATTACCAAAGTTAAACATTTTCATTTTTCGATTAATCTATTGAAAAATATTGTTTCGTGGCTTCAATATACAATACCTTTAAACAGGGAAAAGGACTGTATTATCTGCACCTATGAAATACCTGTTCCAAGAAAACTACCAGGTATAGTGTATATCAAAATGAAATTAAGAAGTTCACGACTTACCAACAAATTATAATAATGTTTTGTTGTTAAAATAAATTTAATTTAATACATTATATTACTAAGACTACACATTTTAATATTAAAATCTTACCAAATATAACGTGATTTTTTTGTTTATTATTTTTTCAAAACTCTTGGGCTCCCAAAAACGTAAGATGATTGTAAAATCTAGAATAAAATTAATTAACTATCTCAATTCTTGAAATAAACACAAACTTAAATAAAAGGCTACAGTAAATGTTTTTATCGTCATAATTTTAGTGCTACTAAAAGATTTTAAAAAATTACAATGAAATATGAATTGTCTGTAAAAATCTAATTTTTTATATATTTGATGGTTGACCTATAGTTCATAGTCCCCAATAGAAGGATTACTCATCACTTGCTCACAATTAATAGAGGCAGCGTTTATTATTTGCATCTTAATGACTTAAAAGTTATTATCTTTATTAGTATTTTACAAAATCTCTATTTCACTATAAATGTAAATTTCGTTCACACTCAGTTTTTTCATTTTATTATCTATGATTTCAGAGGTACGAAGGCCAAACAAAATAAATTATACGACACAACTGTACTGAATACTTTAAAATATTAAAGTGGATTATAGTTTGTGACGTTTTCCAAAATAAGTTATCATCAAACTAACATTTAACTTTCCTCGGGGAAAAAAACCATTATTTTTATAATCATTTGAAATCCTCTTAGTAGATACATATTTTTAAAAGTTTGTGGCCATTTTTTTTCTAAATTACAATTTTCAAAAATTAGTAAACTCCCCTTAATTTAAGGATGAGTATAAAAATGTAAGAAACTTAGGCATGACCATGTCACATAATAACATTTAAATATCAAGTTTGAAAAGCCATTAATAAAATCCGTTTCAGCTGTAAGCCAATGTTTAGAGAGACATGGGAATAGACACAATTGTAAGACCAACAACATCAAGATTAATCATAATGCCTAGGTCTAAATTTACACAAGTACAATACTTTCTCTAAATGAGAACTAAAAAGAATTATTTCATTCAATTGCTTAAAAAATAAATATATATCAAAACACTCAACACAACACATCAGATAATATTTTGGTAGGAGAACAGATTTAATATATCAGTAAATGAAAAATGTGATCATGCAAATCAAATAAATACTTTATAGATGATAGATTTCTAGTTTTTTTAAGTGGGTTACTATAAGGCCTATACATCAAATGCATTAATGGTCGGACAATAACTTAAGCTTGTCAAATAATTAGAACAGAACTTTTTAATATGCTTAGCAAACAAACACATTACTATTCTAGCACCCACACCTATGGTTACGTGGTCCAAGATGTCAGTCCCACAATATACTTGATTTCGGGTTACCTATAAGACTGGTGCATTGGGTGTAGATTTAATATGTGATTTGTCCCTGTGGTTTTAGCATCCTCTCTTAACGCTAGTGCGGGTGTATATACTCTAGACTATCCTTCTCATTCCTATCTCTTATATTAAGTAGTTTATGCCCATGGGTTGAATGTATTAATGATAGTTAGGGGTACTATTCTAAATATGGCTTTTTCCCGCTTGGTCTCTGGTAGAGAATAGAGACAATTAATAATATGACAGTGTTGTCAGGAACTTTAAACCAACGCAAAACGTCCTTCAGATGTCGTATAGATCAGTTTCTAGTATGAACAAGGACGAAAGAACAATATCTGACAGTTAATACAGCTAATCAATTTTTCACGTATTTGTACGTAAGGTCATGTGACCTTCCAATGTTATTTTTGCACATAGTATTCATACCGATATAATAAAATAGTAAAGGAGGAAAATATAATCAGTGTTGAAGGCAAAAGAGTGTACAGTAAGCTTGCAACTATTCGTCCTGATGTGGCGGTCGGCCGGACCGGATAGCAAAAAAAGCCGAATAAGCCGATCTTTAGTATGAATCATTTTCTGTGTATTCAACGCCCACAGAGTGTTATAACTGTGTATTACTCGTATTTACATTCAAATGAAATAACATTAAAATAATAAATACAAATTTCACAGATGATCCTAAAACACCACCGGAAGAGACAAATAAAAGCTGAAAAACGTGCAAACAACCCGATCAAGTAAGATAAATTTTGCTGAGTATTGTTAATGTACAATACTATAGAGTCATACTTTACATGTACAGACATGAAAAGATATGCGCGCGCAGCTCATGCAATTAAACTCATCTCTCAGTCCATACAGCATTTCAAACAACATCCTGTGCGTGTATTGTGGGAATAGGCGCGTCTTTTTAAGGTGCTTACGATTGAAAAGTAATGTACAACATTAAAATTAACAGTTTTATACACTCAATTTTGTGATCCAAATACTGTACTATAGCACAGTACTGTAATTATATTGGAGCCCTGGTAGATAGTACGGAGGGCCGGATAGTCGCGAGCTTGCTGTATTTTTATTTTCATTATTAAATAAACTCTACGGAATTAACACGTAATCATTTAAACTGGCTCAGTTGTTCTCTAGTTATTTGCTTGTAAATTTATACACCTGCTGAAACTCACAATTCAACTGACTCTTCTTCCATGAGCATTGTGGATAATATTAATAGAAATGTTCTAAGATTCAAAAACTATATTTTGTCTTCAAACTATGCTTCAATTTCGACTTCCTTCAAAAGATAATTATGGCTTTACAGACATCGAAGGATTTTCTCTTAAAAAATATTTACACATAAAATACACACACATAATATAATTAATTTTTGTCATTCTGTGTTGTTTTATACCCTTACTCTATTCTTAAAGGTAACAAGCTTGGTTCCACTTGGTGTAGCTCTAAGATAAGGATGTAGTGTAATCAGTCAAGGTATGACTGCTACATTTCAGGGTAAGCGGAGTGCGAATTACAAATAAATGCTCCCATAACAAAATTGTTTAGAAATTGGAATAAAGTTTCTGATAATGATTTGATTTATCGGCTTAAGGCCAAAATGTGCTAAATCTTCTGGAATTAAAATATTCTTTAAATCATTTTTAGATCTAAATGTATGTAATATGCACAAAATAATAATTTTATCAACAAGAAACCATGCATGGTATCTTACCTTATATGACAAAAATAAATTTAGGTTGTTCAAAAACAAGGTTCTTAGGAAGATCTAAAAGAATTATAGATACCGGGGGGGTTGAAAAGGCTACGTTATGATTAGCTATAACCCTGTACTCATCACAAGACATTGTTAGGATAAGCAAGCCTCGTAGATTACAGTGGGCATGAGATGCAGCGCGAATGGGATATTCCAGAACAGTGATCTAGGTATTTACTGGTAAACCCGATGGGAAGAGACCATCGGGAAGACCTAGACTCAGATGGCAGTGAGGATAACGTTATAAACATTATAATGGATCTGAAATAGATAGGGTATAATGAGATGGACTGGATAGAATTAACTCAAGATAGGGATATGTGGCGTACTAAGTGAAGCAACGAACTTAAAAGTTCCTAGTGCCATAGAGTAAGTAGGTAACAAGAAATTATAGAAAATGATAGTTCAAATTTATATCCTAGTTTCTATATATCAAATATTCGATTCTATTTCTCGTTAAATAAAATAGAGCTCGCACACCCCTAAATATATTATCTGTCAATTTCTGAGAAAGTTAGAAACGTCCCGATCGACAAACCGAAATTCTTGAGTTGAAAGGTATCTGGACCTACAGTACACCATCGTATCAAGGTAAATCGTTTTCATCTTGAAGGTTTCTGTCTGTTATGTCTTCTGGACAGAGTAATCTCCGCCACATATATGAGTATAGCTAGGACAGTAACGACATTGACAACAGCGACGCTGGTGTTGTAGCTGCCACTCAGATCCCTTAACACACCTGCAACGAGAAAAGTGTTGTAAGCATTACAGCGACACTGGTGTTATAAGTACTAGAGCCACATTGTTGTTGTAAATATTATTTTACTATCTATAATGTAAGCTTGACATATATGTCAATAGACCTTCTCGGGGAGCCAAATAACTTCTGAACATATTGAATTTTGAAATCTAAGTCAGGAAAATTGAAGAGATATAATGTTATATAGCTAATATAGAACACAAGTTTCCAATGTGGTTTAAAATTGAAATTTGTCAAGCACGTAAATAAATCATTTAATTGAATTGAATTTAAAACAAGGGGGCTGGAAATAGCTAAAAAATCTTTATAATGTATAAAATTTGAATTTTGTATAGGAAAACGATAAAAATCTAAAAGTAAACTAATCAAAAACTAAGTATTATTAAATGAGATCATTAACGTCACGATAGCAAAGGATAAATTAGTGCCTATCTAACATCTAACAACAACATAACAACTAAAATAAACAAATTCTAGCGACATAGCTCGGCGAACCGGGATGCTCTTTGTAAAACCACGATTCTTATTATTCAATATATTTCTGTAACAGATTATATTATATATTATTAATGTTTTTTTGTGAAGCCTAATACTCTCTTTTCCAACATATTTTTGTAATAATGTCTATTAGTTCGTTTATCTTATTTTATGATCGTGCTTAGGTAGACATTACGTTGCGTTGGATTGTGTTTGTTTGTGTACTCAGTTTGTGGGCAAGATAATATTTTGTCTCAAATACTTAATTTATTAATCACCACGATTGGTGGTTGCCATAATTAACTCAGGGTTTTATAACGAGGAACTATCAAAAAGTGGGAAGCCAGATGTTGAACGTTCTAATTTTATATAGTTTTGGTACTGTTTAAGTATTCTAAGAACGGGCCATACTGCTAGTTTTAGTAAAAGTATTTGGTTTTTAAAAAGGTAGATTTTTCATACTGTGGTTATAATTGTAATAAAAAATATTATTTTAGTTAAAATAGTTCAGGGTGTTTGTGTGGCAACGCCTGGGGCTATTCTTGCCTCACACTTTATTTGTTAACCATACCTATCGACTTAAATAATGTTAAGTGTCTATGAATAATGCATGTGAAAATGTTTTTCACTGGTTTTCTTAAGAGAATTAATTACAAATTTTATGTAAGAAGTTAACACCTTTTTATGTACTGCTTTGACTTGACTCTCTATTTTAATTGGAACACATTTAAATAGAATTAAGAGGCTACCATCGTCAACCTTGGGGGCTAAAATGGGTGTCTACGGTCTATTCATGCGGGTTGAAGTATTTAAATGAATATCTGTTCATGTCTGTTGAAGTAGTTAAATGGGTGTCTGTTCATGTCTGTTGAAGTAGTTAAATGGGTGTCTGTTCATGTCTGTTGAAGTATTTAAATGGATATCTGTTCATGTCTGTTTAAGTAGTCGAATGGGTGTCTTTTCATGTTTGTTGAAGAATTTAAATGGTTGTTTATTCATGTTTGTTGAAGTTTTTAAATAGATGTAGGGGAACTTCGGGCGGAACGGGATGGTGGAGCACAACGGGATAGCATTATTTTACTTATTTTATGATGCTAAGAACCTATCGGAAATAGGTTGAACTACTCCAAAAAGTCTGGAAGAAGATGAGGCTGCCATTTTGATTTATTTTGGAAGGAGGTTTCACAGTGAGTGGGTGTTGTCGACGTTTTTGAAAGTGTTTTTGTAAATTTATTGAATTTCCACTCAAGGTAAGCCACTGTTACGTATAATACCTTAAATGATATGTACTCTTAAAGAAAATTTAATTAGCTGTAGTTTGATGAAAATGTTTGGCTAAATTGATTATGTTTAGAATCTGGTAAAAATTGCTAGCCTAATACATAACCGTGGGGTGGAATGGGATGGGACATAACGGGATGGTATTCCATTCCGCCCCACCATATTTTTTGTTAATATAAGGCTCTAAAAACAATATATTTTTACGATTTCATATGGTGAGAAATTACGTAAAAAAATAATACTACAATGGGTTGAATATTCGATGGAATTAGTAATGCAGGCTGTTATTTCAGATGGAATGGGATTTTTATAGGCGTCTCAGCAGTTGAACGTACCGAAATCTTCTTTGGAAATATACGTAAAAAAAGGAAAAGAAGGATGCTGATTACAAATAAAATAGGTCGGAAGCGAAGTTTAGTAAGATTTTAACTCCTGAACAAGAGGATTAATTGGTAGCCTACTTAAATCTATGGAGAGTAGGCTTTTTGGCCTTACGATGAAAGATTTGAGATCATTAGTCTAACAATTGTCGAGCGAAACGGCCTAAGCCACAGATTTAAAAGCAACACTGGTATAGCAGGTCAGGATTGGGTTAAGGTAGTTCTTACAAGGCATCTTACATTGAGCATTTGAACTCCAGAAAATGCATCGGGTGCAAGAGCTATGGGATTTAACAAAGTAGTTGTTTCGCTTTTTTTTTCTCTGCGTACGCAAAATATTGATAAGTACAAACTTACAGGCGAAAATATATTCAACTGCGATGAAAGTGGAATCTCAGTAAATCATAA
This sequence comes from Timema cristinae, assembly GCA_039000515.1. Taxonomy (NCBI): domain Eukaryota; kingdom Metazoa; phylum Arthropoda; class Insecta; order Phasmatodea; family Timematidae; genus Timema; species Timema cristinae. Next base: position 46,042,426 of record JBCFYV010000012.1, read on the forward strand.
AAGCCAATCCAAAATCATAGCCCTTAAGTGAAAGCGACATATAGGGGCACTGACTTTTGCAGAACGGGGTAAAACGGTCAGTGCCGCTGTGTGCATGTCTGCAGCGGGGTCATTTATACCTTCCATGCTTATCTTTCCGAGGCAGAAAAAGAAACAAGAATATGAGCTTGATTTACCTCCAGGAGGTTGGTCTGAGACTCACTCATCAAGTTGGATGACCACAAAGTTTGTTGTGTGGTTTTAAAAAATGTATAGACTTTTCTAAAGTAATCATGTTCTCCTCATTCTAGATGGTCATTCAACACACACAAAAAACCTCTAACTGATTGACATGGCCAGGGAGAATGGAGTGGCGTTGCTTTGTTTGCCACCCCACACCTCCCATAGGCTCCAGCCCCTGGACATAATATTTTTTTTAACCCTCTAAGCCTTTACTATGCGGATGAAATTATAAAATGACTTAAGTGCAATTCAGCAAAGGTTGTTACCTTATTCAGGTATTTTTGATCTCTGGGGCAACATTTATACACGCTGTTTTAATGACAACTGCAATTAACGGTTTTAATAAAACAGGAATTTGGCCTCCTGATCCTAATGTGTTTTGGCTGCAGACTACCTACCTGCAGCTACCACTGACATAAAGTTAGATGACAATGAATGCCCTACAACAAACCCTCATCTTCTCCTGAGACAGCTCCATAAAACACCACTACATTTGGCCCTGGTGATTGACTGCCTGTCAACTGAGACTGAACCTCCTACCAAGAAAACCAAGACAAATCAAGATTTGAATAAAGAATCCCAACCCGGATGCTCCTCCTGCGTGTCAAATGGACCTTTCCTATGCCTAAGCCCTCAGCATTTCAACAGTATCACCTGAGATTTTAATACCAATTCCACTGATTAATCATAATCAACATGTGAAAAGGGCTAATAGAAAAAAGGGAAAAACTGCTTTTTTGACCGGATCACTTTATAAAAATGAACTTGACATCACCATTACGAAATAAAGAAGAGAGGGGAAAAGTAAAAAGAGAAAGGAAAGAGAAGAAAAGAAAAAGTCTAAAGAAGAAGCAATTAGGAAAAAATTGTTTGACATCAAAATTGTCAAGAAAGCTCCGGAAAAAAATGAAAAAGGGAAAAAGAACATTACTGAGGATAGTGATACTGATGAAAGTGAAGAAGATGTTGTATGTCTTTACTGTGGAGCTTTTTATTCAACGTCAGATGAAGGCTGGGTGTCGTGCCAGGGTTGTCTAAAGTGGGCCCACAACTCTTATAGTGATGTTGACAGTGAAAATGACGAAGTAGTCTTAGCATGTGAACATTGTAAATAGTTTCTAGTCTTTAAAATTACTTTTTGCTACTTTATATATTTATAAAACTTTGAAAAATTAAAAAAACATTTCTTATAAATTTTTGCATTTTCTTTATTACATATTGTTCTATAAATGATAAACATTTAATTAATACCAACACTGAGTCTTTACTCGCCCTAATTAATTATATATGATTTATTTTCAAGATCGTATTCCACTCCATCCCAAGTTCCCCTATATTCATGTGTGTTGAATATTCAAATGGGTGTCAATACATGTATGTAGATGTAGTCAAATGGGTGTTCATACACGTTTGTTGAGAGAAGCGACTTAAGGGATGTGCGAACTGGGCGGCTGCCCGGGGCGCCAGCTTGAGAAGGTGCCAAACAGAGCTAGACCTAACCTAACGTAACCTGGGCGTAATAAGAAAATAATCCTCAAACTTAACAACTTTGAACCTTACTTAAACTAGGCGTGTTATGAAAATATTCCTCAAACCTAACGTAATCAGGGCATGAAAAGAAAATAATTACCAAACCTAACGTAATCTAGCCGTGATATGAACATGTTCCCCAAACCTACAACTCCAAACCTAACGTCGCCTGAACGTAATAATGGAGTAATGCTCAGCATAGTAAGCGTTCAAATTTTGATACATAAGATTTTACAAATAAGTATAATTTTGTGGGGAGTAAAATAGAATTTAGTACCACTCTTAAAAAGTTATTTTACATTTGACATACTAAAAAAAATGTTGCCCTAAAACATTTCTTTTCAATTATATAATAAACCATTCATAATGTCAAAGTGTTTGTTAAACTTAAAATATAGAGAACATTGCCTGCAAAACATGTTATTTTAGTTTTAAATGCAATCCTAACAGTTTTCATACAATCTTGAAGTGAAACGTTTAGCGAATAGTTAACATTTGTGAAACTTCAACTTCAGATTGTTTTCAAATTTTCTCCGAATCCAATCAGCATGGGAAATGTGTTAGCTGGCAGATAGCGGAAGAATTTTAGGTTTGGAAATTATTTTAAAATTTTCCCAGAGTCCAATCACCATGGAAAATGTGGTAGCTGGCAGCTAGCGGAAGATTTAAAGAACGGTCAAAATAAAAACATAATTAAAAATAAAATTGTTTTTGTGAACGTTTGACTGTCAAAAGTGACAACATATTAGGGTTTTGTAGGTCATATGGTCTGACAAATAGATTCATGGAAGTATGTATGGTAGCTTTTGATAGCTGTCAGTTACCACCACTCCTATAGTGAATAGACTATATTAGACAACTTTTACATAGGGGCGCCAAAGAGCAATCCCACCAGGGTGCGAAATTTACCTCGGGCTGCCACTGTTTTTTGCTGAAGGAGTTAAATGGATGTTGATACATATATGTAGAAGTAGTCAAATTGATGTCGTACATGCAGGTTGAAGTAGTCAAATGGGTGTATATACATGTTTGTTTAAATAGCCTATATTGATGTCAATATAAGTTGTTACATGCATATAAAAGTAGTAAAATGGGTGTCCATACATGCATGTAAAAAATAGTCAAATAGATTTAGATACATATATGTAGACGTAGTCAAATGGGTGTTCATACACGTCTGTTGAAGGAGTAAAATGTTTCAGGAAGGAATCAAAGTAAAACACATATAAAAATATTACAGAATTGTGAGTCTTTTTACAGGAATATTATATTGTGTTTTGCATTATTTATTCTCAAGCGAAAATAGTGTGTTTTAATAGTGTTTCTTAAATAAGTTAGTAAAAATTGTAATATTATAATGAAGTCACAATCTTTGTGGTGAAAACTAACTAATAATCGGTTATAAAAATCTTTAGTTATTTCAATGGGCCTTTGTAATGACAATTTAAGCCCCCCACCCCCACCCAGTCTTAAAAACTAAGCAAGTCCTAGTTTTGTTAATTTAGAAACAAAAGTAAGTCCATTAACAAGGTCACTCTAATTAATGAACATGCAATCTAAATGTCAATCTCATATAGTCTAGTCTATCGGTACCGGAATGGTTGGTGTTTTAAATTACAGTTGGGTGTACTGAGATTAATTTGTACTAAGGAGTTTCCCACTCTCCATCCAAGAAATTGCAACTACAATTGATTTAAATCTTAACTTTCTCATCCATATTACATTAGGATAATTAATTGTTTACATTCAGGGTGGACTGGAGAAACATATATATGCTATGTACTAAAAAGAGGCAATATTATTTTTATTAGTTGCGCAATCGAATGAATTGACAGCCAGTGTTGCATTTTACCTGCGAAAGGTGATGAAATCAGGACAGTAAACCCCACGCCCACCATTTGAAGAGCTAGGGCCGAGGATACTCTTTCCATGGGGACGTAATTAGGTATAACCAGTGCTCTGTAGACCATCATGATACCCTTGGATGCACCTAGAGCCAGGCCAACGCTAAGCATGGCTTCGTACGATGTCACCAACATGATAGCTAAAATAAGGAATACAGAGCTAGAACACGAGTCTAGATAAATTATAGGATTAGGGTGAAAATCATAAGATTTTGAAATATACTTAAACGATAAAATTTAGATAAAAAAATTTATAACTGCCACTTAGTTCAAATTGAATTTTAGGTCCTGAACTATAATTAATAATAAGTAGTTTGTGGTGAACTATAGGACATTTTTACTATTTAAAATATGTTGTAGTAATTTCTACAATTCAATAATTAAAATTATTACTATTATTTTATGGGTTAACGTGAAATTAGAAATTAGTTTAATTTTAATCATGCGTGTATTGACTTTGAATAAAATCAATTAAATATTTGCTTCTGTTTAATTTTGGAAAATCTTGGTCAAATTTATATGGTCCAAAGGAAAGTAATGTCTAAATGTTATTTTTTGGTCATAATTGGGTGATCTTTTTTTAATGTGGCATACATTGGATCTACTTTTCTAATTATGTTATGTTCTGATTTCAATATTTACTTATGGAATGCCTCTTTTGCAAGATAAACAATATATCTTAAGTGCAACTTGATGTGTTTACTACTCTTTTAGCTTTAACCATATTAAAAATCTCTTCTTTTTTTTTAATGTTGGACATCCTGAGTTAGATCAGTGTGGTATCATTTTTATACTGGGAATATCAGAGTTCAAAATGTTGGATCAAATGTAGATTTGATTTTTAAAAATTGAAGCTTACTGGTGGGTGCCTATTAGTGTATTTTCCAAGTTTTCTTTAGCTGCCTTCATTTATTCAAAATTTAAAAGTCAAAGCACACCCACAGCCTAGCAAAGAAGTCCTTATTTTTAATTACATAGGTAAGACTCGATTGTTTCCTTTGCACCGTGATCGTCCGGGCTATCCGCATTTAATCACACCAATCGGGTAATAGATAGAAGAAATGATAATAGTTTTAAAATAAATATTACTGCATTGACATGGAGGGATAGCAGGGAACCATTTAATTAATGACACCCTCATTATACCCACCTGGGAATCTAGCCTGAAATTCGCCGTCACCGTCAAACCAGATCATATGAGCCTGACTTATTAGTCTGCGTGTCCAAAGATGCAGGTAGAAAGATGTTAACATGAACTTACACATTTCACTTGTATTTTTATTCTAATTCCAGTTACCATTCACGTTAAACTTAGGTAAGTCTTATTATTATCTTACTGAAATAAGTTTTTGGTATAAAGCTTATGAATTCTAACTTGATTCTATTAAAATAATTCTAAGTATTATTAAAATAACAGAATTTGCAATACAAAAATAAGTAATATTAGAACTGTCCCACATCTCTGAGAGCGCGGAACAAACGCCAAAATCATAGATTCTGGTTTGCCTATGACGAGAATATTGGGGTGAGAATCCTGGCTGGTTATATTGAGAGTGTTTTTTTAAATGGCTTCCCAATTCCCTTGTTTGAAAATGCGTGTACATTTTCTCCCAATTTCTCATCTCCACTATGTGCATAATTAAGTGCAGATAACCTGTTTTAGTGGCCGCATGGTCTAAGGTATCACTCTCGTGTTAAACTAGACTGCCGATGACAGGGAGATCAGGATTCAAATCCCGGTTGAATGTACTAGGAGTGGTTTTTCTAAAAACAAAAATTTACTCGCCCTCCAAGAAAATTTGGGTACACTTTTTCTGGATTCAACCTTCCTAATCTTTAGATAATTGGGGTAATTGGTACATATGTGTATAGTCTGATAAGGTATTAAGATAAGAAGCGGTGCTAAGAAAAAGTGCACATATCGCGAAAGGATAGTAAGACGTGGTACACAAACACACACACAAAATGTTTTCTGGTCTTAAAAGGTCTTTTGTTGAGACTACTTACGAATTCTCGTCAAGAATGCTACGACTAGACTGAGAACAAACATCAGCTTGACGTCAAACTTAATCCAGTCAGCAATAAACGGTGATAAGAATCTGAAAATAAGATCCCCGCCAGATATCACAGATAGAATGTTGGTGATTTGCTCCGTGGTGAACCCTAGGTCATCCAGTATAAACGGGGTGAAGAGGATGAAGATGGTCTCGGCTGCCAAAGCCAGCCATATGCCGGTCAGGAGCATTAGAAATATTTTGTCTTTCAGCAGCCCGAGGTCCAATCGGACAGCCAAAGATGACAGCTTTCCCTTGTCGTTCCCCCTCTTCGTTGGCTGTGGTTTTAGTTTCGTATTACCATTGAGAGAACCTCTAAACAAGACGAGAAACAAAATAGCTGTGTAGTAAAAGACAAATTGAAACTAAAAATAATGTAGCAATAAAATCACACAAATACCAACAACAGTTTTTTTAAATAAATTAGTTACTTCCCACATAAATTGATACACCCTAAATATATAATATATATGTATATATTATATTATGTGAATAATATATGTTATATATTGTGTGTTATAGATTATAAATGTCACTTTATCTCAGTTATATCGTTAATATATTACATAAGAATTATCAATGTATCTAGGAGTAAAGATGATAAGTTGCTTACACCCGCATTATCGTGGTGAAGGTATTAGAAAATCACAGATGTAAAAGCCCCAAACGTTGCATCCATAATGGATTCCAGCCCTAACCTCCCGACAACGTCTTTGACTACTTGAACTCCACAGTGAAGCTTGGTAAAAACACTCTCACACCTACCTATGTTTGTCGAAATAATTACGATGGAAGCCACTAGTACTATTCAGAAGGGATATCTGTGTCTCTTTTGAATCATCCCGTGAGCCATTTTCATTTGTCTCTTTAGAGCCTTCTAGGGATTGGTCCTGTTGAAGCTGCCCATCTTTGGCAAACAATTTCGTTGAAGCTAGTATGTTATTGCCTTCTGAAATGCAAAACAGTCAGGTAAAAATTGTGGACTGTAAATTTATGTTTGGGATCTAATTTCCACGCATTTTATCTCTTCCTCATTTTAATTTAACTAGTAAAGCTATATAGTCATCAAATATTAACAGAAATGGTTTCTGTAATAAAGAGACAGCAATTGAGCCATGCTATTTTTAATGGGATTCAAAGGTACGTCAGCAAAAGGGTTACAAGCGTTTTGGGGTCTAATACGCCATGTTATAGCTGAAGTACAATATTCAAATATACCTTCAATTATAGTCATTGACTACTAATAATCTAGGTTGTTGACAGGTAATAAGTTCCTACAAGTTTGCGGTGGGGCCTTTTTGAATTGGTAACAAGGAAAAAATAGCAAAAATTGTCAGATGGTTGCTTTTAGAATATGATAACAATGATAAAGTATGATATATCTAACCATTATAAGGTCGCAGGAAACATATTATTGATTGATATTTAAGCATCAATAATTGACTATGCTTGGAAAATTTTGAAAACTGAATTCGAACCGTTGTATGACAAATAGGTTCATACTGTAGAATGATTATTTCCAAAAACCAAGATAAAGGTGGCTGCGTTATCTAATAGCTCGTGATCTTAATAAAATAAATCACACATTTGTAGCTGGTGATTTCTGCACGTCCATCATAGACTCTGCCTTAAAATATGAGTGAAGAATGACCCTGGGCATGAGACTATTCCTGGATAGCTCAGTGGTAAGAGCATTGGCGTACTAAGCCAAAGGTCCCGGGTTCGATTCACGTGTCATTTTTCAATTTTCAGAGTAAGATCAATACAGATTGAGAAATGTATTAATTATATTAGGAGATAAATATATTTATGTTGTAAATGAAATGTTTGCAAAGTATTTTAAAAGGTCTAAAATCCTTGAGAACGTTTCCAAACGTCTAAAGATTCTCAATTTAATCTTAACTGTACACCAAGGCGACCACCTTAAGGTGAGGATGTAGGGGACGCGATAAAAAGTAAGTATTTTGGCAGTTTTTATATAAAAACTTATTGGTCAAAATAAATTAAATATTTTTAAATTTTATTCACATGATGAACTCAACATATCTTGAATATCTGATAATTTTGTCTCGAAATTTGATGACAACTTTCCTCTTCACTTAAAGATTTTGTTAGATAATGCCACTCTGTTAATGACAGAAATTTAACAACTTTTAATATCACCATGTGTAGAAAATTAAACTCTATGTTTGTACTGAAGCAATATTTGATTTGTACTGACCAGAAAAAGTGTTGCTATAAAAACTTCAAACACACTGGTCTTTTCTCACGATCCCTGCACTCTCACCTTAAGAAAGCCATTTATTTAAACCAGTCTCGTTCCAAAGGCAATATTATAAAGGCTAAAGTAATCATAAACCAAGTAGCCTTTCATTGATATTAGCGTATATCTATGAACGTCTATTAATAAGAACTAGTTTGTTGTATATTTTGAGTATAGATATCAGTTTGAATACGATCGATAGTTCTGACGTTACAAGGGTTCCCAAAGGGCGGCCCGCAAGCTATATATGGCCCTCTAGATTAATGTACGAGACCCGCGATAGTTTTTATATCTTATAATATAAGTTATATGAAGAAAAAATATTGTTTTGTAAATAGTTTGAAATTTAAATAAGAGCAATTATTTAATTTTAGTAGTTATAAATTACATATTAACATACCTTTAAATCTCAAAGTCTCAGACATATTGTATCAAGTTTAAATAAAAGAAAATTATCATTAGTCAATATTTAGATTGAAATGTTGTCAAAATGAACGATTCATAATTATACTAAATTAAATTTGAAATCGAGTGGACCCATGTAAAGTATAGTTAAATTAACATAGTGCATGAATATGTATACATATGTACACAAAAAGTAACTGTTTATATCTACTTACCCCAGTTATAAAGAAACTTTCTATACTACTCTCTTTAACAGGCGCGATACTGTCTAGGATTTGATGAGTTAAGTCTTTAATTCAACTAACGAATCTTTTTTCAATGAAAAGCATAACCTCTGCAATGAACCTTGCCTGTTTCTAATCTTAGTATTTGTGAGAAGTGTTTCTATTCTTCTTAGGCTTAGTTTATATTCATGCATAACTCATAACGTAATAATTAATAGTGCATAGTGTATAGTGCACAATTCATAAGAAAATTACTAAGGTTTATAATGCAACGTAGTGAATAAGACAGTCATAACGAATGGCATTAGTTTGAGAGGTGATCTCCTTGCACACGTGGTATTTTAAAGATACTACATCTATGGATATGTCAAACATTGGTCTTCAAAATAACCCTACTTACGAATATAATATCCTTGTTCTCTTTAACGCGCCAATTTTACTAGCTGTATTATAATCTGAGAGATAAATATTGGTACTGTTTCATAAATAGTATTGATCTGAATTTGTATATTTAGCATTTAATGGCAGACCATCTAGAATTGCATTTCTGGCTTTTTATCATCACGGGTAAATGAATTTTATAGAACCCATACTTCTATATTTAATAGTATGTTTGAATTATTTATCTTCATTTGAGGACAATATGGTTTAGTGGTTGAATGAAATGAGGCCAGAGTACAAGGGCGTTGCACGAAATGTATTTTTTGGAAGGGGTGTGGGTTTAGACAATGAATTTTCCAACTCCTGGTGTTTTAAACCATAAAAATTCTCAAGTGACCAAGGCAAGTACAAAAACTACATTAACAGGAGGTGCAGGGTTCCTCCCCCAAGCAAATTAAAACATTTTATGTGGTCTTTTTTTATTGGGTCTTGAAATTAAGTTTTTAGCAACTGAAATCCTAGAATTTCCCAACTCAAGATCTTGACTTTCTTAAAATTCCTAACCTTCAAGCTTTTCACCAACATTGGAGAGGGGGGGGGTTGTACCCCCAGATATCTCCCCCCCCCCTCAGCTACTGCTAGGGTTAGCATGATTGCTTAAACTAAAAGGGGGACACCTGTCATGCATCCTCCCCCTTTCCTCTCCAAAACTTTTATTCTATAGAATTTTAATTTAGAATACATGAATAGTATTGGAATGAACATTTTATAATCATACAATAAAACGGTAATATATAATAAATAATTGTGATTTAAAATGATTCATTGTCCGACTTATATTCACCTTTGGATTGTTATAGTTGAGACTTTAAAGAAAAAACGGGTTTTTACATGTTACTATTAAAAATTGGAACCAAAGGCACTTTTCTAAAGAAAAAAGGAGGGATGAATTTGTGTCCCCAAAACAGGACAATCCCAACCAATCGGGATGTATGGTCGACCTATTTGAAGTGTCACTCTTGCTATATGCTGTACCGCTAATGTCGAGATTGAAGTTTAAATCTCGCTCGGGTGAACTGAGGTGTTTTACCTAAATGGTTTACCACTCTCTCTTTACACAATTGTAGATTCCCTTTCCCTAAACCTATTCTTGTCATCCCTAACCAATGTGTGTTTTTAGTGCACAGGCTTATGACACAAACGGCTAGTCTGTGCCAATTTTTATTTGTTAAAACTAAATAAGTAAAATTCATCTTTAAAAGATTCTAAAACATTTTATCAAACTTTGATATTGTCTTAATTAAATATTATTTGTATTTTAGCTTACCTATATTTAAAACATAAGAGAATCAGAAGATGGTGTGTAAGACCAATAAATCAAAATCAAAAGGAAACCGGCCATTACAGAACACTCTTCTTGCAAATGAAGGCAAATGACCCTGAACAGTTTTTTGTGTACACACGTATGAATGTGAGAGCTTTTGAAAAACTCTTAGGAATGCTGAGACGAAATTTACTGAAAAGGAGTAATCGAGAACCACTTAATCCAGAAGAACGATTATCTATGACTCTAAAGTAAGTAATCATTTAATTAACATCAAATTCTATTTTATTCTTTAAATTTGAAAAATGCCACCTGGACACAGGAATAAATGCTGGGGCCTTTGGCTTAGTCGCCAATGCTCTCACCACCGAGCTATCCAGGAAAATTGACACTGGGCATGGGACGATTCCCTCAGTGGTGAGAGCACTAAGCGTACTAAGTCAAACGCCCCAGGTTTGATTCCCGAATATGGGTGTCATTTTTCAAATTTATCATATTATGATTATCTCGGTGACAACTATACTCATAAGAATTTTCAGCACAATGTATATATGAGTAGGATTTAAAATTAGATCATGTTTATTATGAACTTTATAATATGAACATATTGTTTTATTTTAGGTATCTTTCACAAGGAGGAACTATGCAGAGTTTGGCTTGGGAATATAGAGTTGGTAAATCAACAGTGTCCTGTGTCATTTTTGAAGTATGCAACATCACCTGGCGAATTTTGTCCCCAATATATTTGAAAGAACAAACTGTTTAAGACTGGACAAAAATTTCTGAAGAATTTTATGAGAAATGGAACTTTCCAAATTGTCTTGGTGCAATTGATGGTAAGCACATTAGTATACAATGTCCAAGACAAGGTGGTACACAATTTTTCAATCACAAGAAATCACATAGTATTATACTAATGGCTGCTTGTGATGCCAGATACAAATTTACTATGTGTGACATAGGTGGATACGGTTCACAAGGTGACAGAGCTATATTTGGAAAATCTGTTTTTGAAAATGCTATTATTGAAAATCTGTTACATTTTCCCCATGGAAAGTACTCCCTGGGTCAGCTATCAAATTGCCGCCAGTCTTTGTTGCCGATTCTGCGTTTCTGCTTTTGAAAAACATAATGAGACCCTATCCTGGCAGGCTACTACAAGAGAATCAAAAGGTATTTAACTATAGATTGTCTCGTGCAAGACGAACAATAGAAAGTACTTTTGGTGTTTTGGCTGCAAGATGGAGAATATTTAGAGCTCCAATAGTAGCAGAACCCAACACTGTTGATGCAATAGTCAAAGCTGCAGTTTGTTTACACAATTATGTTATGTCAATTAACAAACCACAATATTGCCCAGAGGATTATGTTGATAGAGAAACTGACAATGGTGACATAATTGAAGGCAGGTGGCGGCAAGAAATTAATGACAACTGTGCCTTACGTAACACAGGCCGCCTCGAATCAAATAATGCACAATTTGGAGCCAAAGACATTAGAAAACAACTAACAGATTATTTTATTAGTTCTGCTGGAGAAGTTAGTTGGCAATATGATTATGTGTGGGCTGGGTCATAGATAAGAGTATTTACAATTAATGTTTCTCTTTTTCACACATTTGTCAACAATATTTAGTGACATTTTCCATGGCTTACCCCTTCCTTTTGATCCACACAATCTATCTTCATATATTTGCTTTGTCACTCGATCCACACTCATCCTCTCAACATGCCCAAACCAACGTGACACTTCTTTCATTGGATTTCCTTTCAAAATACACTCCTTAAGCACCCGTTCATCAACGACTCTGTTAATAGGGGGCATTCAAGTATTACGTAAACACATTTTTTGGCAATTTTTACTCCCACCCCGCTTACTTAAGATTTATCAACTTTTTCGTTTGTTCACAAGAATAACCATTCTATTTTTCATGCAATTTTGCTTATAGCCTGAACAGGTCGTAGGACATGATAAAAATTTAGTTGAATTTATAAATTGCCAGTAGTTGAGGTTTAAATTAAAATTGCGAAATAATTGACAACAGGTGAAATTGAAACAAGTCATAACATTATACAAGTTAACAAACGTAATTTACTTTTAAATGAAGATATAAAAAAAGTCGTATTAGTGAATAGATAAATATATTTATAAAAAAAACACCCTAAACTCCATTTAATCCGATAACCAAGGTCCTTGAATCCACATCTCAACACACTCAATTATTATGTTTCTATTTAGGGGGAGGGGAGAGGACTAGATCACCAAAGCTTTGGCTTACTTCTTTAGGCTTCTCCACTTATTCCTCATTTAGCCACTCAGAATCTTCATTGCTGCCCGAAGTCCAAGTGGCTTGTGAAGCGCCCTCCTTGAATTCTGCCAATCTTTCTCTGTCTAAGTAAGCATTGTTCTGCCATCCCCCTCCCTCGAAGTTCTTACATAATACTTGAACATCCCTTTACGAGTTTTCCCACATATATTTCTTAAATATCTCATTCTTACTGGATTCACCTTGCTCTTGTGTTTCTCATGACATGCCCACACTTCACATCAATACGACAATGTTGGCATTTATACACTCCCATCTTTACCTCTTTCGATATATTACTTCATTGTTTGCAATAGTTCATATACACTCAACTATAAAAACCAAATGTTTAAAAATAAATTTACATATATATAGTGATGTTTTTAGGTCTATGACTCATGTTACACTTAAAAAGGATTAGTAATTTTAAGTGAAATAGTTTTTTCAAAACTTTGCCCTCTTATCTAAGTCAGAACACACATATATTTTGATAGTCAACAGATTGTTTTGGCAAAAAAAAAAAAAAACTCAAATTGATCAGAAAAAAATTTAACAAAAGAGTAAAATGTATTACTAGTTCAAGTCGAAATACCACAAGTCTGAGTTATTTTATGTGAATCCTGACCACACAATAGTTTTTTTTACATGAAGTGAATGTTAAGCTGATCATGATTTAGGCATAAAAGCCATTTAACTGCTGTCTAACATTGCATTGATATTCACACCAACTAAATTGGTGCTATGTTTATGTTGTTCTTGTTTATTACATCTTTAATTTGGAATGTAGGTATACTAATATTATAAAACTTTGTGCCAAAACAGTTTTTTGTGGTTTATATTATAAATGATGAATTGTTATTGATACAAATGTAGGTTAATATTTTAACTTTGGTTTCAATCAAATAATGTTTTTGTAAATTATTATTATTATTATTTATTATTATTAGCACCGCGTCTTACTACCCGTTCGGGTTATACGCACTTACGCTAATGTGTAAATGGTAGGGTGATTGTGAGATGAAATGAAGGACCTAAATTCAACCATATATTTATTGTCACTTTCATTTTCACTCATTTTCAAGTTAAAATCACAATATAAAACTATTTAACGATAACTAAAGCCCAATATGGCGACCAACTTCTAACTTATAATATTTTAAAAATATCGATTTATGTTTTCCATCAATCCTATTGGCTGGATCTTTCTCGTAAACATATCGTTTCACAACTCGTGCATAACGTATAAGAAAAGTTAAAGTTAAATCAACTTTATGCACTGTGAACTATTCCACTATTCATTATAAATCGATTATAGACGCCATCATTTAAAATAATGTATTTCAACTTCTTACGCACTATACACTATACACTATTCGCTATTAGTTACGAATTATGCATGAAATATAAACTAGGCCTTAGAGCTCACGGTTAGTCTTTCAAAATGCAATGTACAACAATGTATACTCCGCCTACCTTTAGATATAGCCATCTTACCTTGATGAACTATACTATGGCCTATAACTACACTATTCTGATCCAGACAAGTTAAGCTCGTTGTCCTTCAGGCTAAACAAAGAGTACATTCATTTACCTAAATTAACATTGACAATAATGGTACTCGTGCGTGAGTAAATTTGAAGTTTCTTGCTATTAATTTTTCTCGCTTGTATGGAATAGTCTAACTGGCTATTCTTTGTCCGTGAATTTAACTTTTATCGAAACAGTAAGCAAGGCTTACAATACAAAGAATGGATTGAGCTACTATCCCCTGCCTCATAGTCAAGTATATTTATGTTAAATGTTCACTTAGAATTTGCGTTTTTAAGCACTTTTTTTTGCAAGCCTTTTCAATTAAATTTTATTTATTACATAAGAACATTTTTATTACTATACTGTCTTGATAAATTAATTTATCACTATTTATAATATTTTTCGTCGTATTTATCTTTAAAGAAACATTACAAACAAAATACTAAGATATAACGTCTATTTACACTTTCAAAAAGCTCATATACATTCTATAGTATAAATAATTGGTCTAGGGGTAATAAGGTGTTGGACTTCTGGCTAGGATCCAGGGTTCAGTCCTCGGTCCTGGCACAAATTTATCTGATTACTAAACTCTTCCTTCACCTCTGACAAGACATCTTGTGAATGTGGGGAATGCCAGGCCTCCACGTGGTTCGGATTCCACGTTAAACTGTAGGTCCTCATTTCATCTCACAATCACCCTACCGTTACACATTAGCATAAGTGCGTATAACCCAAACGGGTAGTAAGACGTGGTGCTAATAATAATAATATAAATAATCATATTCTATATGCTATAAATGTTGATACAAGGTTTAAACAAAGTATCTTTATATAAATATATATATTATATATTAAAACTTCACTCCCAAATTACTAATCAAAATAAAGTCAGTTAAAGTACTTAAAATAATCCGTTCAAACTGCTTGGTTAATCTCTTCTGATTAGTCTACTGTAATGAAGGGTCACAAACGTTTCAGTTTTCTTGGATCAGCTCGAATCTCGCGGGTTGTGACTAAGGAAAACTTAGTCACAGACTAAAATGTTCACAGCAACGGAGCGCACATTTCCTTAGTTAAATCTCCATAAGAGCTACGTAATTCTGTCGTGCGCAAGCGCACTAGCGCTTCAACTGTAACAAATGTTTCTATCGCACACGCCGTACTTTCAAATAGCATACAAAAACTTACCTCTAGTGCTAGCACATAACACAGTTTCCAACATTACACCCGAAAAGTGGAAATCACAATAGAAGGACGTAATTGTTTAGGGTAAAAAAGTATCACTTGGATTTAGATAGATTAATTAATTATTTAAAACTAAAAAAAAGTATATAAATAATCAAAATATTGGATAGTCACGTGCACATGTGCTCATATATACTAACTGCTACTGTATATTACTACCCTCTTCTCTCTATCATCTTCCCCTCCCTTTTGTTAAAAAAAAATAACTAAATAAAATAACATTATTGACACTTATAACAGGGATTAAAATAAAATAAAGAGCCACACCAGTTGTCACACAAACACAAATACATTTTCTCTTAATTGAACTTACCTCAAACCCATCCCAATACATTATTATTTATTTTATTATTGTAGCACCACGTCTTACTACCCGTACGGGTTATACGCACTTACGCTAATGTGTAATTGTAGGGTGATTGTGAGATGAAATGAAGGACCTACAGTTTAACGTGGAATCCGAACCACGGTGGTGGCCTGGCATTCCCCAATTCACAAGATGTCTTGTCAGAGGTGAAGGAAGGGTTTGTAAATCAGATAAATCTGTGCCGGGACCGAGGATTGAAACCCGGCCGCCAGACAGAAGTCTGACACCTTACCCCTAGACCACCAGGTCACCGACAATAGCATAGTTAAAATGCCCCATATGCTAGTAAAACGTGGTTGTAAAAACCAAAAAAGCAGAATAGTTATTAGTTACTTTACGTTCTTCGTCTTGGTGTTGGCCCCCTGTGTCCACCACCTCCTCTCTGTTCATGTGCCATGCGACGGGCTGGAGGAGCATGGCAGCCACCAGGCCATGCAACAGGAGCCCTGCCATGATGAGGATGGCCCCTCTGGTGCCGTACATCGTTATCGCCTGACCGATCACTAGGGGGATCCATATACCACTGATACCACCCAGCGTGTTGACGAAACCCATCGCCTTGGCCCTGTTCTTCTTGAAGAAAGTGGTGATGGCCACATTAGAGGAATGAAAATCATCGTCAATCCTGGAGCTATTTCACATAGGTGAAAAAAAGTGTAAGTAGCGTGGAAAGGAGGACGCTGACCCACATTTCTAGAAAAATGGCCGCACCCAAAATGTATCAAACAATTGAGTTGGGTACTGTACGAGGTACACACAACAGTAAAGGGACTAAAATTATATATGGTGTGCCATTTTTCTTAGCAATATGAGTCAGTGGCTCTCTTTTCAGACTACTAGCGTTGAGAGCGTATGGAAGAAACATACTTATAAATTATCTGATAAACCACTCTTACTCCCCTCCCACCCCCAGTTTAATCCTGATGAGATTCTAGCCTGATCTTCCCATCACTGGTAATCCTGTAATGTCTTGATTCCCGCCATATACCGTGTAGCCACCAGTGTGGGTTTGAATATAATTGAAAAGAGTGTGTCAAAAAATATGTAAATGAAACTATTAAATAATTAAAACTTTTAATAATATACAATCCAACAACTAGCTCAGTCGGTAGCATGTCTGCCTACTGAGCTTGTGGCTCCAGGTTTGATTCCAGCATGTCCGAAAATGTTATCATTGGTGAAATGTGGGTTTGCCTGTTCAAAGTGATGACTTAATGCTGGGGTCTGGATGTTGTGTCTGTTCTATATTTGGCTACTTTATAAATCTTTCCTGATATAATTAGTCATTTCAGAAAGTTAGTTAAATACCTCTAATAACAATAATCCAACTTTGCTTGTCCATAATTTATTATTAATTTAATTCATTTATAATTTATTAACTACTTCTTGAAAATGTCTCAAATAGTTTTATAGAACATGCCGTTTTAATTAAGAGAAATTATTGAATATAAATAGTAAAAGGAATAAATTTTAAAATAGTTGGCAGCCTAATGCTTTTCAATCTTCTTACTCTGCATTGGATAGTCAATTATATACAGGTACAGTTTCGCTGGCCACGTGGTCTAACGCACTACTCTCGCAGTAGACTAGACTGCAATGACGGAGAGATCAAGGTTCTAATCTCGGTCAGGTGTACTGAGGGTGGTTTTCCAAAACCGTTCCCATCCTCCCGTCACACTATTGGATTCGCTTATAAATATAATCTTCCTAATCCCTATATTTACTAGAGTAATTAGTGCATAAGCTTATAACTCAAATGGGTGATAAGACACTGTGCTACAGAAAAATCTACATATTTAAATTCCTTGAGGTGTCTTTGTGTCCTTCCAGGGCTTTTTCTTCCGATTCTCAATACCTTAGAGGGAGTTGAAATTTGGTATGGAAGATATTTAGAACGCCATCTTTGTGAGAAAAATCCTAAACATAAACAATTCAAGATTACAAATCCAAAATGGCGCAATAAACTTACAGATTGAGTCATAATAGAAGGCTGAAATTTGATATCGATGATATGGAGAGGGCCATATTTAGGTTAAAATTATGAAACTTGAAAATTCAGAAGATATCGGATAAAAAATGGTGGATGAAAACGCACATATTGAGTCTTAGATAACTGAGATTTGGCATGGACATTGAGGAGCATGCTCTCTTTATGAAAACAATCCTAATCTTGAAAAGTTATAAATGATAAATCCAAAATGGTAGTTAAAACTTACAAATTGAATACTATTAAGATTAGTTTTTAATGGACACTAGGGACGTTCTATCTTTATGAAAAAAAAATCTGCAAATTAAGGAAATCAAGATGGTGGACGCAGTGTAAAAATTGAGTCCAATTTGGATTAAATGTGTGGTTCAAAATTTTCTAATCTAATAGAAAATATAATTGTTCAATATTTTTCTGAAAATTTCACTAGCCCAAACCTTATTTTTCGATTCCAAAACCCTCCAGATATCGGTAATGCAGACCAATAACAACCTGAAAATAAACTAACACAAAAACAAAGCAATTCTCAAAGGGGGTTCATTAGCATTGCATAGCTAAAAATCAAAGGGAAAACTATAGCCCACCTAGGAGCACCAAACAATTTAAAATAAACAATTTCTGGTGATATAGCTCAGTGAAACGTTTGGTGCTTAGGCCAGCCATAGTTTTAATTTTTTACTTTGTTTCTGTAACAGTGTCGACTATTTCATCTATGCTCCTTGATTAACTATGATGGTCATTTTTCATTATTTTTCATAACAATGTATATCCAGTTAACTAATCTTATGAACGGGCTTAGAACGCGTTCATCTATAGAAATCCATTTAAACTACTGATTACTCACCCATTTTGCCTTGAGCTTGCGGTAACCATTGTTGCATTGAGTTTACTTTTCAATACTAGCAGAGTGTAGGGTTTTAGGTTATATTAAAATTCGTAAGGTACTAAATAAAGTGCTCCTCGGCCTTTTCGGATGTTGTTAAATTATCATCTAAGAAAATTTTAGTTCCTAGATTATAAAATGATTTGCCATCCTATTTTTCTCCTATTTTTAATTTATGTTTATCTTTATTAGGTCAATTGGCTATTCCCTATTTAGTTAATTTTATTGGATATAATTTGGGTTTATTATCACTGTTAACCTTTTAAAAGGAGGATTGACAATTCTTAATTCATGCTACCTAACCTATATTTGAAACTTTAACGTCCAAGATGACCCTAAGGCTGACAAGGCTCAAAATATAGTTCGTGGCTTTTAAAACTAGGAGACGAACAATTACTCAATAGCGGTAAGCTGAAAAATGACATAATCAAAGTGTCATATCAAACCTTTTGCTGTAATCTTAAAGCTGGGGTTGTATTTGTATTTGCGAATATGTCAATACCGGGTCTGAGGAACAGCGATGTGATATCTGTCAATTAGGAGGTCCTAAAACTACTAGAAGGAGAATGTGTTTCCTTCTCTAGCTTGGACTCTATCAATTTATCTGACAAATAGAAAATAGAATCTCCTCAACAGTCTTACTCCTTCAGGGATGCCTCCATAGAAAGTTAATTTGAAAAAGGAAGCAATAGTTATGTTGTTACGAAATCTGAATACCAAAGAAGAGTTGTGTAGTGGAACTCGCTTAGCAAGATATTACAACTTTTATACCTCGGATATATCTCGTACCTACTGATAAAGACCTGTCTTTTGTACTTCGCTGCCGACAACTCCTAGTCCAACTGCCATGTCCAATGGCAGTTAATGAGTCCCAGGGACAGATGCTCAACATAGTTGGTGTCCACCTTCCCACTTCAGTGTCTACCTTTCCACTTTAGTGCTCAAACATGTCCAACTACATGTAGCCGTTGAAAGAGTGCACCGCTCCATAAATATTAAAGTGTAAGAAGTACAAAATAATTGTCAAAGGGTCCTTATAAATGAAAATCCCAAAAGCTACACCAAAAATGTAGAAAATTTATTATATTTTTAAAGCTAATGCTCTATTTAAAATGAACATAAATTCTCTTCGTGGAATTCCACTCTTACTTGGCCGCAAGGTAGGAATTATATCAAATAATGATGTTAGAATAACACCAAATTCTTGAGCAGAGTTGGCCTGAGGAAAGAATCCCGTAGAAGAATGTTGGCATCGAACTACACTTCCCGAATTGTAAATCCTTAAGGACGTTTTTTTTTCATACAACCCGATAATCTAACAGAGCCATAAACACAAATTGCGGTACCTCTTGTTATGAAAAATCTAAAAATAGATCAAAACAACTAGAAACACCTAGCCCTTAGTATATAATATAACAAATAATGTATCAATTACTATTATGCAATGTAATAAAGGAAATAAAACTGTATAACGAAAAACTGTTATGATGAAATATACTTGAGGTATGTTGAGATATGATTATACTGATAAAATCGGTTAAACTATTATGTATAGTACAAAAATCGAATTAAAGTTAAAACATTAGGATATTGAACTTGTGAAATCGTAGATTAAAGGCATTAATAAGTGTATATTACTTTATTGTAAAAAATAGACACAAAGTATATCAAAGTTAAATTTATGGTAAAATGGAGTAAAATTATAACTAGGAGGGTATTAGTTTTTCAAATATATATAAAATATATAAATCAACTAGTTTAAGTAAAAAATAGTGAGTGGTATAAATATTTTGTGACCCACTTACCGTTTATGAGAGCTTGTGATAGAAAAATGCTCCAAAATCCAGTTGAATAAAACAAGACGAAATATGATAAAACTACGAAGAGAGTACCAATAATAGTTGTTTTCCGGGACCCAATCAAATTCAGCAGTAGAGGATTGAACAGAGCTGTTAAAAAATAAACAATCACACGGATAGTTTTTTTATGTTAATATTCTCAATTGCATTAATATAAAAATTCATAGTGGCCACATAACGCTAAAAAACCAACCCCTGATTTTTCCCTGGTTTCAAAAAAACTTATTTTCCTGGAACTAGTTAAAAAATTAAACATATTCTATTTATTGTGAAGAACTATTTTTGAAACGAACTCAATAATAAGTAGTAGATTAAGTTTTAATTGTATAAATTTTGAAAAAATACGATAAAAACGATAAAAACGTTTTTCGTTACTTCTACCTAAAGCCAAATACACAATTTTAGCCAAATAATTGCAAAATTTCACAATATTTTGCTGGTCTTCCTGATAATTTTAAATTCCCTGATATTTCAAGGTGTTTCAAATTTTTATCACTATGAGCTTTCTTTGTTGTTTCTAAACATAAATTGTCTAACTAATAATCTTTTTTTTATTTATTCACCCTCCTCGATAGCATAGTTGGCTAACGCGCTAGTCGTGTTGAGCACGACTGCTAAGGACGGGGAGATCCAGGTTCGAATCTCTGTCGGGTGAACTGCGGGTGGTTTTCCTAAATGGTTTTCCACTCTCCCTCCACGCAAATACGGGTTCACTTCCTCTAATTGAACCTTCCCAATTCCTAATCCATTAGCGTAAATAGTACTCAATGCGTATAACCCGAACGGGTAGTAAGACGCGGTGTTAATTATTATTATTAATATTATTATTATTATTATTATTATTATTATTATTATTCAATTTAATTCAATATAATGTTTCTAAACGTTATATTTGGTTATTTTGACAGCTTTTTTTCCCCATTTCTGGCCTTTACTTTATGCTGAAGAATATCATTAATTTCATACAATTGTTTGGAACAATCTTTTAGAAGTGTATATTGCCATTTACAGAGATACGGTTAAATTATTATGTTAAATATGGTTGAAAATTACACCTGGATACGGGAATTAATCCCTGTGCCTTAATCCAAGATCACCAATGCTCTACCACTCAGCTGTCTAGGATTATTCACATGCTCAGAGTAATTAATCAATTATCAAAGTTTAAGGCAGCGTATATAATAAAGGTCTAAAACATCTGGCTACTTAAAGCTATCAGAAACTTAGGCATCAGTTATTCTAGGTTGACTTTTATGCTACCTTTAACTATGAATGCTAAATTAACCTTAATATGGGACGAATATCAATGGTAAAACTTTGCCATTCTAAGCTGACCCCCCGGATGTGGTTGCCGTGTTCAGGTGTAATTTTTCAAATATATTAATTATATCTTGTTTTTATGTTTTGACACAATATTGACATACACTTTAATGTAATATTGAACTAATGCATACATTTATTTACCATAAATAAAGAAGAGACCACCAGGTACATTTGTTATGATTGATATTTCAGTCGCAGAAAGATTCACCTCTTTCTTGATATCTTTGTAGAACAATGAATGTAATGGAGGTACAGGTACAACCAAACTCTGAAAAATAATCAATGTCTTAGGAAGTTTTTGCTAATTTAGATGTACTTACCTTTTAATGAGTCTGATAAGTTACTCTATAGATGATTTACTTTGTTTATAAAGTACATTTCGAGCCTAGCACCTTAGATCAAGTGGTTTAAAAAATGTCTCAACAAAAATTGTCACGCTCTAATCTTTTTTTTTCTTCGTAGATTTGTTTTAAATAACACTCAATACCAATATAATTAGGTCATAACCTAAGAACCACAGATAGTTACAACATTTCACTTAGACACAATTGTTCAAAATAGAAGATAGAAAAGAAAATAAACAGGTCACTCTGTGAGGTCTCTTGTCTATGGGCTAATGACACTTCATCTTCCGCCGACGAGTAGGCCTATAACACTAACTCACACTACTTACGCCTGAACAGCATTGACTTGCATTTCAAAATTACATTTTTCTTGTTTCGTATTCTAGATCTAGATAGACACTATAGAATATGTTTAATCTGTACATCCTAAATTTATACAGGGTATTTTCGTAAATTAGAGCCAAAGTTATAGACTTTTTTAAAAAAATTCTAACAAAAGAATTTTAAGATAAAAAAATAGTTTTTGTGATAGGATAAGTCTATTTTAAGAATTATTTAAGTATTCATGGTTTTTTCTTTAGGTTATTTATTTAAAACTAGCCAAATAAAAACCTGAATACATTATTAACATGGGAAATCTGATCGTAGCTGGCCACCACTTCACAGGTAGGCAATGTCCTTAACTAGAAATAATTACAATACTGTATTAATGCGTAGCGTAAATGTAAATCTACGTTACATATTAAGTGCTATACTTCAGTTAAATGAATGTAAATTTTACGGACACCCGAAAACATGTCTACTCAACTGTCTCCCCGAAAAACCAACCATCTCTATCGTATGCATTGCCGAAGCCTAATTAATCTACGACCATAAACAAAGCGCAAAAAGACGCTTTAACCGTGGGCATTGCTGTTTTTTAATTATTATACTCACATAAATAATGGAACCAGAGGCAACAATTGCCCATCCCCAACCTCCATCCGGTGGAACAAGTTCGTATTTCTTCCCTGTTTTGCTGTTGGATAATTTCGCGGATATATTGTTATGTTGTGTTGGGGTCACATTGTTGCTAGGATTCAAGATCACTTTGTTAACCGCTCCTGCAAGAGGGGTCTCTTCGTCGGGGATCTCACTCATTGTTGGTCCTTCTCTGAAACACAGCCGGTAATATACGTTTGTAATTATTATCTTCAACATTGTAACAAACACCTTTAGGGTTCCACCTAATTGAAATGAAATATCCTAAAACTGAAATTTGCATTTTGGGGATTACAGTTCATGAGCTTCAAAATCACTAAAATTTATCTTCAATTAATTTAAAATGTACTATTAGGGCTCTATCATAAAAATGACTATTTGTTAGAGGAGTGCTATTATTCCTAACAATAAAGAACGTCATTTTTAACACGACAAAACATAAAAATGTATTTTTTTATCTTCGCGTTTAACTACCCATTCGGGTTAGCTTTATTAACTACGCTAATATTCTAAGAATGAGTAAGGTTGAATTTTTAGGCAGTGTTCCCGCATGTGCGTGGAGGCAGAGTGGAAACCATTTGTAGCTTTAATTAATTTAATCTACCATGAAAAACAAATATAAAAATATTACTAAACGGGAAACATCAAATTAGACTTTCACTTACCATGTACTCCATTCAATCCCTCTCTCTACTACCGCGCAACCTAAAAACGATACAAGCACACCCACCCGCGACAAGAGTTGATTTTTGACTGGCGAGCTAAGGAGGTGTTAGAACAACGCACCACTTCATAGAAGTTCCCTAATGTTTGAGAAGGACGGGATGACGTCACATCCTGACCCAGATTGTTCCAGATGTTCGATTTGGATTACGCGGCAGCCTGTTGTGTATAATCGCCATCTGACAGTCGACATACGTTTCCTCCCTTTAACGCCCCTTTGTTCCCCTTACCTAGGCTCCCCTTTATTCTTTTCTAAGGTTACTATGGTATTTAACACCACGGGAGTGGCAACGTAAAACCACTCTTGACGGAGATTTCATTCGAGGTGGAACTAGTTCATTAGCTCTTACGTTAAATATAATGTACAAATAATGTGTATATACTCATATCTTTCATTTTATTAAATTACATTTTGGCCTAAAATTCATATAATATTTGGATTCTTACAGTCAAAATTACCTTTTAGATCCATGCTTTATTATTTACATTTAGTTCCTTTTTTTAAGCAAATAATTATATAAATTTATTGAAATTATTTAATATGACCTTATGTTATGAATTCGGATAAGGCATTATTTTGTTAGCGGATTTTTTGTGTGGTGTTTAAAGCATACTATTGTAGTTGTGTGTCTCTTTGGACTTGTGAAATATTTTGAATTAATGTAACTTTTTTGTGATAATAGTGATACTATATCATTTCTATGAATTATTAACTAGCTATTGGTCTCTATCTTTAAGACTTGTTATTTCGTTTTGATCTATGTATGATAGCCCATCATCATCATTATCATCATCATGTAACTAAAAAATATTTGGGAATAAAATAATATTTCTTATTTCAAATGTAAATTATAATGAATTAGATTGCAATTAAATTTAGATTTACCTTTTGTTTCTGTTATTTTGTTACTGGTACAATAATTTTACTCAAGTTATTTTTTATTTAGCACCGCGTCTTACTACCCATTCGGATTATACGCTTTAAGTACTAATTACGCTAATGGATTAGGAAATGGGAAGGTTGAATGAGAGGAAGTGAACCCGCATTTGCGTGGAGGGAGAGTGGAAAACCATTTATGAAAAACCTCCGCCAGTTCACCCGACCGAGATTCGAAAGATCTCCCCATCCTCAGCAGTCGAGCTCAACACGACAAGCGCGTTAGCCAACTACCCACCGAGGCGGGTTACTCAAGTTAATATATTACTTATTATTGCCAAGTTTTCCTTAGTAAGGTCATTGAAGTTTGTACTTAATTTTGGAATATTTCTCTTTCAATATAGGTATAATGTTATATTCTATTAAAACTATTTCTCAACTGCTTATAAATAAGTACTTATCACTTGAAACAAAAAAACCATCCCCGTTTAATCACAGACATAACTTCAGCAAACAGGATGAATACTTTCCTAAACTCAATATTAGTAAATAATGTTATTTTACTATTTGAACTTCGGGTTTATTGATCTTAACTTAACTTGTATAATATTGGCTGGGCTCCTGGAAGTTAATTCTTTATTTTGGGTTCTTTACCCGATATACCATTAAAAAACTGCTCGTCTACACTGGTATTCTTGTCTCTTTCATTTTTCTTATACCATATGTATGCTCCCAAACTGTCCTTTTCTATCATTATATTAAAAAGATGCAATAGATTAAACGGGGGGAAAATTAGGATACCCAACTGGTATTAGAACCCCGATCTGTCTGTCATCATCAGTCTAGTCTATTTCGACAGTGAAGCCTTAGATCATGCGGCTACTGAATCGAGTAATATTTACATAAATGAAGATTGTTCCAGTAGTTTTGAAGTTATAGAACTGCTGCTTTCATAAGAAATACCACAGTGTGAAAATATTTATTTTCAAGAATGTGACGCCCAGACTCTTACGTAAAGGAATCAACACTCGAGAATGAATGAAGCTATGACTTTCTAGTAATGTAATAGAAGGAAAGGGGGTTTGAGATGGATAAGGGAGGAGAGTTATAAGCGTAAACGTGATTTGTAAGTAACTGAAATTGTTCACAATAAAAGATTTTTAAAGACTTCAGGTGACCTGATGATCTAGGGGTAAGGTGTCAGACTTCTATGCTGGCGGCCGGGGTTCAATCCTCGGTCCGGCAAAGATTTATCTGATTACCAAACCCTTCCTTCACCTCTGACAAGACATCTTGTGAATGTGAGGAATGCCAGGTCTCCACCGTGGTTCGGATTCCACGTTAAACTGTAGGTCCTTCATTTCATCTCACAATCACCCTACCATTACACATTAGCGTAAGTGCGTATAACCCGAACGGGTAGTAAGACGCGGTGCTAATAATAATAATAATAATTTAAAGACTTCCCATGTGTTTTAAAAGAAAGCTTGCATGTAGTAAAGCCGCTCAGCTTCGTTACTTTAGGTACAGTCAAAACAAGTAATTTCCCGATGTAAACATTTAAAATCAAGATATGCAATATTCAATTATTGATTATTCTTTTGTTTTAACTACTAGCGTTAAATTGAAAAACTAAATTAATTTGGTATAACGGTATAATACACATCAAAATTAAAATTAGGACCATCTAGGTATAAATAGAACAATATAAAATACGTATATTTTAAAATGGTGTTGTTTAGATAATAATGAGCTGTTTATAGCTTAAACTATTTTATTTCATATTATTATTATTGAGTTCATTTCTTATACATGTCTGGCTGGAGTAAAGTTCATCACCATACTGTACATTGATTACTCCCCTCTCCTCCCGCCCCCCCTCCCCCAACAATGAGCAATAAAACTTATAATAAAGTAGTTATGGCTCCTTATATTTCGTTAATCTTAGTGATTTAAAATAAATCACAATCATAGCTTAGGGCCAGTTTCATAGTCAAATTTAGTACGCCTCAAGTGCGGCGCTACACTAAACACAAGATGACACCTACCTAAACTCGAATGGAATGGGCCGTTCTCGTATAGGAAACTGGCCCATTCCATTCTGGTTTAGGTAGGTGTCATCATGTACATAGTGTAGCGCCGCACTTGAGGCGTACTAAATTTGACTATGAAACTGGCCCTTAGTATACAACTTTTAAAATAGTGTACTAATTTGTTATTTACGTGGGAAGCCTGAGTTTTTCACGTTTTTATTTTATTATTCGCCAAAGTAAACAGAAATACCAAAGAAATAAAATAGTTTATAGAAGGGAATCTCATTATATGTATAGCTATAATTATTTACCTTTAATTAACCTAATACATTTCTAGGAAATGTGTTTATCTGAACTAATTAAGCGTCCTTTAGCGACAATACTATTCATAAATATGTTTCCGGCTATTGGGTAATTATTACTCTTATCTACGTTCTTTTGGGATTAGCACCACTAAATAACGAGCTAATAATAGGCATATTATGCTATGCTGAACATCATACTGTATAGTCATTAGATACGAACATTCAAATATTACCTTGAAAAAAATTGTCGGCTACATAATTTGTAGCAATTAAATTAAAATAGCTATATGTGTGTCTGTAATGTGTAGCTAAAATTATTATACTGCTATTAACCAAATATTGCCGTTATAATATATAAATTCGTACACAAAAATCAGGTTAGGCCTATATCAAACATATTTCAAAGACTAGAACTATGTTTCTAAAATTCACAGGGAGATTATTTTATTGTAAATAAAATTGAATCATTTGCGAATGTAATGACTCCTATTTTTGTAATAGAAATAAACTTTTATTATAATCCATTAACTTCTGCTTTTCTGACACTCTAAAATTTACTAAATACAGTTCTGTATTCATCCGCTTGGCAAATATGTTTTTTGTCAATTTACATTTTATGTGAAATTTTTTTCTACGCGGATAACATGGAATTGTTTTTACTAACTTTCCAACTTGTTTGGTGTGGCTGATGAAATATCAACTTTGTCAAGAACGTGAAATTTCTTACGCAATTTAGCTAATGAGGTGAGTATGACCTTCAACAAGTGAAGGACCGCAGAATACGTTTGTTTTTAATTATGGGATGCCATCACTTGGATAATTTTGTCGAGTATTCTTTCACTTATCTAAATAATCTTATTCCCTGACACAACGGACGAATTTGTTTTTTCATATGTGAGTCCCCAAAGACTAGAATTTAGTGAAGTATATAATTTTATATATATATATATGTATATATATATATATATAATATGTATGTGTAATTTAGATTAATCGGTGAATGTATTAACGTTTTAATTACAGGGCTCACGATATCATAAAAAGATTAATTTCTCTAAACAAGGTATTGAGCTATAGGCCTATAGATTTGCACAACAATCACAAACCGTCTGTACTGACGCTAGCCTTTACTACAAACCATACAATTTGGACAATCAAGACTTTTGGCGATTTTTATGACGACTAGTGTTACCCTAATGATCATTAATTTCTAAATAATGAAATGTTATGAGAGCAATTAAAAGTGAAATAATATTTAATTTTGAAAAAAAATCAGAATAAAAATAAAATGTATCCACAGTATGGTTAAATGGGTACTCACCATGAATCGTACACTTCAAAGTATTGGCGGCAAATATGATTTATATTTATCCATCCGTTAGTACCAGGAAGTGTCTGAATGGTTTCGTTATCACATTTAGTTCGTGAACTTTAGATCTGCCTTGTCTGCTTCGCAGGCAATAGCCCACTGATCCTTTAATCTCGGGTTATTTGCTGAAAAGTTGAGAGGAGATCGTTTTCCTCATTGTTCCCGTCAGGCTAGGAAACATATGGAACAATTTTAAAGTTTAGTTTAAGTCATATATAACTATTGATAATTGCACTTGCATTGTTGTTGCTAAACACATCAGAATGAGCAGAAATATTTACACTCATATTGAATCAAGTTTTCCTCCGATTTTACTACCTACGTTGGTCATACCTCACAAATGTATCTCAACAATCATAGATTATATACTCAAAATTATAACAGTAATTTATGAATAATAATAATTTAAAACTATATTTAAATTGTACACAAAGAAAGACACAACAATGTTTCTGTTGAAATAAATATGTTCTTCGCAAGCCTCAACAATGTATTTTTGGATGACAGCTTACCGTATTCCTAACCTCTAATGGTGAGGTGTGTAGTTAATATTGTATAGCAACAAACAAAATGAAGCGTATCACTTTGACGAGTGGTTTCCAAGGCTAACATACCTGTTTAAAAAATTATCATTCAACCGGATTGGGACACACTACTCTGTCAGGTTCCCCTATACGAATGAAGTGAAACTCGTTTGAATAGCTTGAACACGTATGTGGCGTGTAATTGCTTGCATAAGCGCATTGATTTGCCTTTGAAGATAATTATTGGTAAACTACCCTATTTTAATGTATTAATTATTTAAGATTTATTAATAAATAGATTAATAAGAACAATCAATCAGGTCAAGTTTTATTTGTTGAAGTTGTATTGTTGGGTAAAAACACTTGTGATGTTACGTAGTAACATGCTGTGATAGTCACTATTATGTGTTGATTGGGACAAAATGTTATTTTAACCGAGGCGTGTTTCAATCTTGAGCAGTCAGAAAATATTTAGACCAAAATATGTGGATAGTAATTTTATATCAAAATAGAATCCTTTGTAAGAATGTTGTCAAATCGCATGGGAACATTATTTTTCTTTAACATAAATCACCTAAGGTTGTACTCCTTTTATTTAACTTTTGTATTGAGTAAATTCCTGCGTCACAATGGACAATAGATTTATTATTTATAGTTTATGCATTAAAACTACAGCTAACGTGAGCAACATGTTCCGCAACCCTGGAACCTCTTGACTTTACGTCAGGGCCACAGAGATCTTGGTCGTGTTTATCTCAAGGTGGGTGGGTACGCATGCACTCTCTTGTAGTAAAAGTATTCGCATCTGCAGTGGCTTCGAATGACGTCATTACTAAATAGAACTGTTGTTGCCATCCGTTATATGGGCATTCGTTATGTATGATTGATCTGGGAGTATTAAGTTTTCTTACTGAATTTGACTTTCTAGGAAGGTACCTAATAATAATAATAATAATAATAATAATAATAATAATAATAATAAATAATAATACACCTATTTCTATACAGATCATCATGACCTGTTTTGGTAGCCACATGGTCTAAGCGTCATTCTCAAAACAGACTAGACTGTTGATGACAGGGATGTCGGGGTTCAAATCCCGGTCGGACATAATGAGGGTGATTATTCTAAATAGTTTTCTACTCCCCCGCCCGAAATTCTGGTACACTTCCTCAAATTTAACCTTCTTTATCCTTAGCTCATTAGCACAAATAGTACCCTTAAACAAAAAGAATTACAAGTATGAACTTAGCATCAATAAACAACTAGCCATCTCTAACGGATACCCTCATTCTTTCGTATACCGAATCCTCCAGAAACAAAAAGCTCAGTTGAACAACAAAACTACTTTAGACAATCACAATACCAATCCTAATCCACCTTGGTGGCGTGTTGGCTAACGTGCTAGTCGTGTTAACTCGACTGCTGAGGACCGGAAGATCGAGGTTCGAATCTCGGTCAGGTGAACTGGGGGTGGTTTTTCCTAAATAGTTTTCCACTCTCCCTCCACGCAAATGCTGTTCAATTCCTCTAATTCAACCTTCCCAATTCCTAATCCATTAGCGTAATTAGTACCTAAACACCAAACGGATAGTAAGACGCGGTGCTATAAAATAATAATAATAATTAATTATATATTATATATAATTACCAATCCTATTAACAAAACCAAATGGATCAAATTCAATTACACCGGGAAAAAAATTTACAATATTACCAACATCTTCAAAAAACACAAGCTTAAAATAGCTTTCAGCACTAATAACAATATTAAAAATATATCAATAACTCCAATCTTAATGAAACCAATCAATATCAAAAAGTTGTATTTACCAACTCACCTGTATATGTAACCGTGTGTACATTGGTAAATCTAGACCCGAATTTCAACCAGGTTTTATAAACACTTAAATGACTTCAAATACGATAGAAACAATCAAATTCTCTGAACACCTTCAACTATCTAGCCATTAACCCACCCCTATGTAAAAATGCATGAAATTGATTTATAACTCTTCTAAAGTACGACCATAAACACTGCTGAAAATATCTTCATCCAAACTGCGCTAATTAACAACAAAACAGTCATTAATGAACAAACGAATTTCGAAAACCAAACTCTTATTAATACTCTCAGGAATCTCCCCCAACACACAAAATTAAAACATAATCCTATATGCTCCAGCCCCTCTTTCCGCAGTAGCTAATGACCTATTCGGGCCAGTGTCGAGAAGATTTGTACCTTCCCCATTTTCCATGTTTCTCATTTTCTTTCACATTTCACCTTTTATATTTTTTGCTTACTTATGTTTCTATCTATCACGGTTTCCACACATAAACGTATCCGCTCTCACACCACCTTTTGTATTAATTTTCATTATCTTTGACTTTCAACTTGTTCTAGATCATTATAACCTTAGTTTACATTTACACATCTGTTTTTAATTTCGAATCAGTTCTAATCCGTTAAATACTAGAATAACTCACATCAGGAGTTTTATATGGTAAATATGATATTTCATTTCTACATGTGATTTCATAAATCAACAATTTTTCTGTGACCGAGTCACAACATGGAAAGAAAAAGATTGCATGGACTCACCAACTCTGCCTCCATTTGGCTGTTCTACGAGGACACATACAAACACATCATCTCGCCACCCAGATTGTTTTCAACTGAGACGAGTAACCGTCAGCGAAGTTGCGCCTCTAGCCTGCCCCACCCTAAGAGTGAATAAATAAAAGACGATCTACATGCGCGGACCCATGCGCGCCTAGTGACAGTGCTCTGAAGTTAACGGCCAGTCGAGTGGCGCGAGATTTTAAATCTGGTCCTGAACATGTGAGAATCTTCCCGAACAGTGCACTCCGCTTCCCCCTTTCTCCTACCTTGCTTCCCGCGCTCATGAGAACACGTGACGCTACCCTGGTTTTATATAATGGCAGGACTCTATTGCCATGACACACATTTCTCCACATTCTCTAGGTGAGGCACTTGGTGTCAATTTTAGATTTAGTTTACTTTTATCAAAATTCTGTTTGGGTAACGATGAATTCTAAATTACGTTTTGGTCGATATTTATTTACTATTTAACTTTATTTACTATATATGGGAACTGCAATTTTTGTTGAGGTCATGGCAGCGCAGTTTGAATTTAGGGATATTACTATTCAGGTTGACGTATCACATTCGCTTCACGGATTGTTTTGGGGCTATTTACTCCGCCATGTTTGATGTGCGGGATGTTTAGTTATATCGTACCCTTTGAGTATTTGGGTAAAATCATATTGAACGATCAATGTTACTGTCATTATTGGGGGATTGAATTTTCCATTGATCCAAACCTTGTTGGTTAAGCCTGGGGTCGCGAACCCACGCTCTTAGTGTATTAGTATTGTTAATTGCAAGGTTATTCAATTTTAATGATGCAACTGTATAATGGATCTTGGTTTCATTTTTTGAGCTTTAGAATAGCTGTAATGGTAACCTTTTTTGGAAACTCTCTCTTTTTCATAAGTTATCGGGGAGTCGCCGATGGCGAATAGTCAATGTCTAGTGTTTATTGTTAGTATGCGGGTTATTGTTACTATATACAATCCTTGTCATTGTACTTTACGGATTTGTATGGTGGTCAATTTAAATGTTTGTTTATACTGTGGGTCCCTTCGGCGGCCATCTTATTGCTTGGGGTCGTGACCCATATCTTTGTTTGTATACGAGTTGTAATGGCCTTATTTTGCCTACGCCTAAATCTGGGCTTGTCCCACTCTTTCCTCATCGAGTATTGTTATTGTTATTATTGAAAATAAATAAACTCTCTTGTGACCAACCTGACTTTTATTTGGTATATAAATAAAGGGGGGGGGGGGGGTTTCATTTCAAGAACTTATATTATCTCCTTTTCTTACATTGGCTAACACCGGGTTACTTGGACCATAAATTATGTGATTTTTTTCCTATATTCAGTCCTGAGGATAGCAACGACGATGTGCTGAAACATGTTGAGATTTTTGGCTGATCTACACTCAGCAAATTAAGGGACAAGGGTATTCAACACCAGATAAGAATAGAATTCAATTTGTTAATATCAATTGCTTTATCTAATACATCTCCTTCTCTAAATCATAATGTTTTCTGTTATAACATCTTTAAATTTGTTCTTATATGTCTTATTTAGTTTTTTTTACTCTAACCCACTTGTTATCACTATATGAATTTAAAATGTTATCTATGTATGTGACTTAGACTCACATTTTTAATGTGTTATTTAACCTTTTTAGACATTGTGAGAGATATTTAGTGTAATTTTCTTAAAATTGTCTAATGATCTCAGATTTGCTACTTATTATGTCATTGTTTATATCTTACCTATTGTTCTTTTTGACTTTTATGAGTTCCAACTTTTTATATTAATTTTTATTAACTTTCATTCACATTGAATTATATTATTAGGCATAAATAGTACACATTATTCTTATAACCTGGTCAATTAGTAAGACGTGGTGCCTATATTCATACGTAACCGCACGGCCTAAGTTGGAAGACGTGTTTGTGTAATATTGTATGTAATGAATTGCGAATGACAAAACGAGCGTTGCAAGTTGTCTTGATTAGCCTATAAACAAAGAGAATAGAGGAGTTGACCACAAAAACATTGCCAGCATTCCTTAGTAAAAAAACCAAGTCAGGATAAAATGTAGGGGATTCAGCCATCATTGGTACCAGCACACATAATTTCAATGTGGGTTAAAAATTCGTTTATATTCGGTTTTAGTGAACAGAAAAATTGGAACTTTAAAAAAAAAAATCCATTCTAACACCATATTTTTTTTTAAACATAGCTTTTTGCTTGTTAAAACTTGAAGACACCGATTCTCTACCAAAGTACAGACTTTAGAGAAGGATCTGGAAAAAAATATTAATTAAAACGGTTTACAGTAAACAACAGCATATAACCGATTATTTTAAGATCAATTAATAGATTTCAATCAAAAGCGATTGTAGGGTCTAATTGAATTCTTATTTTGACTGTCAACAACCTACTACTTTCAGATTTAAAAAAAAAAACCAATTTTAGTGAACTTCGGACATAGTGAACAAAATATTTGAGTCCATAGAGGTTCATTATAACCAGAGTTGACTGTATATGACATGTAAACCTAATTGGGTGCCGCACTAATATGAAAAAAATAAACGTTGAATAAAACTTTTTCCAACTTGGTATAATTTTTTGAAATTGATATTTTGACACCCATCTGACACCTTAGCTTGTGTAGCGTGTCTGCCTACTGAGATAAGGATCTTGGGTTCAATTCCTGGCATGGCAGAAAGATATCATTGGTGAAATGTAGGTTTACCCTTCTACAGTGATAAATTAATGGCCGGTGATTGGATGTTGTGCCTGTCCTACTCTTAAGTTAGTTTATAAGGCATATGAAGCTACTACAGGCTTAGCAAGCTGGTAGTGGAAAATATATATCTTGAATAAAAAATGACTAAGCACACAGACTGCTCCAGTATTAGCTTAGAGAAATAATTTAAGAACTAAGATGAGTTAATTAATAGGAAAGGGGAGAGGAGGGTATCTTCTCTCAGTACATCTGGCTGGGGTTGTATAGAAATTGCTTCCCTACAAATATTTTAAGATATATAAATTTCAACAATATGCTCACCTCTTAAGTAAAATTTAAATAAGCCAATGAAACGGGAAAATTTTTCTTGGAAGTTAAATTAAATTAATAAGAGAGAATTCTCATTTTAGTCTTAGGAAAGTATATAGAAAGTGTCTAAGATTCTGCTTACCCGCCATTATTGAGGTTTGAGGAAAGACAAATCTAGAATACACTATTATTTTTTATTTGTCATTGCTATAAACTCTCTTTAAAAAAGTTAAAGAGAGTGAATAAATACAAACTAATGTTTTAAGATAACATTTTAAGTATCGTCAAATATGAGAAAAAGTTACGTCAAAATTAACGAGCTCCAAGTTAATAAAATTGTTGGCAGCGGTGGGATTCGAACCCACGCCTCCGAGGAGACTGGTGCCTTAAACCAGCGCCTTAGACCGCTCGGCCACGCTACCTATAGATATGAAGTCACAACATAGCTCCTTAAATTTTATACTGATGTAAATAATGATAACTCTTAAGTGTAGTCCACTTCACCTTGGAAAGAGCCTTTTAAAGCAGATAACGAATACATGTAAGGCAGCCAACAAGGAAGTCTAGGGGTAAATCTGATTGATTCGGAACTGGACGGGCCAAGATGCCGGTTAATTAGTACCAGTTTTGAGGGCGTCCACTTGAGCCCAGGGTACTGGGGTTCGGGGACCGTGTATAGATCACCTAGGTGTCAGACAGGCCATGGAGTATTCCTAGCAACACCTTGTTTTGTCACAAGCTTCCGAATATTCTCCAAGCTCTACCATTCTAATATCACTACCAACATCACATTTGTATAGCCATAGTATTACTAATACACCCCTTTAAAAACGAAGTCTAACTTAAATCCCGAACCAATAAAAGTGTACCCAATCACCTTCCCCTTAACCTCAGCCATAGCACATGCTGACAGATTCCAGGTCCACATGTTAAGTAAACAAAAATGGTGGTAACATATCACCCTTACATATCCACATGACCATAATTATTCAAAGGGGTTGGTGAGAATAGAGATTAAAACTCTTCGCTATTACAAATCAAATTAAACATCGACCATAAAAGATGATAAGTAGAGTTGGAATTGAATGAATATTTTTCTTGAAGGAATTTTGGTATAAATTACTTCTAAGGAATGCCATCGATTTGTACTATAAAAGAGTTTTGTTATTGTTACACCCAAATTTTTAAATTCCCTTTTTTCTTCGATAGGTTTCTAGAAATAATATAACGCCACTAATACTCTTTATTGATCGAGAAGATTTGTGAATTTGGTTTTCAATAAATATGAACACAAATTTAAAATATATTTATTTTATTTATTTCACTCACTCTCACAACCACCATAATAGTTTTCTTTACTCCGCATCGGTAAAAATTTGGTCTTAAGCATCCCACTATCAATAGTCACAGGCCCCAGCCTATAACTAAGCAGGCTAGACAAATGCCTAGGGCGCTAACTTTGGAGAGCGCTTGAAAAGATCATATTTTGAAGAGGAAAAATATTTATTTTATTCACACAAGAATTAAAAAATGATGAAATTGCACTATTAATTTTTGTTGCGTTTATACTGTTTGTAAAAATGTGAAATGCGTAAATCACAGTCGATTTCCTAGCATCCACTCATTCTAGTATAGTAATTTGCAAACTGACCCTTATTTACTTTAATTCTCGTCTGTCCATTCCTTGGGGCGTCATCCTCAATGTTGATGTTTCATTCCCACGCTCACTGTCAAGTGTTTCATACATAATCTCTTTTCAATGATAATTCTATGTGTGTTTTAAGTAACTTGTTTCCAAGTTCTAGTCTTTAAATATCAGTAGGAAATTAAGTGGTGCTGAGTTCAAAAAGCGTGCTGCTAAAAAACATAATGGTGAAGTTGAAATATTGAGAAAATTGTCGAAAATATAATATTGTTTACATCGATTCTAATCTCATCAACCACTTTTGTTCACAATGTCCTGTAGCGCTAATCCTACGAGAGCCCTTCGGGGCTGGTATTTGCAGTTTTTTCTATTATGTGTATGTGTTACAAGTCCAGGACGCCAACCACATAAGCCCGGGGCCTGCGGCCAATATATTGAATTGCCGCTGATGGAGATATGGAAGTTTTGATCACGTTAGTTACGCACTATGGGTGTTATTTTTATAATTTATTTCTACTCGTATTCTACGTCAATGTGGTTAGCCTACATGTGCCCAATTAGTTTAACTATGGAGGTAGACTGGCCTAGGGGTAATATGTGGTGCACAAAATTAACCCGTTTTGACTTTACTGAAATATTAAAGGGTGCTGTTGTAGGAAATACAACAGGACTTGTGTCTTTATTAGAATAAATAATACATCTTAATTCAAATTAAAGTTCAATATAAATTGTATGATGATTTTGTTTAGTGAAATAAAATCTTTGGATAAATTTGTAAAAATATAAATAATATATATATATATGTATGTACACTTTATTCTGCGCAACCTGTACACTGTGCAAGATGGAGATAAGGCTTTAAGTATTGTAATGTTAACATAGTATCGAATTGAATGTTTTTTGGACTTTGGTACCTAAACCTAACTATTCGTCATGTTTACTATAAAACATAATAAGCAAAGTCTTAACTCATCTTTGCATTATGATACAGAGAATAGTAAACACTTTATTAGACCATTTGATTTATTGCAACACTTGTCTACTGTCTAGTTGTTCAAAACAAGGGTCAATGATCTCATTTTTGAGAGGTACATACTTAGATTAAGTTGAAAAACACCAATAGTCACTCATCCTAATGCATAGCTTCAAGGATAATCAAGTCAAATTGTTTATCTTGAACAACCGCAAGGTCTTGACCAGAAGGTACATTTTGGGGGCAAGGAGGGTTCTTAATCTCACTTAAGCTCACCTAAGAAATATCCCATTTCGGTGATCGAATGATTTAAGGCGTCACTCTTGCATGAGACTTGACTGCCAATCCCAGTCGGGTGTACTGTGGATGATTTTCTATATATAGTTTCCCACTCTCTCTTTACACAAATAGGGATACACTTTCTTTAATTCAAGCTTCCCAATTCCCAGCACGTTTTGTAGTCAGTACTTATGCGTACAAACCAAGTGGGTAGTACGACACGGTCAAAAATACCTTTTTCTATTTTAATAATAAAGCTAGAACCTACGGGACAGTTTACTTAACTTAGGGTTCCGGGTTGTATTCCATGTACAGCCAAAGAAATGGGTTTCATCTTTAATAGTTATGAATGAACAGCCACTGGTACTGGTGTGGTTGTCCTGTGGGACAAGGAGGCAGTCTAGTTTGGTTTGTAGGAGACAGTGAAGTGTTAAATATTTCGAAATAAATGGCCACAGGAAAGCCGTCACTGTTGGACACTCTTCGAAGTTGTCACACTGTTTAGTGGTATTGTTTCTTACTGCCACAAGGCGATTCTAAAACAGAGTTTTTGCCACTGCACTGATGGCTGACAAATCTTGGGGCCCACCCCCTTGAATGCTCTCGTTGAGTCAAGTCTAGTAGGGACCAGTCCTCCCCTATTATACCCTCCTGCCCCCCTGATCAACTCCCTCCCTGGCATTTTAAAAGAGTGATTTCTTTTAAGGAGAATGTTGCACAAAATGGTGGAATGTGACCGACTGTCTGTCTTTGACAAATGCACATGTATTATTACCGACGCAAAGGTGCAAAATAATATATGACTGGCAGGGTTGGCTTTTCTTCTACGAAAAAACATAATTTGTCTTTTGATTCACTGCATTAGACATACATGAAGAGGCGCTATGTGAAAATCATTCAAGAACAGTGAGGTGATGAAAGATATGATAAAAATTACCAATACAATTTATTGAGGAAATAGACTCACCATCGAAATTTCCGGGCACATTTGGAAGAGTAGGAACCTTCGTAAGGTGATTTATTATTGCATTTTGAAGTAAGGTGTCTTAGTGTTGGGAAATGACTGATAAGATTCGTTGCTCTTAAAAGAGATATTCAGACATTTTTAAGACCTTTAGGGAAGCTAGAATCAGACGAGCTAGCTTACAAACTGTTAGATCCTAAGTTTCTCTTCGAGCTAGCATTCTTTACAGATATCACAAGGCATTCAAATTAGCTACATTTGAAACGCTAGGGAAAGGATGATATTATCCCAACCCTATATGACCATGTGAACGGCTTTAAAAAAAAATGAAATTTTCAAGATAATCCTGGGGAAAAAAACCGTTTGGCTAATTTCCTTTCATGCTTGAAATTATACACAAAAAACTGTGAAATGTCAGTCAGGAAGAATTTAATGCAAGATTTAAAGAGTTTGATTAACGTCAGGGTAGCATTGTACTTTTTAGGAAACCATTAAATGAGAAAATTGAAGACCAATATCCTAGATATCAACTGAAGCTATGTGACTTTCCAACACATTTTTCTCTTAGCACCAAATAAGAGAAAGGCATCAACTTCTTCGAGCTATTATCAAAAAAATAATTTCCCCATCTACGTGATTTTGGAACTAAAATGTCTTCCATGTTTGTAAGTACTTATCTCTGTGAAAGTTCCTTCTCAAATATGAAAAATATAATATATAAAGTCACGTTATAGAAGTTCTCTCTCAGATGACTCTTTGATGCATTTGCTAAGGTCTGCCTATACAAATGTCACAGTGTATATACCAGCATATGTAGCAGAAACAGATCAACCACAACATACCCATTAAAGACAATTAGGCATAATATAATGTGCAAATTTTGTTTCCAAATGGTGTTAGTGTATGTTTTTTCTAATTGGTATCTAATTACAATTAATCTTGACTTAATATTCATATACTCATTATTAACCTTAAATAGCCATATATTTTCACTTAGGTCTTAGGTCGTATCAATTATCAAAATAATTACAAAATATGAATTTGATTAGATTAGAAAGTTCAAAGCCATTAATCTCAAACTAAACAAAATATCTTAGTAAATAAGTAACGGATTTTTTGTTTAAGAGTATCAAATTAAAAAACGTTGTTGATGCCCCATAGGCCTAATTTTCACGATGTGGCTCACACACTGTTTATGAATATAAAATGAGGCCTTAACTAACTTTATGTTGGAAAGCCCTGCTGTAGAAAATGGTCTGAATGATACAGCAGACACATCTACCACATCTGCCTATTTAGGGTCCTGCATTGTTGATGATCAAGAAATTGGCACATTCGAGGTCTCCCTCCTGGCTTAAGCTTCAACTTTCTCAAGGCCATAGAAGAATATCTCGATAATGCCGTGGACAGCTCTACCAGATTTGTAAATTAGGAGTTCTGTAACTTTGATGATCGGGACAGCAGCACACTCATTGTATAATCATATACAGGGAGGGTTTACTCATAGGCCTAGTAGGCACGTTCCTAAGGCGGCAGATTTTAGGGGCGGCAAATTTTGGATGACGAAAGAAAATTCATATTTTTTTCTGGTAGTTAAAACAATTTTATGTCTTCATCGTGTGTGTGATCGTTGTGGTTTGCTGTATCTGCGTACCATCATGACAGAGGATCGCCTTAATTCACTGACAATCGTCTTAATTGAAGGTCACTTATTGGATCAATATGGCACCATCGACCAGTTCGCTCATCAGAAATTGAGGCGAGAGATATTATAGACTATTCTTGTTGTGTACATGGTAATATTTTATCTGTAATAACATGTTCTACAGCAGATATTCCCAAGCAGTGAGAGCCGGCCCTTGGGAGGTGACAGTATTGGCCAGGGGAGCCACGTACCTCACCGATAAGGAAGAATGCTTTTAGTTTTTTAATTACAAACAAAATCCACTATTAACGTAGTAGACCCAACAAAGACACTTAACTGCACGTACAGTGTTTATGAATCATGCACTACCTCTAGCAAAATATGAAGTTACTACAGCAGTCATGGTACTGTAAATTCCCGCTAGATAGTGCTCAAGCCAATCGTTCGCCTGACTCTAGGCTGGGTGTGAGTGGTGGTAGTAGGAGAGCTAATGCTTAGGACGCTAGGTTAACTAACAACTCTGGTAGTAATGTTATCATTCGAAATTTGTATAGTAGTGGTATAATAGTCACTGGTTCGTTACTGTGTGCGTTTACTTAATAATGGAAATGTTTTAAAATACCAATAAAAAACATGAAGTGGAAGACATGTTGCCTGCCTCTACGGACGGACTGAAAAGGAAATGTAGGAAATATATTATAGTTACCTAGATTATGGTTTCACAAACACTAGTGTGGGTAATCAAGAGCATACTCAGTGTGGCCTTTGCCTGAAAGTGTTGGCTGCTGACAGTATGCTTCCAAGTAAAGTTAAAAGTAATTTGGAAACAGTTCACAGTGGCTTGATAAGTAAACCCCGTGATTATTTTCCCAAAAGTTAAAATAAATGAATGAACAGAAAGCTACTTTTTCTAAACAAGCTACGATCCCCACCAAAGTCTTTTTCAACCTACAAAGTTACATTGCATTGCGCAATGAAAAAAACACCATATTAGTGCAGAACTGATTACCAGCTGCTGTGATATGGAAACGGCTATGATTGGAGAGTCTGCTGCTAAGAAACTCTTTAACATACCTTTGCCAAATAATACAATCAGTTGTAGAATACATTACATGGCTGACAATATAAACGAGAATTTGATAGAAAAACTAAAAGTCAAGGATTTCAATATTCAACTGGATGAAGCAACTGACAGCAACAACGATGCCCATTTGATTTATTATAGCATCATAGATGCAGACAATAAATGTGTCGAGGATCTGTTATTCTGTCAATCTATTACATTAGTACGAAAGCCACGGATTTGTTTCATATCCTCGATACTTTACTAAAAGAAAACAATATTGACTGGACAAAATTTGTTGTTGTGAATACCGATTGTGGTCGATTAATGTCAAGTCGTATATGGCGGACTACAATCTCTCATACAGAACAAAGCTCATGATTTTGGACGTACTGCATTATTCATAGTGAAGCCCTCACAACCAAGCACGTATATGCTGCTTTAAATGAGATTTTAGAAACCATTATCACAGTTGCAAACTTCATCAAAGCACGACAGTAAATTACAGAAATTTTTTTCAAATAGGTGTATTGTTATGAGGGCTCAGCACATTTCTTTGCTCTACTATTGCAACTCTCGCTGGATTTCCCGTGGGAATGTTCTGGCACTGGTATATGAACTGAGAAAGGAACTGTATTCATACCTGCTTGAAAAAATCATGCCAGTACTACTAATTTCCTTGATTAAATTTAATTTTAAAATTATTTTCATACAAGTTTATTTACTGTTTTAGTAATTTTTAAATCTCATTTAAAAAATATTGCTGTCATATGCATGAAATATGAATAAAGCACGACATTTAGTGACATATTCCTCACACGTAATATTATTTGGCTCAGGGTAGGGATCATAAAAATTTCGAGAGGTCAAAGGAGTCGTGGACCCAAAAAGTTTGTGAACCTCTTTTCTACAGTCTACTAATGTAGACTTTATATTGATAAATTATATAATATTTGAATTTGTGTGTTGTGATAGTGTAAGAGTATTTATTTCAATTGTTTAAGTCTTTGCTTGGATTCATACTTCTTTTAAAACCTCACTATAATAAATAATCAAATAATGTAAGCACTTGTAACGTTTCCCGTCCCATAGATCTCTCCTCCGATATTTAGCCTGGCCCACTAAATAAATTAGTTGTTTATTGTGGAAGCATGCCCACAGTAATCGGATACGTCCTGGGGTGCGTGGACGTTAATGGCGCCTACTTACGCCACGTAGCGCTACAGTACATCCGACAGCGCTAAGAACTATCCGTAGCTTACGAGAGAACTTGAGCGGTGAACTGTGGTTGAGATATATGAGAAGAGTTTGAGTCAGTGTTTTGTGGTACGGATTCGTGTGTGTACGTGTGTTGGACTTGAACGCCTGGGTTGTGAGACCCTCTGTCTCAGTGAGGAGGATTTGGAGCGAAGTTTTGTGGCAGAGGTAAGGTAGACCCATTCATATTAATTAATCCTTATCTTATGTACTGTCTATTTCAACTTTCAGTGTGGTTGTATTTTGGTAATGTTTACAGAGTTTCACCCGTTCTAATGGGATAGTTGTGAAATAATTGGCCGGTCGGGAAGGGAGAAAACTACTTGGCGTGAGGCTGGGTTAATATTAAAACTCCCCTTCACTGATTAAGTTAAGGGTTAATTAGGTTAATGACATTCTTTCTAAAAGGTAATATGTTACTAATTGGTGTCTGAAATGGACAGCTATGTGGTAATGTTTTGAGGATCAATTTATGTGATGTCAACTATTTGGATTTTCACTCGGTAATTACTATAGAATATGATTAGATTGATCACTTATAATTTTTTTTTCTAATTGCACTATTGGTATGATAAATACATAATGTGTCAGAACATTTTTATGTACATGTTATTGTATGCAGCGAGGGGTTATAGTTATGTAAATAATATATTTATGTTATATACTTAAGCTTGGTTCCACGTGAAGTGTATGGTTACGCGCAGGACTCGCAGAGACCGCTAAGTGCTATATTTGTGTTGTTTTTTTTTCTCGCAAAGACGATGGTATTTGAATATGGACTTTAGATGGCACTATTTTATAAAGTGACTGTTGTGCCTATTGTAGAGTAGCGTTAGGTTTAGTTGAGATGTGCACTTTACTTAATTTTTTCTTGCAGTGGCCACTCGCAGCTCCCAATGTTTATAGTTCCTGAAGTATGTGTAAAGTCAATAAATTGTTTTCCGTGATAAAATTTGTAAAGTAGTTTACTATTTATTTTAAACTAACCTATTAATGTTTCGACTTATATTTTCACTATTTAAATAATTATATGCTTCACACATTCCATTCATGCTTATAACTTGAATCTATT
Organism: Timema cristinae; assembly: GCA_039000515.1. Lineage (NCBI taxonomy): Eukaryota > Metazoa > Arthropoda > Insecta > Phasmatodea > Timematidae > Timema > Timema cristinae. The sequence continues at coordinate 46,085,951 of JBCFYV010000012.1, forward strand.
GTCTAATGAAATTAAGATTAAGGCTTAACCAAACATTTAATTGGAAATATTTTAACCAAAGTAATGTGTGAATTTAAATTTGAGATAAGGAATATTTTTTTAGCCCGATTTTGTCTGTGTGTAAGCCCTCCTGGCTTATTGAACAATGTTTTGTTAACTATTATAGTGACCCTAGGAACCCATTTTCCGGGGTTGGCATAACCCTCATCTATATTAGGAATTACCAGGTATGGCAGATGTGATCATGGTAAACCCATGAAGTCTATGGGTTTAATGGGGTGTGTCGTTGCCTTCCAAGCAGTTGATCCCTGACCGAGAGGTCCCTTATTTGTCCGGGTCTACCTTAATAGGGGGAGTATTGATCTTCATATCTACATCTGGTGACTGAACGAATTTCCTCGTTAATGTTCATACTCACTATCGCCAACGAGGTGGCGCCCAACAATCAACATTCTCCTGGGTCGACCTTGAATGTAGGGTGACCCTTGCCAATATCTCTATGACCACGCCCTTCTCCACTTATGCGACGCGGGAGGTGACACACTATTTATCTGTCACTTCACAGATAATACTTGTACGTATGGTATATGTGTGTCGGTGTATGAAGGTTGGTAGGGGAGAACAGGGATTTAGAAAGTTATAAATTAAGGTAGGAAAAGTGGGCCTCAAATTATCTAGTGCCTATGGGCGGAAGATTTGTAAATCCACACCTGATCATATACGAGTATAATAAACAAAATCCTCTCCATGCCCTTTATACAGCCCCCTACAATGGAGGGAGTAAACTGATGGTAAGTTAGGCTTTATTTTGAGGAGAGGTATCTTCCTGAAAGATTTGTGATGGGTTAAGAGCCGCACCTTCTGTAGACAAGTTGAGATTCATCTGATTAGCCTCCCTAGGTTAGCTCCTTATGCATAAGAATAAATAAAAAAAATCTGAATGTTCTATTGTGTGTTTTTATTAGGACCCAGTCCTAGCAACTATTCAATTATAGACCTGCAGTCCAAACTCCTTCGAGTGGTGTAGACGGTTCCATAGTGAAATTGCGTCTTGATAGTCTGATTGTTGGTTGTAGTTATGCTGAGACTATTCTTTCTTTGAGCAGATAATAAGTAATTATACGCGCGTACATTGATAATAGTTATTAATCATACGTACACAGCATTCAATCATATTTCATTAATCTATATCACATTCTGGCAAAACATTTGATCACCATTCATTTATTGAAAATATACACGTAATTTGGTCATTGATCAAAACTTTTCTTTATAAGTTACCTTCTTGTCATTTAATAATTTATATATGCCATGATTCATACTTAAACAACATTTGATCTTGGAACTAAACCCTGCTACATAACTGGACTTGATAATGCCTATGAATATTACTTACATAACATTTTATTAGGCATAAAAGTAATGCTTCATGCTTGAACATCGTATATTCATTTATAGAAAACATGCTTCATACTTTGATAACATCATATCATTGACCCTAGCTATGCATTATACGTAGTCAACATTTGATAGATTATCTGGACTAATCATGACATCCACATAGCATTTGATCGTCGATGCATCGTTCATGGATAACATTTTATCCTTGATAGAATCCTTTCTTCATGCATAGATAACATTTGTCCATTGCCCAGAGCCTTGCATTATAGTTATACAATAGTATATCATTGTTCAGGAGCATGCATGATACTTACATGATATTTGAACATTGATCAGATATGTGTTTCATGCTTGGACAACATTTTATCATTGATCACAACCTTGCATCATACTTAAAGTTGATCGTACCTATGTATGATACTTACATACCATTTGATGATCGAGAAAAGGGCTTACTTAACATTTTAAAGCCTGTGATATAAATACGTGTTGTGTACAGCATGTACAAGCAATATTGTTCTCAGAAACCCTGCATGTTCCTCAGGCGCATATCAAATGCTGTGTATAGAATGAGTATTTATATGCAGGGTGATTTTAGTATTGTGTTGATTTTTAACTTATTTGTAGTAACATTTTACGTAGGTAAATTGAATAGTTGAATTCAAGTGCTCAAGACAATAAATGTTTAAAGATCAACTTTTGATCAAAAAAGGAAATTGAAATCATCAGTTAGGGCATGTCCTGAATTCTGTATAGAACAAACAGAAAGCAAGAAAAATAAAACTCAAGTTTTCAAATTGCAGCTCATTTTCAAATATGCATACAAAAAACAGACTGGATTTTTGGCTGTGAAGTGGAAAAATCTTTGTGTGGTTTCCCGGGAATTTGTAAACTTTTGAGGACAATGAACATGCATACGTATATATTTATGCACATTAATAACACAGCTGAACACTATCAATATTTTATGGATGCATAAATGCTCAAGCATGCATTTTTTCAACTCAGTTGTCAGAATGAGAAAATAATATAGGCAATGAACATTGTATCCTCTTTGCTTGTGTTATTGGCTACCTGCAGTTTGGTTATCATAGTAACACTATTTGGAAATGATTGGTTACTATAGTGACACTATTTGGAAATGTTTGTTGGCCATAGTGACGATATTTTTATGTATTTTATTATGATAGGTGGTCACAATGTTCAGAAATATTTGGTCACCAGTGAGATGCTGGCTTGCAATATTTAATTGCATGCTATTTAGTTTACCATTGTCACATTAGTTGCCATTGTTTGGTTACCATAGTAAAGCTAGTTGGATGTTTTTGATTACTATAGTAATTAATTACACAGCTTAAGATATAGGACCAAATTATAGGCTTAATTAATATTCTGTGAAAACAACTTGACTGAAAGATGTCAATTTAAGGTCATTGATAACTTGAATTTTTAAATTGTTTTACTGTGTCTCATATTTATGAAATGTAGACATTTTGTTTAAATGGAGTGTTAATAATGTCCCGCTATGGTGGATGTGTGGCCTAATGCGCTAATATTGTGTTGGACTAGACTGCCAAAGACAGAGAAACGGGGATTTGATCCTGGTCAGGTGCACTGAGGATGATTTTCCACTCTCCTGTGCAAATGTGGGTGCACTTACTCTCAATTAAACCCTACCAATGCCTAAACCATTAGTGTAATTAGTACAATGGCATATAACCGAAACGGGTAGTAAGATGGTATGCTAAAAAAAACTAATTATTATGTTTCATAAACTATAATGTGATGGTTATCCACAGGATCAGTCCAAATTGAAATAATAGTTAACAGTAGCCTAGTTCTCTCTTACTGTGATGCATGATGAATATGATTAAATAAACATGAAAATAAAGGTTAGCTTGTACCCAAAGCAACACATACCTAAATTAAATTTGTTCAAAAACTGTTGTTATTGTTATTATTTAATAATAAATTTTACCCTTCTATATATGGTTAGGTGACTATTTATCCTTGATTCTAAGGGACAGTTCCCAAAATAAGAGTTTATGTCCCGGAGTGATTTTGTTCCCGATTTGTTAAATAAATTAATGCAATTTGAAATAATTTATTATTATATATAAATGTTTTAATCAAGTCGGGTACTAAAAAGTTCAAGTATAAAATCTAGCGATATTGCATATAATTATAATAGCTAGGCCTAGTGACTAGTATTTACACTCATTCTGACTTTTTTTCTTAACTTTTGACTGTCTGTTGGCTAGCTCATTACTTTAAAGTAAACATCTTATCACTTTTATTGTACTGTATACATCACTACATTTCACATGAACCTAATTTTAATGGCTCTGTTCAATAATACAAATAGCCTATAATAAACATGATTACAGGGTATAAATTAAAATTTAAATGGAAACTATTTTCTCATGCTACCAACAGTGATTTTATAATGGTTGTTCCCAAAAATTTCAAGAAAAATGTCACTTTATTAAAAGGTTAGGCACAAATAATTCTTGACTTCACGTGTCCTCCAAAATAACATTATGGCATAGGCCTACACATTATCTACCTATTAGTTTAAACACATAAGTTCTTAGTGTTAGTACACCAACAGTAGTTAACTCATTGGAAAATTTTGCACGATATTTTAAAAATAATGTATGGTGTCGGTGAATATTTTATAAGAAGTTACATTCAAACTAATGCTATTTCACTGAAGTATGGGTAACTAAGAGTCATTAGACCAGAGTTCCTCTGGAAAGAGAATGGAAAACCACAATCATATTAGATGCTAGCTATAGTCACCTTTGTTCAATGTTTGTTACTATATGGTTGTTTTATCTCATTTCTAAAAATTCTTTAAGGTGTATCTAAGATATTAATTCTATTTATTTATCTTGCTCGAACAAGTATCTAAACACGAAATTAAGATGATTATTATTGAATTCAAGTCGGCAACAACCACACAAAGCATAGTTACCACAAAGAACCTAAGATAATAAAAGACAAAGATGTTAAATGTGTTTGACATGTTGTTTACATTGTCATTTGTAAAAGTGAACTTACAAGGCAAGAGCTAACATCCAACTTTGAAAGAATATATTTTATAAAAAGGAGAATCAAATTGCTACTAAGAAACTAAACAATGCACTATAATATTAAAATGTATTTATTTTAATACTTTAAAAGATACAAAATATAGTTATCACACACACACATATATATATATATATATAAATATATATAATATATATATATAAAAAGGTACATCTTGTATTATAGAATTAGGATAATATGCATGGACTTTTAATAAATGTAATACTACCTGTGTGTATAACCTTAACAGGTATTAAGAAGTACAGTACTAAAAGAAAACACTACCTACATCTCATGTACAAAATTTGGAAGGTTGATGTACACGAAAAGTAAGGTAATCTTGTCAAATATGAGTGATACTTTGCTTTCAGGTTGGTTTCCTTCACTATCAATTACTTTACAGTATTGTACAGTGTTTCTACACTGTCTTATCATACATTTCAAAGCCATTAGGCACTAATTCATTTTATTAATATTACATTCTAAAATATTAATCTATCATTTTTTTATATAATCACAATTTTTCACCTAACCAACATGGTTTAGTAAAGCCAGTTTATAAAGTACAAAAATTATATACATATATATTATTAATCCACAAACTAATCATATCTATAAAAATATTACTTTTAAAGTCTTAAATAAAGGCACCAAAATGACTAGTTTCATGAATATCCATGAAGTGAATGTATTTCTAAATAGTTTACCAAAGAGAACTGACCATACTTACCAAATTTAAAAGAAGATTTATAGGTACTATTTTTACCAGTTTAATATTTTGAAAAAATAGTTTCAGTCGATAATCAATTGGAGCAAAATAAAGGCTTCATATTTACCAAAATTGGCACTTTGTCTTTAGGCCTAATGTTACCTATATATTAATACTTAATGTCTAGGCACTTTAATATTTTGATAAAAATCACTAAGCTATATGTTAACCCTAAATAAACATCTTTGACATCTATTAATTAATAGATATCCATTAGTGTTTCTAACAAATTGTGTTTCAGAAACATTTATACTGCCAATTTATCAAAGGTCATACAATAAACTCTTTAAGATAAGTGGATACTACTTTTAATTAATATATTTGAATGTGTTCCAGAAACATAAATTATAATCAGAGTATTGTTACAAATATTAAAAATATTTCAGGTCTTTGCATGCCAAATGCGATATTAGTTGATCATGACCAGTTTAACAAGAGTGATATGGGATATATTATCAGATTATAAGCAGTATTCCTAGCAATAGTCATGTTGATGAAATAGAGGATTATAAAGTGTGTCATTGATGAGGTCAGAGGCAGAGTCTCTTTTGTTTAGGAATGTCAGTTATAAATATAACAAATGTAAGTTAGTTTTAAATCTTAAACTTAATGATACTACACTATATTCGACAGTTGACATTAAGAACCAGTTATATCAATACCGGTACTGCACAAGCAACGCCCTCCAAGATCTCTTGCTATCACATTTTCAATTCATTCTAATTTTATCGGCAGCTGATTGGCTTTTGGTAAAGTTAACAAACTTGGTAAATACAAGAGTCTTATTCAATATAAAAATATAAATATACAACCAATGAATAACTGAAGTTTAGACTAGTTACAAAGTTTGCAAGGTTCCTTTGATTAACAAATTATACTTGAATGAGTGGAAGTTAGTTAATTAAAACCTTGATGTGTAACAATTATAGTGTAACAAAGGTGAGTATGGAAGACTTAGATATATATGACTAGATTAAAGATAAAATTAAAATAAAAATTATTATGACATTATAAAAGTAAGACTATCTTACATAAAATACATATAACAAATAACATTTTAAAATAATAAATTAAAACATAATAGTTTAAGTCAATAGATGAGTAAGAAAATGTAAATTGATAATATTTTGGTTGCTAATTTGTTGGATGTTAAAGATTGGAGAATAAATTATAAAATTGAAGTTTATATTTTTTAATACTGAATTCAGGCTTATCTGATTTGAATGCCCTTGTTCCTTTTTTTCTTTCCAAGCTGGTATGTATTAGCTCAAAGTTGCGACATGTTTCGGCGTAACAAATGACGCCATCATCAGGCTATAGAATAAAAATCAAAACAAGTTATGGCACAATCCAGTGTGAATTATTAGACATGAAAATTTTACTGTGCAAAAGTTAATTATGAACAGAATATGAAGGAAATAAACTAAAGAAATAAATAGCATATTTTCTTTCTTTAGTTTATTTCCTTCATATTCTGTTCATAATTAACTTTTGCACAGTAAAATTTTCATGTCTAATAATTCACACTGGATTGTGCCATAACTTGTTTTGATTTTTATTCTATAGCCTGATGATGGCGTCATTTGTTACGCCGAAACATGTCGCAACTTTGAGCTAATTCATACCAGCTTGGAAAGAAAAAAAGGAACAAGGGCATTCAAATCAGATAAGCCTGAATTCAGTATTAAAAAATATAAACTTCAATTTTATAATTTATTCTCCAATCTTTAACATCCAACAAATTAGCAACCAAAATATTATCAATTTACATTTTCTTACTCATCTATTGACTTAAACTATTATGTTTTAATTTATTATTTTAAAATGTTATTTGTTATATGTATTTTATGTAAGATAGTCTTACTTTTATAATGTCATAATAATTTTTATTTTTATTTTATCTTAATCTAGTCATATATATCTAAGTCTTCCATACCCACCTTTGTTACACTATAATTGTTACACATCAAGGTTTTAATTAACTAACTTCCACTCATTCAAGTATAATTTGTTAATCAAAGGAACCTTGCAAACTTTGTAACTAGTCTAAACTTCAGTTATTCATTGGTTGTATATTTATATTTTTATATTGAATTCGACTCTTGTATTGATAATTCGTTTCCTTACTACATTACACCATGTTTTTCATGAAACTTGGTAAATGATTATATTTTGTTCCCGCTAACACCCCCACCTATTATAGCTTAAAATAAACATATTCTGACAAAAAAAAATTACATATTATGTAGTCTTGTTTTATTATATTTACTTTACAGGCCAGACTTCATCTTCATGGATATGTTACACAAGTGTAGTAGGTATTGTACACTATCTAGAAAACTGCTGTCATCTCCACCCAAAAATGCTTGATTTTTATTTTATCACATTTCATTGCTTGTCCTATTAGCAGACAGTTACCAACAATTTGGACTATATTTAAATCTCTTAACAAAACACTCTGGCTACAGTTGGCAATGAGTCTAGACGCTTTTGAAAAACTACATTACCAAGTTTGTTCTTAATTTGCGATTTCAATTATGCGCCTTTTTTTTAATGGCAAAAAAAGGCTCTGATTTCACTGGTCCTTGTAACAAGTATTATTGGTTTTCCAAACAACACTGACAAATGGTACCTGTATGGCTGTTTTTTCCCGCAGCCAGTGAAATGTAAAATTATTTTAGCAAAATAATCAATTAATTTGAAGGGTTTGGGAACACCGCTCATAAACAATATATTGGTGGTGTGATTAATTGTAAGTTCTGTAAATAGGCTACAAGGCGATATTACATCCAATATTTGTAAACTTTGAATCACCTTGTCAGGAGCTGCGGCCCTGAATGGTGACTTGATATGTTATTTCCTCTCGTAGACGAAATAAGGCATAAAATGATTTTTGGCTTTCAAACATGAGGCAAACTTTGACTACTAATGTAGTTTCATATGTTTAGAGGCTAAACATTAAGTGGTTTATCAATAAGTTTGTTTGAACTGTGTGGTCAAAAATATTTTTCTATTTTGTTTTTTGTTTTCAATCAGTAAAAATAGTAGTATTAAACTGTGATAAATATTATTTATTATTGAGTAAATGCATTGAAAAAAATCAATTTGGTATTGAAAGTACCTTCTAAATACCAATTAAATGTTAAGAGTTAACTTCAATGAACCATTAGTCAATCTGCCATTGGAAAGTGTCATGTCAAAGCTACCACATAGCTACAATGAGAACTCTCTTTCTTCTTAAATGTATTCTCCCTTATCCCTTTCTTTCACTATTAACTCCCTTTCTTTCTGTATACAATGATATTGTAGCTGTAAAGAAATTCCTAGGTCTTTCAATCTGTTTCAATAAAATAAAATCTTATTTTAAATATCGGAAATCCCACTTTTGGGCAAGAATTAGTTTCATGTTGTCATGACAGAAGTGTCTGCCCGTGTTGAGGTTGTGAAGTGAGAGGATTTCCTCCAAAGAACAATGATCTCTGTAACCCACAAGACTATGCAGGACATCGATAAAGCTGAGGTAGTATAGAGTGCTGGAATGTAGGTAATATTGGTGTCACGTACAAAACCTGAAACAGGCATTATGAAATTACTCACTAATATTGAACATCCGACTGTTAACATTTGACCATTTGGCTCTTCTATATATACCTCGCATGTATGTTTTATATACATGGCCATTGAGTGCTATGATGAGAATAATTCACATAAAAAGTGTAATCAAGTTTTGCTTACTTTGGCACCATGACACACTACAATGCTTCTTTAAGAAAATATTGCTACAAATAAATATTTTCCTCTTGTGTCAGTTGAATCTATTATCTAGTTTCATAATAGTTGTAGTTACAAAATCCTCTGCTTTATATTTAGGCTTAATATATATTAAAGAAAGTTCCTTTGAACTATAAAATCCTGAAATGAACTAAATTTGAAAATTCTAAATTATTTATTTGAGTGTTAGAAAAAGAATTGAAATTATATTTGATTTTGTTTCATACCAAAATAATTTTATGACAAACCTAACAACCAACCTTGAACATATAATCAGAATTTGGGAAGGATGGAGGGAAGATACCAATATTTTATAAAAAATATTTTTGACCTTGGGAGATAGGGGTAATAATAACTCCACTTGCCCCACTCTACTGTAAAGGACTATATAAAACAAATAAAATATTTATGTGCTGATAAATTTTAAAATTCCCAGAAAATAGATTTTAAGCAAACTAAATGTTAAAATCAACTAATCTGGCAAATCTTAACCATAAACTGATGCAAATAAAAAAAGTTCAATAGATAGTTTCATGGGTTTTTTTTCAAGTGTGTTGCACAAGCCACTTCATGTTTTATCTATTACTCTTCTTCAGAGCATAGTATTCATAAAATGGGTTGTCTTCAGGAGTGGACTGGCCATTTGGCAATTCAGGCCGCTGCTAATGTGGGCCTATGGGCCATTGATGCAGATCAGAATTTTGTTGAATTTCATTTGATTTATCGATTTTAAAATGTCATTTAATGCTGTATAAAATATAATACTAAGCCTAGCAAGATATCAATTTTGTTTCTAGGATTGTGTGTAAAAAAACAAAAAGAGGTGTTAAATACACAAATCACGATACTGGCGCTTATAGTAAAAGTAGTATCCAATTTGTACAGTTGGTGGTAAGTTATGATGGGCTACATTACATTCAGACAGTAAGTCATTGTATGCAGAAGCGCTTTCCTGACTCAATATTATGTTAGTGACAACTCCTTTAATTGTCTCAACAGTGGTCATTCTTTGTTATTTTGTCTTACTTGTATTACATATTTGGTATTCTTCTCTATTATTAAGATTTTCTGGTGCATTAAGGATACATTGCTATTATATTAATGAGATAAGCTCTAATTTCATTGTGCATGCAATTAATAAGTCCAACATATGTTGAAAATAAGTGACATTTTACAGGTATCAAGAAAAATTTATATTGATGTATAAATCACAAACAAGTCATGCTTCGCATGTAAAACTGGAGTATCTTTTGTTACCTTATTCTACAATGATATAATTTACCTACTGATGCTTATATTATAATCAATCTAGCTTATAAATACATGTTAACACAATATTTTACACAAGTTTCTTGAAAAAGAAGCTTTACCAGAGTGAAATTTATAAAAAGCTACTTTTACAGGCTCCAGCGATAATTTTGTATTGTTAATGTTAATGGCAACCGAAAAAGACAAAATGATGAACTTTGATTTGGTTAAAATAATTAATAAAATTGCAGGAACAAACGAACAATTGAAAACTAGACTGATCTCATTATAGAATAAAACGAATAAGTGTTTTTTTATGATCATGATTTGTGTTAGTATTAATTACTAATTAATCATACACTAGATAATATTTTACTTTACTAATTTATTAATATAATTATTTTAAAGTTGAGAATTTCTCAGTTTGCTGCATTTTAATGTATGTTCCCTGTTTTTAAGAATTTCAACACCTCACAGTAGTTAGTGAAAGTTCCAGAGCTTAATTCTTGTCTCAGTCCGCTCCTGGTTATACTTAATGATGTCAAAAAAACATCTAAATACTCAGCCATTGTGCATCTTTGTATTTTCTTCAATAAATCCTAGTCATTCACTGAGTTTACTCAAAAAACCAAGAGCAATACTAGCCTCTTTTAGACTGATGAGCTATTGATAAAGAATAAGGATTAAAAATTATATAAAATCCATTTCTTGCTCTAAACAAAAATAATTTAATCAAGTCACTATAAAATATAATTATTGTGTTACAGTTATTAAATAAATCCATATCAAAACTATATTAGGGCTCAACAAATAACATGTGCCAGACAATCATAAAACTTAATCCATCTAAAAAATAATGATTTTTACTTCATGTTAGTATTTATTTATTTTTATTGTTATTGTTATTTTGAAAATATAAGCTTAACAAATATTTATTCACTCAAATGTTTATTCCTGGCAGAAAATTCTAGACACCGGTTTCTTTATTGATCAGATGTCACAACGGGTGACTGTTAACAAAATAATTCCCCCTCCCAACAATTATTTTTATTTTTCTCCAGTAGCTCCCCCTCCCCCCTTGTTGAACATTACAATGAAAACTAAAAAAACATAGATCAGGATATCTTGTGAATACCTATTTAATGCAAACGATAGATTACACTGTCAAAATCCTTCAATTTCTAGCCTTATCTGGAAGTATGCAAACAAAAAAGGTTGAATATAGCTCTGTTTTAGACTGTATACATTGTATAGTAATTCTATGGCTTGGGTGTGTTGAGATTTTATTCATAATATTGTGATATTTTGTAAATAGGTGATTCAAAGAACATACAATATCCCTTCACTAAAAGCTCAGTAGAAAAGAAGTTTCTTTCCTTTGGTATTCCTACTTAATTTAAGATCCTTAATAGAGACTTCTGTGTATGCATTTTCTGATTGGGTACACTTAATGAGTAATTATCGACTATGAATTATTTATATATATATGCCAATTTAGTGTCAAATTAGATTTCTATAATTATTTTGAGTCAAACATGTTTCTTAAGACATGTGAGATGTGTCCTCCCCTTGGAACTCGTCATGAACCACCACTGATTTCAAGATAAGAAAACTTGCCTATGAGGGGACCCAGCACAAGGGAGATTAACCCGTTATTGACCATGAGCAATCCTGAGGCTGCCGGCAATCTCTCCAGCGGGACGTAGTTGGGTATGATGAGGGCCTGGAAGACAGCCTTAATCCCCTTAGACAAGCCTAACAGCACGGAGATGGCCAGTACCAGGTGGTAGTGGGTGCTCAGGTGGGCCAACACTGAAACACCAACATCAATGCTCACACAACAATACTGTGTGTTTTAAAGTGTAAGCTATGTATGAAATCCAATTAATCCTTTTAGAACAGTGGCTATATATGGAATCAAATGAATCCTTTTAGAACCGTGGCTACTACTATAGAAGGTGTACCATAACATGTGGGACCCACTTCAGTGGTGGACAGGAGAGACAAAAATAATGAAAAACGTTCATAAATAATTAATTATAAACATGAGTCCCATTTGTCTTAGTTTCAGAGTTAAAGTCATGTTTATACTTCGGTACCATGAAGCCGCTTAACATTATAGGAATCGTAATTATAATAATAGAATTCAATGTAAAGTTAAGAATAGTTACAATGTAGGATAGAAAATATGTTTTAAATGGTACTGAGTCAATTGAGAATTAAGATATGAATGCTTTCTTTAATATCTAAGAAGCTATCAATATTGACAAAATTAGTCAAAATCACAATATAACAAATTAATAAATAGAATTATGATATTAAAAGTGATGTAAAAGCAATGATTTGAATGTAGGATAGATAAATGATATTATGTTATTAAAATGGCTATTTTCAATAAAAAAATTATTTAATTAATATCTACAGTCAAATTCAGATATGAATAAACTTTTTTGGTGGATATAAAAGCTACTAAAACAATTTTCATATTATATTCACATAACTAATTATGTGATCTGCAGCTATTATTACTGATAGGTAACATAATAATAATATAGTAAAATTTTATCAGTTTTTACGAATTGTATCTTCTTAAAGGTTCTTCCTACCATAATTAAGGGGGTCGGATCAAAAATATGATAACCCTCATTTGACAACAAAATATGTTAGCAAGGATTTCTGGTCGCATACCACTTGAACTACTAGTTGATTTTATTGTCAATCAAGACCTTGAGGATAACTAATATCCATGAGTATTTACTTATTTATCATAGCAGGATTTTATAGACATTTAAGTAGTGAAAATATCCTATCTAAATCAATTAGGGTTACCATGTTTTTGCCCCAAACCCCTCAATTCTACTGTACACTAAATTTACACTGAAAAATTACCCTATGGCTTTATACTATAATCTACACCAGGCATGTCAAACTCACGGCCCTATCCATTATTTTGTGCACCATTGTACAATGCAACCCTTTTTTTTTAATATATAAACGTCGAGTAAAACATACTTTGTAATGTAGGCCTAGTATTCAGCAATTTAAGAACATTTTGGATTTGCTCGACCACTTATGTCCAATGTTTATTTTTTTAGACAGTACATATGTTAACAGTTGTTTACTCACATTAAATAAAACCAAATACTCAAGAGATCTTGGATTACAAACAAACATTTGTCAACAATTATAAAAATGGCTTTAGCATAAGATTTAAAGGCTAAAATTGTACCACCATTGTTGCAACATTAACTTCATAGTTGCAAATAATAGGTTTCAAAATTTGGGTAAATAAATGGTAGCATGCACTACACAACTTTTTCTTTTATCTAAAGAGTACAGACATTTCCTAAACTAAATTTGTGAACTGAAATAATAGACATTGTTGCAGAAACATGATGGCAATAAAGAGCATTCCAGCAAAGGACATAAATGAAACAATATACAATCAAGAACCATTGATAAAAGAGGAACACATTGGCCATCAAAGAGCATAACAATCAATTTTATTTTCAAAGACCTGAATTAAAAATATATAGGTATTTGCAGCTCAAATACTATTGTGTTTATAACAATATATTTTAGCTAAAAGATTTTTATTTTAAATAGTACTATAACTTAACAATGATAAGCTATTTTGTATATCATATAGCCTATTTGTGGACATATGGTCAAAATTGGAAATTTTTGCCTTAAAGTAATTTTCATGGATAAATGATAGCTACCATTTTGTTTGTTAGGTTGGACAGTGCCTAGATACAAAATGTAATCAAATTTATCTATGCAAATTTGGAGAAATTTGATTTTTTTCTCTTTTGGACCTTCAGTAAACTACCCTTAATTATAGGGGCAGATATTAAATTCCTAAAACTACTCAGGGGGGCAGGTGTGAGCCTAATGAAAATTCTAGATACCAAATGTTAACCCAATCGTTAAATGGTTTTGGCTCTAGGCCAAGATAAAGACCAAACAGACGGGATCACAAAAAAACACTTTTTCAGTTTCAAGGTTTCATGAAATGTCGACAAAAGTCAAAATAGATTTTTTTTTACTATCACAATACTTCTCTCTACAAGGGGTCGATGGAAAGTTAAAGTACCGGTAGTATTGTTTTATCTAAAAACCTACGCTTTGTAATAAAAAGGTAGGCCTACTATAATGGAATTATATTTATTTAAGTTAATGACAACATAGAATATGTTTTTGAAATGTGGCCCCTCAGTATTTGTAAGTTTCAATGTGGCTCTTATAATCAAACGAATTTGACACACCTTATCTACATCATAGTGGAATGATGAAAGGTAAGTTTTTTTGTATTTCAGGCTAAACAAAGTGCACACTGTATAAGGCCACAAATGAAGCAATTTTTATCTATTTAACATTCATCTTAAAGTAACTTTTGAAATGCTTAATAGAGACCCTCACTAATAATTATTGGTTTCAAACTTAATATGAACTGTTATTAAGGGTGTATCACAATTTTTTGGTAAAATTTTGGATTGGTCAGCATCTAAAGAAAGTTTGGAGATGGCTGTCTTGACTCCTCGTTTCCAATGTGGAAGGAAATCCATAAATCATTTCTGGCATGGTATTTTACTGCCCAATACAATTTGTAATGTATTTGTTGGTTTACTCATAGTTGCATTAGTTGTGTGTTTATTCACAACAAACATGTTTATTTTTCCTGCCAATCGCAAATAGAGCAATACTCACGTAAAGCAGTCATTTTGATGGTGAATTCAACTTTGTTTATCCTGAAATAAAGTAGGCTTAACTCAGTAGGTTCCACCATGTTTTAGCTTGTAAGATAGGTTCATACTGTTATCGGTCAAGGTAAGACTACTATCTTTAAAGGTAAACAAAGTAAGTAGACATTAAAAATTACAAAAAATATTTGTTTTTTTTTATTAATTAACCTTAATTATTTGCATATAAACTGAAGTGCTAAAAACACATTAAATATTGTTTCAATTAACTTTTAAAAAAATTAATAATTAGAAGGTTACAAACATTTAATCCAAATTTGTTCAACGTGTCTTTTTTACTTTTTACATCCATTGCTGTTTCCAGCCCGTGGCCTGGGTCATTCTTTTATTGAAGCCATTTATTTTCCACTATCGGCTTGCTAGGCCTGTTGTAGCTTCATGCGCCTAACAATCTAAGCTAAGAATAGAACAGGCACAACATCCAGTCCCCAGCCGTTAATTCATCACTGTGAAAGGGCAAACTCATATTCTACCAATAATAAATGTTTCAGCCATGCCAGGAATCCAACCCGAGACCCTGAGTTCAGTAGACAGACATGCTACCGACTAAGCTAAGGTTATGGATGTTCCATGGTCTAGAAAGTTATATTTTCATAAATATCCCATGCATTTAGAAAATATATAAAAATGAGTATGCCCTTTCTTGCAGTAAATATATCATAATTTCCTAAACTAAAACAAGTTGTCCAAAAACACAAAATACAGGTTTGTTTTGTACTCACAAGTGCGTCCCATAATGGACCCTAAAAGGGACACCATGTAGACATTACGAGACTTCCACTGCCATCTATCAGCCATAGGAGGCACTAGAAACCTGGCGGCGATGTCAAGAGAAGCCTGGACAGACATTACTATCGCCACCTGTTTCCTCGGTAACTCTGCTAGGTCGGCCAGGATGAACGGCATTAGCATGTTGAAGTTAAGTTCCGCCACGAAGGACAGGCCCATTCCCACGACGATGTTCAGATAAACAGGGTCTTTCAGCAGGGTCAGGTCCAAAGACATGACGATGAACCTACCCAGGCGCTTGGTCTGTTCCAGGCATGTGCCACTGTTACCCAGCATAGATTGATCTTGCTGTTGACACTGTCGGCACTCTTGTTCAACAAACCCTCTCCTTGAGTTCTTTCTCATATGAACTGTCTGGTCACTACGGACTGGATATATTACGGGGGCGACTGTACATATCTCAGTTCCAACATGGCCTTCTCTTACTGTCTCGCCATTTGTTTGGACGTCATCTTTGATATTCCCATCTTTACTTTCAAGGTGGTTATCGCTCAACACAGGTATTATTATGTACCCATTGTTTGTTATGTCTTCTTTTCCTTGCTCTCGTAGCAGGCTTCTGCTCATCAGTTGATCTTTTGTTGGACGTTTTCCTTCTGCGTCCTTTGTCTCTGGTAAGAAAGAAAGTATAAAACTGGTAGAATGACATGATCGATGGTAGCACACAAAGGTTTATTTGTATTCATCTTACATGGTAGATATAAAATGGTCTTGAGAAGTGTTCCACAAAGTTTTTCCAATCACTACCCCTCTCAGAGTCACAACCTAGGCAGGGTACTCTTTCTAAAACCTCATTATAAAAAAGAAAGAAATATTTGATATTTTGTTACGTATAAACACTAAGCAATCATTTCAAATGTTAGTAAATCCTTAGTGGTGAGCTAAACAAAGCAATGCAAGAGGGAAAGAAAGACTTAAACAAGTACATGACATAATTTCAAAATCTTTGTTAAAATATTTATCATCTACCACTGTCCAAAAAATATTTTATGATTAATAAAACTGAGGAGTATGTCCCTCACCCCCTGAAATTCTTATAGTACTCACGGCGGTACAACTACAGTCAGGGCCCAGGCTTATCTGGTTGGCGCCCTGGGCAGAGATATCTCAGACGCCTCACAATCCTCCCCTTGTGTAATTTGTATAAGCTTGTACTTTACAACTATTAGTAGCTATGTTTTATAATTTAAAATGCACACTGATTAGCTAACCTTTCAGTTATTTTGATTATTTATTACTATACGCTATATTTAGGGCCATAGTAAATAAAAACAACATATTTTGTCCGTTTATTTCATAAGTCTTATTTATTTTTGAACATCACTATATACATTTAAATAAACACATACATACAATAGAAAATACTGCAAATATACCAGCACTGCAGGGTTCTAGTAGAATAAGTGGTACAGGACATTGTGAACACTAGAAGTAGCATGAGGTTGAAATTGAACAAAAAAAACTATTTTTAATACTTTCCTTAATAGTTCAACTTCACTGTTTGTTTTTAGCAGCACACTTTTTTAACTCGGCAATACTTAATTTCCTACTTATATTTAAAGACTAAAACTTGGAAACGAGTCAATTAAAACACACAGAGAATCACTGAAAAGAAGCTATGTAAGAAACACTTAACATCGAGCATGGGAATGAAACGTCAAAATTGAGGATGAAACCCAAGGCAGGCAGACGATAATTAAAGTAACTAAGGGTTGGTTTTCAAATTATTACACTAGAATGCGTGGATGGCAGGAAATTGAATGTGATTTACGCATTTTGCATTTTTACAAGCAGAATAAACACAACAAAAATAAGCATAGTTTGGTCACTTATTAATTCTTGTGTAAATAAAATTAATATTTTTCCGCTTAAAAATATGTTCTTCTCGTGCGCCCCCTCAAGTCCAGAACCATGGGCATATGCCCAGTCTGCTCAATTTTAACCTTAGACTTTAATGGTTTTTAAACTGGGTTCCACGGAACTTATTCAGAAGTTCCTCAAATGTTTTGAGTATTAATAAATGTGTATGTACTTTTAATTATTTAAATAGCTGTAATAACCAGCACCATTGGCACGTGTGGACAAAGCCGTCAACTTCATCCTGCCTTGATTGCCAGTGTCAGGGAGGTCAGGGTCGAATCCCTTAAGGGTTTACTTAGGTGCAGCATGCATTCATATAGTTTGAAAATTGAAAAATGACACCTGGACACGGAATCGAACCGGGACCTTGGGCTTAGTACGCCACTGCTCTTACCACTGAGCTATCCAGGATTCGTCCCGTGCCATGGTCATTCTTCACTCATAGTTTAAGCAGAGTCTAAGATGGACGTGCGGATGTCCAGGTGTCATTTTTCAATTTTCAGAATATGATATCGGAGAGGTGTTATCCTCACTAAATGCATTAACAATAGTTCGGCTATTGTTTCACTATTCATATAGTTGTTTGATTTTTAATGCACTTTTTTTTTCAAAATAATATGCTACATCTTAAAATATCTACAGTAATATAATATTAGAGAGGACTTTGATAAAAGCATATTTGTAAAGCAATATAGTTGAAGAACTGCGATGAATTTTTGTACAAGTGAATTCAACAAGGTTATTAACAATTCATTCAAAGGGTTTGGGAGTATTATTGTGGTTAACTTAAAAGAACTGCACCCACATTATCATTGCAATATAACCTTAGTTAAGCCCCGTAAGATGACTCACAGCCATACCTCTCCTATCTCCAGCAGTTCTTCTCTCTCCATGGAAGGAACTGACCTCTTCTTCCGCAGAGGTCGCAGAAGCGCAGCTGCCGCAAGGGAGTGGAACGACACTCCCCCGAGGACCAAGACTGCCCCGGTCACGCCAAACCCCTCTATGAGGCGGTTGACAATCTGAGGGGTGACGACAGGACCCAGCCCAGTGACAGCGATGGTCAGACCCATGGCGGTGCTCCGCCTCCGGCAGAAGTACGAATTGAGGGCCAGGCTCGTGGCTGGATACAGCAGTCCTTGACCCACCGCTAAACCCAGCAATTAGTAATGGGTTCACCCCAAGTTCTGTTATTTCAATTCCCAGATCTCATGTCCTAAATTTCACTTACTTCAACAAAATAATCTGAATCTATATAAATAAACGCGTATTTTCAAATTACATTTTGATCACGTGATTGTGTAGATATAAATAAATTACATCCAAATAGGGATTTTAAGTCTGGCCGTCTGGATTTAAATTTCAACCACCCTAGCGACTGTGATATTTGGAAACTTCTTTTTGTCAGTATACATTTAACTATATAGAACCCTTTTCAGTGGCCGCATGGTTTAAAGCGTCACTCTGCCTTTATCGACTGGATTGCCGGTAACGGAGAGCTCAGGGTTTGAATCCTATTATTGACTAATGTGGGTGTTGTTTTTTTTTTTTTTTTTCCTAAATGGTGTACCACTCTCACAATAAAATAAGGGTGCAATTGCTCTAAATTCTACCTTCCTCACTTTTACTTCATTAGTGTAAATATGTGAATGGCTCCAACGGGTAATAAAACATGGGGCACAACAAAACATTTACCAATATACTACCAGAAGCAACTAACATGGCATTCATTGTTGAGTAAGTTTACTATATATATTTCATCGCATTAAATACTTTTTAATGAAACATTGAATGCAAAATATTTCCAAGCTAATGATTACCAAGAAGATAGAAGACCAAAGTGATAAACAAACTAATCAGAGTGTAATTTGGCCCTAAATGATAGTGACCAAATGGATCAAAGTCTAATTTGAGCCCACTCGATGATGTATAAATGAACTGGAGTATAATTTGATCCCAGTTGATGGTGACCATATGTAACAAGAGTATAATTTTAGCCTAGTCAATGTGACCAAATGGATCAGAGTATAATTTTATCTTAGTTGATATTAACAAATGGATCAAAGAATAATTTTAACACATGTGATATGACTAAATGTATCATTGCATATCATTAGACTAGTTGATGGCAACCAAATGGATCAGAGTATATTATTACCCCATCAGTTGATGACTAAATGGACCAGAGTATAATTTTAATTATTATTCCTGTTCCAGAAACTTTATTGTTTCCTTCGACATTGTGATTTTTAACCTGAACCCAACCCACTAAAGTATGTCCCAGGTGCAGATGATAGATAAAGGTTTATAAGTGCTTAAAATACATCCGTATAAAAGGTTAAGGTACCAAGAAGAACACAGTATGTAAAGATGAATCCAGAGTAGCTGTTAGCCTGACTCGTGAAGGTCACTCCAAGGGCAGTAAGGAGACAGCCCAGGAGGGCAACTTGGCGGAAACTAAACCTTCGAAGAAGTGGTCCTCCTGCCAGACCTGAAAGAAATGATCAATACTGTTCTAACCAGAGTTGTTTAGGGAGACATTTTTGTTGCAGCAATGTATTTAATCTTTTGAAAAACAATATAAAGTTGGTAGTGCTATGAGTGAGTAATAAAACTAATTGTTTTATTTATCTCAGCTTGAGTCATTCGTATTCTCAAATTAGTGTAATGGAATAAATGTAGAGGCAAGGACTTCTACATGTGATCTATTACTTAAGGTAGTTATTTATTTATTTTTTATTTCTTACTCTCAAATTAAGGCTAGTATAGGCTTACTAATTACTAATTTTTGAACATTCATAAATGTCTGTAATGATCTAGTTTTAAATGGATATCTGCTGAGTATTTGAAAGACAAATAATATTTTGTTTCTTATGAAAAACATTAATTAAGGATAGTTTAACAATCACTGATTTTTTTATTTTTTTTATAACTTTAAATCTTGCGAAAATAGCTATAATGATTTTGTTTAAAATATACATGTTGGTGTTGTTTAATAAGAGAAACAACTCTATAAGTCATATACTTGTGTTTCAGATACATTTGTTTAATAGTAGTTAGTTTATCGATGACTGATATTTAAAAATTAGACATGTATTAAAATGGCTCCAGAGATTTGGTTCAAAATAGGTATTTGTGTGGTGTTATAAATAAAAAAACATTATCATTTTTGACATTTAGTCACAAACAAATCTAAAGAGGAATAGGTACGTGTGTGTTGTACCATTATTCTATATGCAATGCTATAAATAAAGTTTCTCGTTATGTTCACTGTTTTCTATTAAATTCTTGACACAAGATTATTTAATGCTCACCGCAAAATCAAAAAAATTGTAGATAAAATTAATAGCTTAAACTGGGTTAAGCTATTCTACTTCGAATTTCAAAAAATTAATATTTGAAAATTCCCCCTCTTTATATATCCCTGAATTCTCCCTGGCACACCAAAATTTCGCTGACTTTAATGGGTTGTACCTGTTTTACAGGTGAGTATTAACCATTAATATAATCCATGTGATTGTAATTGCAGCGAAGAGAATTTTTCTGGCAACTATTGGTTTTTGTTCCAGTCGATCTGGAAGGCTAAGCTTATGAAGCTCATTTGAATGTCAAATGTTCTTGATGTAAAGAGATCAACATGCATGGAGTGAACTGTAGTTATTAGATATTGAATGAATATCTGGCAACATAGTACCCAAGTGTGTTTAGCGTTCTCTTGGTGATGTGCCAAGTCTAATTTGATCTGGCCACTTGATACAGTACGTTCTAGTATGATTTAGTAGATAAATGTTGACCGATTGTGCAGTTAAACATTCACCGTGAATATTAACCTAAAAATCTGGTGATTGCTTCACTGAAGGTATACTCTGTTCAACCTCTGAAAGGTAAAAGCTTACATTGCTTATGTAGCATTTATTTGGGATATATGCTCCAAAAAAGGTTTAAAACAAGAAAACTCACCAAAGTGCCCCACTATTGCTGCGCCAACTTACTGTTTCCCACACACAAAAAAGACAACAACTTGCCTCTACCAAAATATTGATCAACTGAACGAGGAGAAATATTGGACTAGTAAAGTGTTCTATACCTCGAGGTGGGGTGTGGAAAGTGTGTGACGCGCCTGCGCAAATGGATTGTTATGCCAGAGTTAATTGTTCTACGTAAATTCTACCATCTCCACGTGTGTTAACACTGATATTCTAACCCCTCCCTCTCGTCATTATGTCGTGTTGACCGATGTTTTGTATTTACCCCTCTTCCCCCTCTTTGAGCTTGTATAATCATATAAATACTGGTGTTGTTCAACATGAAAGGTACTTCTTGACAGGGCTGTCCTCTAGGACACACCTTGGGTGTCCAGGAAATATTCGCAAGGTACAAAATCCCATTTCGGCAGTTGTATATTAGAAATTCTTTTTCGTCGTATTCAACTTATAAATATGTCAAAACTTTGGACTTAGTCAATATGTCAAACATATTGGACTTAGAATCTTTCTCTTCGTATTTAACTTGTAATTATGTCTAACATTTTGGACTTAGTAAATATGTCAAACATTTTGGACTTAGAATTTTTAACGTCACTATGAATGTTGTAGTCTATTCTGGATATGGAATATTTTACCTAACCAGGAATCATATTTAACTGATAAATGTTTATTCTGCATCGCCAATATGGCGTCTATACCGGATTGTTTTGTAAGGAATATATTTATTTGCGCGGCGGATATAACAGAGATATCTGTGTGTAATTGTTTGTATCGAAAATGCCCATCAGGCAGTGGGAAGTTTTCGTATTGTAAATGTAAAGTTATAAGTATTTTGGTATGAACCCATTTCTACTTAATGGCCCATACCCAAAAGTCTTGTATTATCGTTACGTAAGGAGTATTTTTGTCTGCATAGCCAGATTTTGTATTGGAATATTGTCGTCATTTAACTCATTGGCCTTGCGGGCTTATAGAGTTCATTGTTCATTGTTGTAAATTACGATATTATGATCGTATGTTAATAGTTACATGAATTGTAAGCAATTCAAGATTGTACAACCAAATCACGTATTTTCGATACTCTGTTCAAGTTTTTTCTCGCCATCAATAAAACTACAAATGGTTACCATTGACATATATTCTTCTAAATCAAGGTTTCCTGCTTTATCCTTCGCCTTTTCCTGTTATGAACATCAACATAATTGAGGTGTGAGTTCGTGGACAATATGAGTAAATGGGCCTGTGGTTGGCCTGTTTACTTTTTTTTGTATCCTCACAGCCCCTCTGCAATTGTTGTATTTCTTTTTTTATTATTATTATTATTATTGTCTGTTGTGCGCCAGCCTTATTCTTCGGGGAAGAGTAAGGGCGGCGGTATACTTAGTTCAACTATGCTTCTACTATAAGGTAGTACCAGAGTTAAATCTGCCAAGGTACGACTCCTACAATTTAATGTAAGCTGAGTATACACCAAAAGCGAAAGAGAGAGTGTTGGCAGGAGAGATTAGAGGTTCTAAACACCAGCCCATTCACTTTGCCAGAATTTAAAAATAATACTTTTTTTACCACCGCTTTAGGTTATACGCCTATGTACTAATTACACTGATGCCTTAGGGATTAGGAAGGCTTAATTTAGAGGAAGTACACCCGCATTTGTGTGGGAGGAGAGAGTAAAACCATTTAGGGAAAATCACCCTCAGTGCACCCGACCGGGATCGGACCCCAATCTCCCCTTCTTCGGCAGTCTAGTCCAACACGAGAGTAACCCATTAAACAATGAGGCCCCCAAAGCGGGTAATGCGTTGTTGCTGTTGTAGTTTAGTTTATTGATGAAATGTGTCAGAAAATCATACTAATAAAGCTACAACACAATTATACATAAGTTATAGTTTTGAATAATTATTTATATTTTTTTTAAATAGCTGTTAGTAAGCTTTCATTATAAAATCAAAAACCATTTTTATAATCATATTAGTTTTCAGATATAAATTTTGCAAAAAATTGTTTAACCAATTATTTAAAATCATTTTTAAAATGAATCATCAGTAAATTACCATGAAATATTTTAATTTTTTTAAATAAAACTAACGTACATTCTAATTTATCATGCAAAATACTTCCAAAATACCTATTTTAAACAAGATATTAATAGACATTAAAAAAATTGATTGTTTTAAGATGTCATCAATAATTTTGGTGCTAGAACCAAAATTATTAGGCTTATTTAGACTCTAAGCATAATCATATACAGTCAACTCTCGATTCTACGACCCCAGGAATAGCGTCCCTCTCGAAGTAACGACCCTTTTTTGGGGAACCGTGAAAAATGTGGAAAAAAGGTTGAAAAGTTTAAGGAAATCGGCTGTAAAATGTGTTTGTTGCATTTATTTAGGTCACTGCGTTGCAGTTATCTTTGTGAGCGCTGTATTACTAGTAACTGGGGTAGGTCGGGTATAAAAATAGACACCACCTCATCAATGCCAGCCAATAGCACTTGACTCTGTCCACCCCCTCCCACAAGCAAGAAAATGTTTCCTCGCGCGCGACTGCCGCTACATCACGCGCCAGGCTTGCTTTTGCCATTGTTATTTCGATTATCAATTTGGTTTGATTTTGTGAACAATTTTTGACGACCCATGCTATTGTTTAACATTGTTATTTTGAATTGGTTACGTTTTTGGTTGGATTTTGTGAACGATTTTTGATGACCCACGCTATTTATTGTCTAAAAAATTCAATTTTTTCGTATGAAGGTCAGGGGTGGAACAAAATCTGTTAAAATTCCAATAACGACCCCTTCGAAATAACGACCCTTTTCCAGGAAACCGTGAAAGGTCGTAAAATCGAGAGTTGACTGTAACATCTAAATACCAAGCTAGAATAAAATCTATTAAACTGTTTCGATTGTAGCCTCAAGCACAGATGGATAGACATGAAGGCAGACACAATTGAAAGGCTCACATTTTTTTTAGTTCAGGAGCACATAAACAGTAAAAATCCAACAAAATGTTGAGGTTTAAAAATGTTCATTATTACAATACTTTTCTATTTGAGACATTTTAAACATTAAAAATTTGATTATAATTTAAATATGTATTGGCTTTAAAATATATTTTCAAATATAAAATTTGTATAATACCCATATCTATATTATAGGCCTATAATACCCATTTTCAAAAAGAGGGACAAAACCAAGTGTAATGACTATATAGTTATCTCACAATCACCAACATTCTATAAAATTGTATCTAACATAATTTTAATGAGATTGACGACATATGCATGGGAAATAATTGGGGATCATCATTGTAGATTTTAACTAAATAAGTTAGATCATCAATGGATCAGATTTTTACTATTCGGCAAATAATAAGAAAAAAGCTGGTTTTAAATTACACATAGATTTTAAAAAGGCCTATAATTAAGTTAAAAGAAATTAAGTATAGTAAAGCCACGGTAGTCCAAAATTTTGGATAATCCGAACACACATTTTGTATAGCGGGGGAAAAAAGTAGTTCAATTGAAATATATTTTTATTGTTTAACGGCTAAAAATTAAAATTAAATTGTAATAAACAGTTATATCTGATCATGCTTGATATTTAAATGTTGTAGTTGACACACTGTGTTTTCCTGTAACTTAAAATAATTACAGTAGGCTTACACATTCACTACTTGTTATACATCTGTTAAATAAATTAAAATTTGATTAAACTCATTCAACTGTAATTTAAAATTCGTACAAAATATTGTATTATCTCTGTATTCTCCCACTTAATCCGAATTTTCACTATACAAACAAACTTCAGCCCAATTAGATCATTTTAACAAGGTTATAGTGTATATTAAATTTTAGTTAAGTTTGGGATACCCAAAGAACTTGTCATTCTAATTAATGTATGTTTGACTGATACACATGGCAGGTCGGGGGGGTTGAATACCACTTATAAGATACTTTTGAAATACATAATACATTGACACAAGGATTTGCACTTTCCCCATAGATTATGCTATTAATGTAATGCAAGAGGTAGGAAGGGTTGACATTAAACGGTACAATTCAGCTATTAGGATACGCAGATAATATATCTTTTGCTGAGCAATAATAAGGAAGCTGTTGAAAAAAGTGTAAATATTTTATTAGAGACTAGTAAGATAATAAATTTAGAAGTAAACGCTGAAAATAGTGAGTATTTGATCACACACAGAGCACACAGTTTAGGACGATAATTTAGCGATAATTTCAAACAACATATCATTTGACAGGGTTGACGAGTTTAAATTTTTGGGAACGATTTTAACTAGCGATAACAATATTAAATTGGAAATAAGGAAAAGAACACAGACGGGAAATGTATGCTATTACTCAGTCAGTAAGTTGTTGACATCTCGCCCGCTTTCAAGAAATACAAAACTCAGCACATCCAAATTAATAATTTTATCTGTTGTTCTCAATGGGTGTGAAACGTGGTCTCCTACCTTGCATGATGGAAAAAAAATTAAGGTGTTCTAAAACAAGGGACTTAGAAATATATTTGGTCCAAAAAACGAGACTACTGGAGATTGGTGGAGGATACATAATGATGAGCTACATGCTCTTTACTCATCACAAGATCGTGTTAGGGTTATCAAGTCCCGTAGATTATGGTGGAAAGGACATTCAGCGCGAATGAGAGATTCTAGAACCTTGTTCATGGTACTGAATGGCAAATCCAATGGGAAGATACCATTGGGAAGAGCTAGATGCAGATGGGAGAATAACATTAGAATGGACCGGAAAGAACTAGCTCAATATATGGATAGGTCGCGTACTTTTGTAAGTGCAGCAATGAATTTTAGAGTTCCTGATGTCATAGAGTAAGTAAACCACCAAACAGGTTATCTAGCCATGCTACTGACCCTGATATATGTACCTAGAAAGCAGGTGATGGAGGTCCCGAGATGCAGTAGGAAGCTTGTCTCCACTGCAGTGATGCCCATCGTTAAGAACTTCTCTTCAAACAGGATGCCAAAACACGTCAGTAATGGCAGAAGTGTCAGCTGAAAAAAAAACTTGTCACTCCAATATATGTCAGGTAATCGACAGTAATCCATCTGGCCGGAATTTGAACGCCAACCCTTGACGAGAGCAATCAAGTACAATACAAATCTTAACGATCAGCGGCTTATTTTCTAGCAGGGTTGGAATTATTCTATTAATACAAACTTCCCGGTTCTTTCCATAAGGAATTAGAATTTCTTCAGACACTTTAGTGAAAAGGGACCATTTATTTTAGGAGACATTAATTCTAAAATCATTTGTGGGAACCGGAGAATGCAATTTCAATTGCAAGTGAAATGGTGCATAATACACCTTATAGTCAATTTTTTATTCGTGTTACTGGACAATGTAAATAAATTAGGTGTATAATTAGGCACTGTATCAGATACAACTGATTTATAGGCATAGACTAACTGAAAGTAAAGGTAAAGCCAAAAGTTAATGAAAAAGTCAGAACAATTGGAAAATATTCATCACTGCCCATAATGGTTGATTAAACATTTTAAAACTTTAGTAACTGACATGAATAAAAAAAAATTATCTGCATCCATCTAGATTTCAAAATTCATTAATGTATTTAATAAATTGAGAGAAAAATAAATAGGGTACTTCAGTCTTACTTCGGAAACTGTATCAAAAAATTGAGGACGAATGGTCACCTTACTTCAAAGAATCTACGAGTAATTTTAAAGAATATTATTGAAATTTTTATGAAGTCATGTAATCAGTGTTTAGAACATGTTGATTTTACCTTGATGGGGGGTGGGGGGGATATAAATGCAGTCGTTACACAACCCAATGTTTCAGGGAGGGAGAGAAGTGGAGGTATGAAGCATAGCTTAATCAGCGTGCTTAGTTCTTCAGCAAATGCTTTCTGGTTCAAGTTTACAGTTAATTGTAAAAAAATCACTAATATCCTAGTTTATTGTGAAATCCACGAAATTTTCCAGAAAAAAAAAATCCCCGTTTTTTCCCAGTCTTCCTGATTCTAGGCAACACTATGCTTTTCGCCCACGAAGCTTCTGTAATTGGACTGGTTAGTGATTGAAGTCACAAATTGATTAATGGTTGTTACTTATGTTCCGCACACAATGAATGCTACGCAAAATTGGTGGAATTTCTAACAATTTTGTACTCTTTAGCTGCAAGCATCTTCTTCGGGCTTCTCGAATATTTAATATCCAATCATATAATGTCTAGTTACTCAAGTGCGAGGAGAATGTGGCTCTTTTATTATTATTATTATTATTATTATTATTATTATTATTATTATTATTATTATTGCTACCACCAACAATCCGAGAAATCCCTGAAATAAATATAGCGTAACATAAAATTAAAGACTGGATACTTCAAGGCATGCTTCAAACAACCATGTAAATATTTTTTAGAGGAAATGGTATGATATGTGTAAATCTTTTTTTTATTATTATTTTATTATTATAATTGTTACTATTTTTAAAATATTTATTTAACTACAAGACCTGAAGATGTACCTTTAGGTACATCGGGATTGTATCAAAAAGTCAATTGTGTAATTTTTCTTTTAAATCCTAAATAAACATGAATGATTAATTGATTTTATTATTATTGTTATTTTATTATTATTATTTTATTATTATTATTATTATTATTACTATTATTATTACGATTATGAGATGTAACCAAAAAGATTTGATTCATGTAAACAATGAAATTAATATAAATTGAATAATAATCGACTATTCGTCACGGCAAAGGATTGCAACAAATTGATTCAAATGCAGAAAGAATAGTTTATAAATATATTCAGTAATGTTCATTCATGATGATCGCATTGTAACTAAGGGTGACCTGTGGTCTAGGGTAAGGTGTCAGACTTCTATGCTGGCGGCGGGGTTCAATCCTCGGTCCGCAAAGATTTATCTGATTACAAACCCTTCTTCACTCTGCAAGACATCTGGATGTGAGGAATGCCAGGCGCCACCGTGGTTCGGATTCCATTAAACTGTAGTCCTTCATTTCATTCACAATCACCTACATTACATTAGCGAAAGTGCGTATAACCGAATGGTAGTAGACGCGTGCTAATAATAATAATTTGTAACTGAGGTAACATGTGATTAGCACATTGAGTTTCCAGTGACTAATCAAGGATGTGTTGTCCATTGAAATACAATGGCGGTGACGCTCAAGCTACTTATTGGTAATTTAGGTTTTACTCGCGTTATCTTTGAGTAACTTCGTGGGCAAAAAATCTAATTCTAGGCTAGCTGGAAAAAGCAAGAAATTCTAAATAATAATAAAATAAAAATGTGTGGATATGTTCGCTTTGACTAATTAAGTCATGTTTTATAAGCAGCTGTTCCTACATTACCAGTGATGCAACCCACGATGCCAAGGCTTCGCAGAACGAAGTCAAAGCTTTAAACACAAACACTATAATCGTTTTTCCATGGAAACGGATAAGCGGGAGCCTGTGCCAAAGTCTTTGCTGGGCGATGAGATAGACTCGTTTGATAGGATTAGTTGTCTATTCGATAGAGCACTTGATCTGCGGCAGTGGTTTAAGATGTCAGTGTGTTTGATCAGCGCGTATTAATTAATTAAAATTATTAATACACACTTCAGTGGCCGAATGGTATAAGACGTCACTCTCGTGTTGAATTGACCTGCTGATAATGGGGAGAATGGAGTTTTGAACCCAATCCGGGTCTACTGAGGGCTAGAAGCGAATTTACACTATAGGCCACATAGGTACGGGCCTAGGGGCGGCGGCTTTAGAGGGCGGTACAATTTGGATGATATTATAATATTTTGTTTTTAATAATTACGTTTAAAAATGATTGACTAACATTATTTAAATAGTTCAAGCTAAAGTCATAATGACAATATTTCTTTTTAAATAACTGTACTTTGCAATTGCTTTGTAACTGACGTCATAATGTTAACTCAAACTACTGTATGGCATGTACATGCCTGATTATTTTTCGTAGAAATCATTTCTCAAATACTACCCCTCCGCCCCCAACACACCTCTTTCTTCCGAAACCTCCTAAAGCACTTGACAAAAAAAATGGAAAAAGGGGGACGTGCATATTATAATTGTGCCTAGGGGCGCAACAATTTTAAATTCACCACTGCTGAGGGTGGCTTTTCCTGAATGGTTTCCCACGTTCCTTCCACGCAAACGCGGATAGATTACCTCTGAAATGCTTTCTTCCTCATCTTTACCCCAATAGAGTAGTTATCATATATGCGTATAGCTTGAACTGGTATTAAGACACGTTATAATTTTTTTTAATAAATGGTTGAAAGAGTTTGAAAAATAAACTATTTTTCTTGTACAAATAAAATAATGTGTTGAAACTTTTGTAAATATTTCATATTATATTAACATATTTATCAAATATTTATATTATGTTAACATATGTCTCAAATATTATATTAAATTATTTCAACTGATAAAGTTATTACATTTTTTTAATCGCACTTGCTTAAAGTAAGGAGATACGTTTAATAGGGGAGAGAAGGGCAGTTTGCCATTTTCTTGAATACATTATACGTCACCTCTAACAACTTAGACCACTTGGACATCAATAAATAATAATAATAATAATAATATATAGCACCGCGTCTTACTACCCGTTTCGGGTTATACGCTTTAAGTACTAATTACGCTAGTGGATTAGGAATTGGTAAGGTTTAATTAGATGAAATGAACCCGCATTTGCGTGGAGGGAGAGTGGAAAACCATATAGGAAAAACCACCCCCAGTTCACCCGACCGAGATTCGAACCTCGATCTCCCCGTCCTCAGCAGTCGAACTTGGACATCAATGCTGTTACAGTACTCTCTGTTAACCCTGAAAGAAAGCAGTCGTATTCAAATTATGGCACTATCTTAAAAGCTACACCATAGAGGAAAACAAGCAAGGTAAGCTAACTTCAAGTAAGCTCAAGGTAGCTGTGTAATGTAGGTTCCTTTTAGTTAACTCATTTTCTGACAGGGTTTTAAATAATCTATATAATACCCATTCCTTTTTAAAAGGCAAACTAAGAGCATTAAAATATGACTTGAACACAATTTCGCCAAATGCTGCTTTAATGGGTACGTAACCAAGATTATAAACACACACTGAGATAATCCAAGATCCATTAACACAGAAAACCCATTCAACTTGAGTCTTCTATAAAGTGACATGCACTTGCAATTTACAGTCCGATTTAGAAAGGAAGGAAATTTGACTGTTTTAAAAGTTACTAAAACACTTTCGATATATTCATACAAATCAGCCTCGTGGTAGAGGAGTCAGCGCACCTAATTACCTACCTAGGGATTCCAAGTTCGGTTCCCACCTGGTACCATGGATATTTTACTCGCAAGGGGAACCATCCCAATGGTCACAAGGATATAGTTATGCTAAGTTAGGTTAAGTTTTTCTACTGGTTCCACATTCTCATACCATAACCTCATCTCATCGAGACATGGAAAGAGCCTCCACAGAATAATACAAAATTAGTACATTCGAGCGTCCCTTGGGCAACGGTACAGCTAATAAGCCCACAAAGTTGGTTTACGAGTGATGTAACCTACACACTCGTATACAGGCAGGGTGTTTCTCTAGCAAACTTAAACCATAGCTATTGTGGGCAGAAATGGAATGGAAAATCCTAGTAACAAATTTTGGAAAAGACATGTTTAGTTACTAATTTTAATTGATGGGCACACCACAGTAAATGTTAAAATCTCACGCGTTTTGGTTACAACAATATCCGTTGGTTGCATTTGACGCGGGCTCATCCTTCCGTCGGCAACGTCACTCGCAGCCGGGCACTTCTAATGATATGCAACTTGTTTTACACGTGCGTACTTACACCTGCGTACTATCAGCGTTGTTACGTCTCACTTCAATTTAGTTGAGTAAGATGAGTTTTCCGGACTTTTTATTAGGGTTTTCTGTTTCTATTCACAGATGCTGTGGTTTACGTCTGGGTAGAGAGTTTATGAACAAACACCCTGTGTGCGTGTGTGCGTGTTGTGTGTGTGTTGTTAGAGTTCTAGTCTAAACTTAGCCTTCCCACTAATTCCAATACAGAAAATAATTCGATGATAAGATTATAAGCTTAGACCAATTTTATCCCTACTGGGGTCGGGAAAAGAGACAAAAACTCTAATTAGGTTTCAATTTAGAGGTCTGAACAATTCATTTAAATTCTGTAACCTTGTATAATTTTTTAACGTAATAACAATGTACACAAAACTGTTGTATTAATTTATTTTTAAACTGTAAATTTTCCCAATAAAAACTAAATAATATTTTGTCTTACTAGTGTTGCGTATGGTTTTGATTTAAGGTAAATTTAAAAAAAACTAGGTTTAATGCAACTTGTATTTTAATTTTGTGTATTTTTAATCATGTGTTTTGCTATATATATATAAATACATTATGAATATAGATTTAAAGAATGACTAAAAAGCTCTTAAATAAAAAAATCGTTGCATGAATTTTAATAACTACGTACAGAATAAAACATAATGATATTCAAACCAATCCGCATGAATTAAAGTGGGATACATTCTTTAACGTCATAGATGTATCTTGATGCGAAATAAGTGTGAAGGTGTATTTCGTGCGTGATTTGATTTTTAAAAGCTACTTTTATCATTTTTTTCGTCAAACATATGTTTTCCTTCCCTAAATTTATTGAGGAATAAATATTACATCAAGTAGCCTAGTGTGATTGTTATTTAATGGCTTTAATAATTGTATTGACTAAATACGTAGCTCGAAAATAAAAGTGGATGAAGTTTTGGGTATCCGTATTGTTAAAGGAACATACATAATATTAATTTAACTTAAAGAAAATAAAAATATTGTTGATGAGCATTAAAAATACAAAGTAGCATTCATATACAGTCTTCAATAATTGTAACTTTTTAATATTAATTACCCATCTCGGTGGCGTAGTTGGCTAACGCGCTAGTCGTGTTGAGCTCGACTGCCGAGGACGGGGAGATTGAGGTCCGAATCTCAGTCGGGTGAACTGGGGGTGGTTTTTCCTAAATGGTTTTTCACTTTCCCTCCACGCAAATACGGGTTCATTCCTCTAATTCAACCTTCCCAATTCCTAATCCATTAGCGTAGTTAGTAATTAAAGCGTATAAACCGAACGGGTAGTAAGACGCGGTGCTGAATAATAATAATAATAATAATAATAATATTTTTCCGAAATATCCCAAGAAATAAATTATTCCGTCCGAGTCTCGGGAACATTCAATTTCCCGAAGGTCGGAATCCCGGGCAGGTCTAATTAATATATGAATATATGTATGTATACATACACTTTGAGACTCAATTTTCACTAGAAGGGCTGTTAGAAAAGTTACTATTCCTACTTTTTGATAGATACCTCTAAAATAGCACTTAAAACATATTTAAATCCAATTCGGTGGCCACGTGGTCTAACACACTACTCTCGCAGTAGACTAGACTGCAGATGACGATGAGATCAAGGTTAAAATCTCGGTTGGGTGTAATGAGGGTGGTTTGGTCAAAAAAAAAATATCCACTCTCCCTCCTCGAAAATGCGGGTACAAAAAACCTAGTAAAATATAAATACTTTTGGCCAGAAAAAAATACGTTTTTATTTTATGAAAAGCCCTTTTTATGACAATAAGGCTATAGTCATGGGATCAACAATAATTATTGTTACTTTTCAGAGATTGTTATAATAATTTAGGTCCTTTAATAATTTACCTATGCAAGAAATGTGTGTATTTTATCAAAGTTTTTTTTCACTAGATTCCTAATATAGTTATCAACTTGATGTTAGGGTGTTGACTTACATTGATGACGCTGTTGGCAGCCACAATCACCCACCCCCATCCACCATCCGGGACAGATTGTGGAGACGACATTGCTCAAGGACACCGAGGTGCATACACAGGTTATCAACTCCTGCTGGAACAAGGGAAGAGTCACTCACAGTATAGTCACTGTCGTAGTAGCTGTAGCTCAGCTCAATATTCAACTTAATAGGTGGCACTGGTCACCCATAAACCACGTAACGCAGTGTAGAGGAGGCAAGGGGTAGAGATGAACATTTTCCGGAAAATCTTGAATCGGAAAATTGTCTGCAATGGCGGCTTGTGGTGGAGGGGTTAAATTGTAGAGGCGACACTTAGAGCCTATTATACTTCAAAATATAGTGTGACGAGTGGGTTGTAAGAAGGAGGGGAGGGGGAACTAGGGTGGGGCTGGGGTAGATAGAAAGCATGGAAGATAGGGGGGCGGGGAGACAAATGTCGGGCAAACCTTTAAATTATATTAGTTTACTTATTGATGATAAAAATTGAAGTATGATTTATGAACATAACGGGTTTACAAAGGCTTTCATTCATTTGTTTCCTTACTACTTTTTTTTAGCACCGCATCTTACTACCCGTTGGGTTATACGCTTATGTACTAATTATGCTAATGTGCTAGGGATGAGGATTAGTGTACTTATAGATGACTTACGAATATGTACGGTGTTGAAATTTCAAGTTTAACTCTTTAACTCTTTCATTAAATTGAATAATAACACCTGGACACGGGCATCGAACCCGGGACCTATGGATTAATACGCTAATGATCTAACCACTGAGATATTCATAAATAGTCCCGTGTACAGCACCATTCTTCACTCAAATTTTAAGGCAAAGTCTGTGATGGACGTGTGGAAACTGTCAGCTATACATGTGTGATCAATTAAGATCATGAGCAATCAGATAACGCAGCAATATTCGACTCGGTAGTTGGCTTTTTGCTGCTAATAGTACAGTAATTGTAATTGTACTATTGGTATCAAAAAACCATTTTTTTCGATTTTCGTGTCCAGGTGTCATTTTTTCAATTTAATGAGTATGATATATTCGGGATGGCGTGCGGCAACGGGCGATTTTGAATAACCGACCCGAATATTGGTCTCATATTTCAAGCTACATCCGTATAAGATTCTGATAGTCCAGGAATTAAAAGCCTGCGATCTCGATAGGAGAGTTTTTTAGCTCAACAATTTTTAGCAAAATGTAAGGAAAACTAGAATCTTCTGGAAAATCTTTGAATGTCTGATGAAGCCCGATTTAATCTAAATGGTTATGCTAACAGAACTATCGGTACTGGGCTGCGGAGAATCCTCGCCTTTTACACCAGTGGCTTTTACACAGTGAAAAAGTTTCAGTGTGGTTTACGGTGTCACCGAAAGAAATAATTGGGCCATTTTTTTATTTTATTTTTAGGATGACAATGACCACACAGTGACTGTAATTTCATAACGGTACGTCAACATGGTTTAACCATTTCTTAGCAATGAACTAGAGAACTATCCAGTGATTTGAGTCCACGTGGTTTCAGCAGGATGGAGCTACTGCGCATACTGCAAGAATCATAATCGTCGCTTTACGAGAGAGTTTTGGAAACCGCCTCATGACCAGGAATAGCGATATAATTTGGCCTGCGAGATCACCAGATCTAAATGTGTGTGATTTCTTTTCATGGGAACTTTTAAAATTCGAGTGGTTGTTCATCGTCCTCAAGGCATTAATGAACTGAAGAATAGGATTAATTAATAGATTGAAGCGATCTCCATTGAGACGTTGCTGCGAGTTTCGACGAACTTGCCTTCAAGAATGCAGGAATGCATCAGAAGTGAAGATTTAAAGTTTTACGAGACAATTATCAAAGTTGCCCGTTCCCTCGTGCCACCCTGTAGATGCGGCTATAACCGTATTTTAACAAATATAATAACCTAGCTATTTAATCCATGATCCATCATGAAATGCGCATACGCACAAATTGTATTATTGTATTACAAACTATTTGAATAAAGCACAATTTTTAGTTTTAAGTTAGCCTAACCAAAACTATTGGTTGTTTATCAATTTATAATTTTATGTTTTATTCATTCAAAGGCGACAAAGATTTCAGTTCAGAAACATCGGCTGTGTGTATGAGGCATTAGAGCAATAACACCCGCCTCTGTGGCGTAGTTGGCTAACGCGCTAGTCGTGTTGAGCCCGACTGCTGAGGACGGGGAGATCGAGGTTAGAATCTCGGTTGGGTGAACAGGGGGAGGAGGTCCTAAATGATATTCCACTCTTCCTCCACGCAAATGCGGGTTCACGTCCTTTAATTCAACCTTCCCAATTCCTAATCTATTTGCGTAATTAGTACTTAAGCGTATAACCCTAACGGGTAGTAAGACGCGGTGCTAAATAATAATAAAATAATAATAGAGCAATAACTTAATGTTCCATCAGTTCCGTACTCATCATATGTTTGCTCTACCCGTCAACAGCTGATAAGGTACTAGCTGAGTGAGGTCATCTGCTCTCAAAAAGTCACGCGCGTTCAAATGTAAACAATAAACAAAATGTTGTCAATGACGCAGATGTTCAGTGGGAACAATGTTGCCTAATGGGCCAGATTACTCTTAGATCCCTTCGAGATCCGTTTTATCTTTCTCTCGGCATCTTGGGAGAGAAAGTATTGTGATCGTAAAAAAAAAATCGCACTCGAGATTTTGATAAAGGTTGACGTTTCATGACTTCTCTGAAACAAAAAAAAATTGTTTTCACGATGCCATCTGTCTATACCTCGGGCTAGAGCCGAAACTATTTTACCGGTTAGGCTAAAACTTGGTATCTGGAGTTGTCATAAGTTCCCCCCGGGAGATTTTTGGAATTAGATATCCAACCATAAATTTAAGGGTAGTTTACTGAAGAACAAAAACAGAAAAAATCGATTCTCTCAAAATTGGTTCTAACGATTTTGATTAAATTTTATATCTCGATACTGTTTTATCACTATAAAGAAAATGGAAACTCTCATTTCTCTTGAAAATGACTTTGAGGGTATTTACACAAGTTAAATTTTCCAATTTTCATAATTTCTCCGCAGCCATTTGAAATATGAAATAACTTATCATTTTAAAGTTGTGGTACTATTAAAGATACAAATCTTTTATTTGAAACGTATCTTTATAAAACCAGATGTTTCTGAGCTAGAAACAAATATATATATACTTTTTAACTTAGGTATTTGAAAATAAATGTATTTCTTAACTTCTTTGGTGGACAAAACTATTTGCTTTTTTCGATTTTTCGATTTTAAGATTTATAAAAATGACAATAATACAATCTAGTTTTACATTAATGAATGATTCAGTAATTTGATAGAAAATTTAAATGAATTTGAAGAGATTCAGACACTTTAAGAATGTCCTCCAATGTCGTGGAAATTTCATCTAATACTCCTATTTCCTACTGATTTACTGTCCTGTTTAAAAAAAATGGCGACACAAAAATTTCCAGGTCAACCTAAACAATTCCAGGAAAAGAGTGGGAAAGTGAGAAATTCCATAGTATGCCCAGGTCTGAAAGATATGTTTTAGGAATTAGGAATATTAAATTCAGAGGAAGTGTATCCATATTTGCGTGGAGAGAAAGTGGAAAATTAGTTTGGAAAAACCATCAACACATGTTCAAGAACATCTTAATTTAGGCTTAATGGATGTATACAATTAAACTAACGTATTTACTAAAAATATTTGAGTTAGTGTGACCAAGAAACTGTTTTTTGGAATAGCAACTGAAAAAATACACATCTTGGGAGTCATATCTTAGCACATTTATATCAATTTCTAATGTTCTTCCCATTTAACTTTGAAGGTAAAATCACTCGATGTGAAACATAATGCAATCAAAAATATGGGGCCTTAACTCACGTTCCCAAATCCCTCCTTAAAGATCAGTGCACGACTTACAAACTAACTCAGCTCTATAACGGACAAAATCCCCAAACCAACAATTATTTAATTTTTTCTACGCTGCACCCAGGTTATTTGTTTATCTACATTAATGTGGTAAGGATAATAAAGGTATAATTTAGGAAAAATGTATCCACACTAGCGTGACAGTAGAGTAGGAAACAATATAAGAAAAAAAATCCTGAGTACATCTGGAAGGAATCTGAATCCTGACCTCCCTGTCACCAATAAGCCAGAATATACGAGACAGACACCTTTGTCCGCATACCTGCATTCTATATCCATGAATAGCATTAAACTGTACTGTTGTTAGCCATTTCTGGCAGTATGCCCTCTCCTTCCTAATATTTTATATTTGTGATAGTTTGGCTGATAGTAGAAACAAGACTTTTAAATACTAATAAAATACCTCTTAAGTCGTTGCATTAGCTTGTTAGTGCTTCTAATCTATAATGATTATAATTTATCATCAGTTGACCTTGAACATTCCAACATGTTTCTGTCGAAGACAATCGCGGGGTGTATAGTTTCTTCACGAAGATAGGTGGTAATAATCTAGTTCCTACATTTTTATGGAAGGAGTAAGGGGGTTTCTTGGCCTATCCCCCTCAATTGCATAGAAGTTCATGGGAATAGGAGGAGCCTAGCACAGAAAATTAAATAATAGCAAACTTCATTAACTCATGAAAGGTTAGGTTAAGTTAGGTTGGGTTAAGTACCAGACCCGGATTAAGGGATGTGTCAACTGTGCCACGCACAGGGGCCCCCGAGGCTAGCCCCCTTCACCCCCTGGCAAATAAATCACTTTGATTTGTCATTTTTTTTTTAATTGTGATTTCAATATATAAATATTTTTTTCGTATCCCAAACTAATTTAGAAATTCCCTAATCGAAGGACGCTTGTGGCAAAGTATTTCGTGGAGTACGACAGCTCGTGCTTAAAAATTAACGCAAACTCTAGCTTTGGCAAACCGGAAATACTACATATCTGCAGACAGTATGGTTGACTTTTGACAGAAAGATAAACATTGATTTTCTATTGACAATAATAATTTCTGAGGAAAATTAATTAAACTATGTGACGTGAGTAAAACGCAAAAAAAGTTTTAAACAATAAAATACTTTTTATTAAATTAATACTATTACTATTTTAACTGTTGACGGCTGACTAAATAAAATGCAATTACACTAAGATAGTTTATGATTATATAGTGTCCAGTATTATTATTATTATTATTATTATTATTATTATTATTATTAGCACCGCGTCTTACTACCCATTCGGGTTATACGCACTTACGCTAATGTGTAATGGTAGGGTGATTGTGAGATGAAATGAAGGACCTACAGTTTAACGTGGAATCCGAACCACGGTGGAGGCCTGGCATTCCCCACATTCACAAGATGTCTTGTCAGAGGTGAAGGAAGGGTTCAGTATTATTAAATTATTAGCTATTAATGTACATTACTATAATCCACTAAGAATATAATAAATTGTATAGTTTAATAGTTACTTTAGTATTAATAATTAATATACTAATAACAAAACTCACAGTACTCACCATGATTGCTAAACGTTTGCGAAAAAAGTTTGTCTCTAAATAAAATTATCCATATATATCGTCACCCGAGAATGTAAGTGTTCTATCTCCAAAAGTGTTAAATTTGAGATATTTGGTGTTTACCTATATTTAGAATACACATGGTTCACCTGCGGTGAAATTGAGACTGCTATATAATTACTTAAGAGGCCAAATTCGAGCGGTCATCAAGTAACATTGATTTTATACACATGGTCAAACTTCAATGCTCTTTCACACTAAAGTGGAAAATTGGACATAGAACACTTTCATTCTCGGGTGACAATATGTAATATTCATAACCATTCATTGGGGAACTAAGTTCTAAGGGCCCCAAGTTCTATTTGGTACAGGGCCCCAAAAAATGTTAATCCGGGCCTGGTAAGAACCACAATTTTATATAGAGATAACTTCCGATTATCTGCGGTAATGGAGGAGTCGAGTGCTGTGGATAACACAAAAACCGTGGATAATCCTCATTTTTAGTAAAACATGAGATTGTAGCACATTCGATTTAAACTAATGCTCAACTATCGTGATTGCGTTTAAGAACGCATCACTATATTTCACGCACGAAGATAATTTTTAAAAAAAACACTTTAAATTAATGTACAGTATACTTAAAATGAACACATCGCTTAAAAACGTATGTATTAGACTTCTGCTTCATTGCAGCTGCTAACTTTTTCCTTATCCCGCTATGTATTTTCCTATTTTCCGTAACATCAGCTTGTCATATAGGAGTGTGTCATCTTCCTGTTACAGATAATTAATCAGGCTATTAGTCCAATCCAGTGCAGTCCCCCTAGCATAAGCTTTTGGTCTCTCTGGCCATTATCCCTTCCCCATAGATTTATTAAGTACAACAATCGAAAGCCCTGTATTTTTCATCAACTCTGCGTTTTTCAACAACGTACCCCCTACTGTTGGCGATACCGCGGATAGTCTGAAGCTTACCGTATATAGATTATAGAAGGTCTCTAAGTGAGGTTTGTGCTAAGCTATTTATTGCACTAGGACTACAGTAGCCCCATGACTTCTTTGGTGTTGATTGACAGCTCACAGCTGACAGCTGACGGCTTTGAAAAGTTACCAGACCAAATTATGTATCCCTGCGCCGCACCATATGATCTGCATAAATATGTATTTAGCAGCTCTCACTTTTGACGGTCAAAATTTTGGTATATACCTAAATGTTGACTGTCAGAAGTCAGCTGTGATCTGTCATTCAGCACCAAAGAAGCCACGGGGATACTGTACTTGTAATTCCTGCCTTGAGTTGCCTTGGAGGAACTCAACTCCCCCCTCCCCCCTTTCCTCAAGGGGACGAACTTGGCTGTATATGGAACTAAGGACCTTTTTCGAAGAGGGAATTACACCAGGTCTCGTGGTGGAGGAACTCAACCGCGTCCAAAACAATAGCCACGGGATTAAGTTGTTCCCGAACTTCCTTTCTTTGAGTATAAGTACTTTTCCAGAGATTCATCTATCACTGCTGAGACCATTGTTAGCTTCACTACATCAGCCACGACGTATATCTTTGACTCTGGCCACGACTCATCAATTCCCTTATTATACCAAGCGACACTTTAAATTACGATATTTTCTGTGGAATTGTCTGCTTCTTTCGACTCTTAGTTATCTTGTTGGAACAAAATAAAACACTCCGGTCTATGAAATACACTATCTTATCATTGTTTAGAAATTGTAAACAAGGGTATCATTATGAAAATCCCTAGATTTTTATATGATTATCCCTGAGATATTTATAAATTTAAATTTGGAATCTATTGTTTTGTGAAACTTGTGTAAATGCAAGCGTCATTGGCTTTAGATTAGGCCAGACAGTTGCCCGAAGACCAATCGAATTATTTAGTCTTGGCACGTGTTTAATTTAAGTTATAAATGTGTACGTCTAGGTCATGGGCTATTAACATCTAAGAGAGGGTGATTTAATGAAAGTGCACTCTCATTATTCTGTAAAACTATTGTGATGATCACATTTGTAAAACTACATCTAGTGCACCCTGCTGAGATTAGAATCTCCATCTCGTTTCATGAAACTCGGTATGGTGCAAACATAACGCCTCTCCCAACGTGGCCACAGCAAGGGTTGGTTTGTTTTATATTTTGGTAGCTTGTAAATGAAATGTGAGGTCTAACTTTAAAGAATTAGCGCAAGTTTAAAAAGAATAAAAGCACTTGCATTTGCCTCCATTTTTAATTTAACTAATTTTCGGCAACCGCATAAAATTTAAACACGTGTCAAATGTTGACTTAATATTTTTTAGCACCGTGTCTTACTACCCGTTCGGGTTATACGTTTGTGTACTAATTACGCTAATGGTTTAAGGAATTAGGGAGGTTATATTTACAAGGAGTGCACCCGAATTTGCGTGGAGGGATAGTGGAAAATCATTTTGGAAAACCCATCCTCAGTATATCCGACTGAGATTCGAACCCAGATCTCTCCGTCATCGGCAGTCTAGTCTACTGCGAGAGTAGCTCATTAAACAATGCGGCCACCGAAGAGGGCTTAGCTTAATTATAATGAATAATTTAACCATTTTAATTTTAAACTTTTAAAGTAATAGGATCTTTGATTTTGATTTGCGAATGAGGAAGGTAGAAGTGAAAGGAAATGTATCCTCATTTTCATAGAAATATAAGGAAGGGAAACAATGTGAGGGGAGTGAGATTTGAACACCAACCTCCCCAGTAACAGTAAACTAGATTAAGTGAGATTGATGACCGAGTGCATGTGCCCAACGATACCAGGGGTTTTTATTATGTAATAATAAAAAATGTACTTTATATAAACATACACACCAATGGAAAACATTATTCAAGTTAGCAAATGTCGATTAGTGTTGTACTCCCATGCTCTTTATTTAAAAGCCCTTTAGGGTTGATTATATGTACTTTTGAGAGTAAATATAAGATAGTTGCTTATCTATCTACCATCTCAAGCGAAGTGTTTTTCTTAGAGATAAGAGGCCGTGTCAATATTACATTTACCTGAATAGCTTTTAAAATAAAACTCTATAAAAGTCCTGTTTTGATCGAGCTGCTGTCATCCTAATTGTCCATAATGTGCCAGGTAATCCCCTTCCTATCTCACCTCTATCACCGCTTTTCCTTAACCACTTAACTGCCTAGGTTGGCGGTTTAAGGGTAAGGTGTCAGACTTCTATGCTGACGTCCGGGGTTCAATCCTCGGTCACGGCAAAGATTTATCTGATTGTCAAACCCTTCCTTCTCCTCTGACAAGACGTGTATTAATCACAACTTGTGAATGTGAGGAATACCAGGTCTCCACCTTGGAAATTCATATTAAAATTGTGTAAATTAAGTAAAAGTTGTGGAAAAAACGGCCCGGATTTAAAGATTGTAAGATACCGGGCCTGTAAACATTGAATAAATAAATAAATAAATAAAAATTTCCACCTTGGTTCGGATTCCACGTTAAACTATAGGTCCTCCATTTCATCTCACAATCACCCTATTATTACACATTAGCGTAAGTGCGTACAACCCGAACGGGTAGTAAGACGCGGTGATGATAGTAATAATAATAATAATAATAATAATAATAACTGCCTATGTGGACCGCCTGTTCCAGTTTGACCTTTGACCTTATATAACTTGAAGTTTCTCATAATTGTATTCAATACTACTTATGAATTAATGTAGAAGTTATATATTATATCTGGAAATATAGTTTAGAACATTAAACGATATTTAAAATAAAACTTCCGATTTGTTGTTTTAAGTTGGCTAACGCGCTTGTTTCGTGTAGATCCAGATTGCCGAGGACGGAGGAGTTCGAATTTCAAATCTTAGTCTGGTAAACTAGGAGTGATTTTCCACTCTCCCTCTATGCAAATGTGGGCTCACTTCATATCTAAATTCAAACTTTCTAACTATTAATCCGTTAGCTTAATTAGTGCTTAAGGAGTTCGAGGTTCGAATCTTGGTCGGACAAACTAGGGGTGGTTTTCCGCTCTCCCTCTATGCAAATATGGGCTCACTTCATATCTAAATTCAAACTTTCTAATTATCAATCCGTTA
Organism: Timema cristinae; assembly: GCA_039000515.1. Taxonomy (NCBI): domain Eukaryota; kingdom Metazoa; phylum Arthropoda; class Insecta; order Phasmatodea; family Timematidae; genus Timema; species Timema cristinae. The sequence continues at coordinate 46,129,112 of JBCFYV010000012.1, forward strand.
GCTTAATTAGTACTTAAGGAGTTCAAGGTTCAAATCTCAGTCGAGTAAACAAGTGGTGTTTTTTCACTGTCCCTCTACGCAAATGCGGGCTCAAACCTCCCAATTATCAAACCGTTAGCGTAATTAGTACTTAAGCGTATAACCCGAACAGGGTAGTAAGACGCGGTGCTAAAATGTGTTGAGTTCGCGTGTGTTTGGGTGTGTCACACATTGCCTTAAACCAAATTTAGTTAAAATTCTAACCAAATATTTAAGCAATGAAATAATAATAATAGTATACTTATACCTCCTTTCTGTTCATCTATTATACTTGCTAAAGCTATATTAACCACACGTGTGTAAGCAATAAAGCTTAACATTTAACCGTCTGTGCTCTTTAATATTTATGCCGGCAAAGTTGTGACGTGTATATTGGCAGCGCCTTTCTGTCACAACATATTCTAGGGACCGAACGTGTGTGCCCAGTTTGAAACGTCATATTCTTCTCTCAGGTTTGACAACTAGAGGGCATGAAGTGAAAGATATCAGTGAAAGATATCAGTAAAGATTGTTAACTCTCTAAAAAGAGAGCATAGTGATAGATACCCGCCTCAGTGGCGCATTTGGCTAACGCACCAGATTCGTGTTGAGCTAGACTTCTGAAGACGGGGGAGATCGAGGTTCGAATCTCGGTTGGGTGAACTGGGGGTGTGTTTTCCACTAGCCCTCCACGTGCAAATGAGAATGTAACCTTTCCAATTCCTAGTCCATTAGCGTAAATAGTACTTAAGCGTATTATAACCCGAAAGGTTAGTAAGACGTGGTGATAAAAAGAGTAAAAGATAGCAAACTCATGCTAATCTGCAAGGCTGTGGTTTAGGAGGGTGAATCGTTGGTTCGATGACACAGGGGGAGACAAGGGACTTCTACATTGATCGACCCCTTCCCTCCCCTCACCCTACAGCCCCCCTTTAATTTAGGTCGATATCCGTGGTCATTAAGGGACTCTAGTTTGAGTCCATGCTGGCACTTGGAAGGTTTTGTTTTGACTATTTTGTTTATGATGTCAGGCTCTAATAGTTAAATAAGTAAAGTAGTACCGCGGGCTACAAGACGTCAGGCTCGCACTAAGGGGATTAAGTGTAGTAATGCCCGAGCCGGTAGTAAAACTCTGTGGAAAAACAACCGTTTTAGAGTCCATTTTCTTATACAAAGAGACTTTTAGAAAATACAAATTTTTTTTCGGCCAACATTTATAAAATAATACTACAGTATCGGTGATATTTTATAGGTATTGATAGTATATCAAAATAAGTTGCAGCAGATCACTTGTCTTGACGTAAGAATACGTGAAATTAGATCTAGTGGTTGTTCCTATGAAAATGGGACTGTAGTTCAGTGAGACAATGCTCAGCTGTCATGTTGATCTCTAGGATTCGGTTCGAATCTTGTTGGGGTGCAATGGGAATAAATCTCGATATTGAGATTTTAGATCTTGTTATTCTTTATTTTCTTCCTTGCGTGCCGGGCTATCAGCATATTTATATTAATGGAACAGGTTTCTATAATAATAAAGGGAAGTATTTGTCTGTGTGTGTGTGTGTGTGTGTCTGTGTGTGTGTGTTCGTGTGTGTGTGTGTGTGTGTGTCTGTGTGTGTGTGTGTGTGTTTGTTTGTGATATATTATTTCGTCAAAATATAGTTGCAAACATTAAATTCGATATTACTTATGAATTAATGAAAGAGCTATATATTATTATTATTAGCACCGCGTCTTACTACCCGTTCGGGTTATACGCACTTACACTAATGTGTAATGGTAGGGTGATTGTGAAATGAAATGGAGGACCTACGGTTTAACATGGAATCCGAACCACAGTGGAGGCCTGGCATTCCCCACATGACAAAATATAGATGAGAATATTTAAAAAAAATTGTTGTTATAATTGACTCGAAGAATAAACCAGGGTTTTTTTCCACTCTATCCTTTGGTATCAATCTACCATCACACTGCATTTTATACCTGCATCGATGGTCGCATAGTCTAAGGCGTCACTATACGGCCAGTGACAGAGTGATCAACGTTTGAAGCAAATGCGAGTACACATTATACCTAGAAAAATCTTGTCGACCAACAAAATAGTGGGTGGTGCAGGAAGTACGACCGTTCTGACAGACATTAGCAATGCTAAAGATATCGAGGTTTGAATCCCGGTGTGCACGCCATCTAAATGTCAGGCTCATCCTATTATGGTGGAGGAGGGGGGAAATTGAATCCCCGCCGTGTAAACTGTAGGTGTTTCTCCCACCGGAACATTTTCTTAATCCTACCCATGGCTGATACCTACATTCGAGCATGTCGACGGACGATACATAACAACCGATTTTGTAGACTTTTGGGGTGGGGGATAATGGCCCCTAACTGAGGATTACGAATCAGCGTAAGGCTTTCAAGGCCCCTGATTGTGCATAATCATAGCTGTGTCAATGCTCTCTAGTTGTGAAAAACCCATTACCACATAGGGGTTGTGATATTGCGATGACTAGTTGCAACATCACCGGAAAAAACCCATTACCACAAAGGGGGTTGCGACATTGCGATTACGACACCGGGAAAACCCATTACAACATAGGGGTGGGGAAGGGGTTGCGACACATACCTTGAAGGAGGGGGACTGAGGGGAAGTGAAAGGGGTGTTACGGCCTGGAACCATTTCTTACACTCTTCCCTAAGCGGCCGGTGGGAAAGGTTCGTGTTACCTCCCTTGGGGACGTGAAAGGGCGGCAAACAGCTGCCGACCATTCAGTGGTCGCATTCTACGCTACGCTGCCGTCAGGTGAGCTTCGTGCTCTGTGCTGGTGCCATGAGAAGAGCGCCCAACGCCGTGGACTGCACGCCAATAAAAAAATAAACTCCAACACCCCGTCCCAATCCTACGACAGTAAACTTCCCCACACCAATAAAAGACTCCAACGCCCTACTGAATCCTAACCAAACATAAAAAAACCAGTTTGGATAAGAATAAACCACTGAAAGGGCGTCAGGGAAAGGGGTAAAACCAATCAGAGAACGACAACATCATTACGTAACAACCAATCTAAGAGTGACAACAACATTGGGTAATCATCACAATACATACTCTCTCCAAGTCGGGGTCAATGGTCAAACTGGAACAGGTGGTCCACCTAGGTAGTCACTTATGTGGAAATTATAAGGTACTTCCAGATGAGGTGGCCTGGTGGTCTAGTGGTAAGGTGTCAGACTTCTGTGCTGGCGGCGGGGGTTCAATCCTCGGTCCCGGCACAGATTTATCTGATTACCAAACCCTTCCTTCACCTCTGACAAGACATCTTGTGAATGTGGGGAATGCCAGGCTTCCACCGTGGTTCGGATTCCACGTTAAACTGTAGGTCCTTCATTTCATCTCACAATCACCCTACCATTACACATTAGCGTAAGTGCGTATAACCCGAATGGATAGTAAGACGCGGTGCTAATAATAATACTTCCAGATGTTCCAAATTATTTAAATTTTTACTTATGCTATCTGGTGAATGGCCGAAAATGTATGTTCCTAACTCGCAGTTACTTTTATGACTGAACTTACCTAACTGACAAAGTATTTACAAGCAAGGAGAGAGAGGGTGTGGACATTAAGACTCGTGTGATAATTTTACATTATCTATTCATAATAATAACAATATATTATATTTATCAATTTCCTCGAATTGATAACTAATTTACTCTTCCATCTTTATTGTCTCAACAGCGTGAGAAGAATGTATCTAATGGCCTCAGTTTTATTACAGTTTATCAACAATCAAAACTATAAAGAGTAGGCCTACACCTAATGTTCCATATTTCTAATATTTCAATTTGGGAAAAGTGAATATCCGATTTAAATGCATAGAAAGATATATTGGAAAAAAAATTGTTGGCAAAAAAATTATAAATAATCTATATTGTTGTTAACCAGGAAGTTGGATGTTTGCACTGGCAGCTGAGAAAATAAAAAGTATTTAGGGCGCATAGAATAAAACCAAAACCAAAATGAGAGTATCAACATAGGGGGAAAAAATAGTGTCTGGTCTTTGAGAAATGGTATGTTGGTGTGGTATTGCAGGGGACAAAACAGCATTTAGTCATGGCAAGAGAATTAGCAAGGACTCCTCATACTCAGTCGGCAGCGTATTAAAAGCATCAATGAAATGACTCTTACTGTAAATGGACTGATATACTTTTGTCTGTGAAATTATGCAAACAGTAGCCATACCTTTTCTCACAATCTTGTGTCTTATCTGCATGCACTTTTCCACAGTCTCTTCTCTGACAATCACCTTTAACATGCATATATCAACGTCATCCTGGTTGCCATAATTTATGCTGATCTCGCGGAATTTGCACACTATTTTTTCGATGCGATTCTCCACCAACGAAAACTCGATATGCGTGGGACCACAAGTGACAAGGGTACTGATGTAGCTTACGGACTGAAGTAGCTAGTATGTCCACCTGTCACAGGCTAGGATTGGATGAATTTGATCACGTGAACACGTTCCTGTTGGTACTTGTATTTTCTTGTTTTATTTGTTTTTTTAATTTGTGCTCATTGGTTATTTATGTATGCTCATTGCTTATTTATTTGTGCTCAATGGTTATTTATGTATCCTCATTGCTTATTTATTTGTGCTCAGTGGTTATTTATGTATCCTCATTGCTCTTTTATTTGTGCTCATTGGTTATTTATGCCTGGTTAGGATTGGGATGGGGCGTTGAGGTTTTTATTTATTTATTGGCGTGCAGTCCACGTCAGGTGCGGCACCAGCACGGAGAACGAAGCTTTCCTGATGGTAGTGTAGCGAAGAGTGTGAGAGATGGTTTCCCCTGCCTTGAAACCCCTTTCACTTCTCCTCACTACCCCTGCTTAGAGGTATGTGTCGCAACCCCTCCCCAAACCCCTATGTGGTAATGGGTTTTCCCTGATGACAAGCGCCAGTTTGGCGGGTTGGTAAGACAGAAATGGATCGTGACATTGAAACCGTGAGCTAGGTCATTGACTCTGGCAACCCTCCCCTCGGCAATAAGGTTTTCTGGTGTCGCAACACCTCCCCCACCTCTATGTGCTAATGAGTTTTCCCCGATGAAAGGTGCCAGTTTAGCGGGTCAACAATACAAGTCGGGACACGACCTTGAATGATGTCGCAATGGGTTTTCCCTGATGACTGGCACCAGTTTGGTGGCTCGACAATACAGGAATAGATCGTGACCTTGAAACCACGAGCTAGTACAAGAGGTCATTAACCCTGTTCATGTTTGGTGCCAGTTTGATGGCTCGACAAGTTGAGACTCGTATCTGCGTGTAAGGGGGACAGAAAGGTTTTGCGGAAATAAAACACGATATTACAAAATATATATTTATTAAACATTAAAGGTTTTACAGAAATATATTAAATGTTTCACAGATATCATACATAATATTTATTATACGCTTTTACAGGAATGCCGCATATATTCGTTCATACGTTTTTCTACGGTGTCTCTTAGATGCGTTAGTAAAATTGTTTTTAGTTCCCAATCCAGTATGTAATAGTCCAAACCGACGACTTGACGTGTATAGTAGGTAGCACTGATAAGGTCCAGGTTTATGATGTGCGTTTCCACCGTAGGCTGTTTGAGATCGATGACATCCGTTGATTCTGTTAAGGTGTTGCATACATCCATGACGAGTGTGTCGATCAAATCGTTGCAATAGCGTGCGACGGGTATCGACCAAATATCCCGTTGGTCGATGGCGATGTCGATGAGGTCCCACACATCACAAAGACGCGCCCAGCTAGGTGCTAGATAGGTGACCCTTTTGAGTCCGGAGCCTTGTTTCTCGCTGATGACGACCATATGGTCACAGCACATGCGTCTCAGAGATATTTCATGATTAGTCAGACTAATCCTCTGAGGAAGTTGAATGTCGCTGAAAAACTTTGATATGATCGACTTGTAGCTGCCCAGTTCTTGTCACTTTGTACGGTTAAACACCGACAGTTCCCTCCGCATTTTTCTAGCTGGACATAGGGCGTAAAGTTGTTCTTGCCGCTCATGCCAACGATGACTCGCTTGGCGTCGACTTCGTCAAGCGGGAACAAAGTGTTGAAAATACTGGTGATGGCGAGTGGCTTCACCAGCTTTTATTTGTGGCTGCAAACGCCTTGCCCTTCCATGATGTGTGTTCGCTTTGACGACTGTCACGGTTATGGCTGGCACGCCATCGGGACGCCCCTTTTATAGGCGCACGCTGATTGTACTCAGACTCTTGAGGGGTGGCAGGGGTCCTGCACTGTCTTGAAAAATGTGTTGTAATATCTCACCACCTTAGCATCATTGCCTGTATGATTGAAGGGCGAGACTAGGGTTAGGAAAGTTTTCATCGGAATGTTATGGGCGCGATAGAGAAGGTACATGAGACAGTAATGGCCGCAAACGTCTGAGGTGATGCTTTGAAGCTGTAGCGTGCTATGAGACGTGTGAGAAGTGTTTTTGCGGTTAAATGCCAGATGTGACTTTATACGGGAAAGGGGGGGAGCCATAACTCTTCACATTTTTGCTGTGAGACAGCGATGGGCCTCAAATCCCTTGTTGCCAGCGTTAGCCTCCTTAAAGTTTCCGGGGCTGTCTGCGAATCACAGACTGCAAGTCAAATGTGTTCTTTTGGCGTCACTGTTGTAATTGAGCAGCGTCTCAATGTACGATCTATAAGCATGCGTGTTTCTGTGTGGTGAGACTAGTTTTTTGTTTAAAAACACACCCACCTGTGTGAATAGTGAATGCAATCAGTTGTTGATGGGATCGATTTGATCCACCTCTGTTAAAGCGCCACCGTTGAAAGACAGAAGGGGACGGCCAGACTGGGCGATCGAGTGACTAAAATATAAAATAGATCACAATGGTTGTAATGAGAGGTGGCCAGACTGGAGTGAATGACTAAGCATGCGCGCTTGAAAGTTAGAACTAGTTCAATTTTTCAATCGCGTGCGCCTGATCTGGTACAGTCTAGTTTACAGGCACCAGGCAATTTTATTGTATGTTGGTTTATTGAGTTCTAGGAAAACTTCTCATTTTGACATTTTTATTGTTACAGATAGGTTTAGCACACTTGCTACTAATGGCTTAATTTAATTGGTAAGATCATAGACCATACCTATATGTATATGTATGTGTGTAAGACTGATATGTAAAAATACTTCAATATTGTAATCAAAGTAGGCAATTAAAAATAAATCACCATTAGCGTAGAGAGAGGATGAAAAAACCACAATAATAAATCCCTTGTCAAAAGCCACCCTCAGTTCACTGAGCCAAGATTCGAACCTTTGCCTCCTCATCAACAACTATCGAGAGCTATCTGCTAATCACGCGCTCACTCACACACTCTTGCCAGTTTGGCCACCCAGTCGCACGCGCGCTCGTTCACACGCTTGTCAGTCTGGCCGAACCCCGTCCTGTCCTACTCCTACAGTCCTACCCCTTCCACAAAGGATTATCCATCTACTCCTTCTTTACAAATTTGCATCTGTTGCATTTCAACTGCAAAATGCCATCAAAACATCAAAGTTTCAAATATCTTGCAAAGTTGTGCTATCTCCCTCTATAGTGTTGTCATCAAGTAGGATTTTACAAATTAAGGATTTTAATCTAAGAGAGGTTGTACCTTTAGCCAAAAGTACGAAAAAAGAACTGTGTGACATGAGGGACAATAATGAGAAAGAGAATGAACAATTAATATTTTCTAGTGTTCAAAAGGTTTGTGAAGAGCTAAACATTTAAATGCAAGCTACACGTTGCTGTAGTAGACAAACTTGCAACATTCTTCACGCCAAAAAAAAACAACTAAAAAGTGGTTGAAAAACCTTGTGAGTGTCTCAGGTAAGCATATGATCTCATTTTACAGATTGGTAAAGAAGAGTGGAAGGAAGAAGTTGTAACGGGCGAACCAGTTCAGCCCTGTACTGCCTAAATCTGTTGCACATAATCACTGCTCAAGAATATATATTGTACGATAATTACATATACAGATCTATTAATGTATATCTCCATGTGCTACATACCACGTCTCGAAAACATCATAGAACAAGAACGGCGCCATCAGAAGTGTTGACCACTCACGAAGTTCTGCTAACACTGCACTTGACTCGTCGGAGCGAACAAAACAACTGATTGGAATTCGGGGCGGACGGCTTGTGCACAGTTTGTTGCGGCCGGTGCCTACGTGATTTTTACAACGTAAAGGAGTGTCTCCACCCTTCTTTATTTCCCATGGTTCATCACGTTCAGCCACTATAAAGCTCCACGGTTCGCTGGGAGCCACACAGAATAATACATCACCAGTCGAATAGTCAACACGTTCGACGTCTACATCCAGTCTACACTACAAAACTGGTCGTGACGATACTGCTGACGGACCAACCATACAGACGGAAATAACAAGCAGTAACGTCCAACATTTAAATTGTAGGGGATAGGCGTCTCAATGGCCAGAATGTAGTTTTAGGGATATTATTATGCCTGCCGAGAGTATTAGCCCCTCTCGTCTTATTTTACATGTTATTTAGGTTAGCCGTTTAATGACATGGTTTACATGCCGTGGAGTGATTTTACACTTCACATGTTTTCGGCTTGGTCCTTAAGACCAGCGGTTTGAATAGGGAGTATTCCCACACCTTAGTCTGCGTGACCATGTTATAGTCAGCAAGGCCGTCAATAAGGAATGGGGTTGTTCAGGTTGTTCCAGGCCTGATGGTTATACATAGTTTGGTTTGGTTTTCATTTTTGGCGTTTTGTATGTTAATTAACTTGTGTTGTTCGTCAGTTTGCGGTGATCAACCTGTGGGTCATTTCTGCCCATCTGGCATGGCTCACGCTATATATGTTATTTAAATTATGTTACTCAACTTGTGGGAATTTTCTGCCCCTTTGGCGGGGTCTGCATCAAACTAACCTTTATGTTCGATTACTGTTAGGGGGAGTTTGATACCCTCTTTATTTAGAGTAAGGCTGCATGGTCACTTTTGTAATGTTTCTGGCTTAGACCAGTTGGTTATGTGCCAGCCCATAATCAAGACAAGGCTTAGAACCCTGAATTGAAACTTTCCATATATATATATGGGTGATTCTATGAAAAAAAGGAAACATTAAGTCCCTTTCGATTAGTAATAATAAATGTTTATATTATCACATTTAAACTTTTTACCTAGTTGATTGAACATTAATATTTATAATAAGCATGTGTTATTGAAAATTTATAAACAATAACATTAATTGAAAAATTAAAAATTATCAGTTTTCTCAACTCCATGGTGTGTCCCAACTCCAACCTTTTGGGAAACTTTTGTTTAAAATTATAGTAATTTTGAAATAAATCAATTATAAAAACGTGGAGGCACACCAATAGTAATAGCTTTATAATTACATAAATAAATTTTATTTTCGTTTTATTTTAAGACTATAAAAAATATTTAATTTATGTCCTCAAAATTTTATCTCAACACCATGGAATAAGTAGTAGCTCATTTTACGCCCAATAGAGTTGACTCTATGCAACAGTTTGTAATGTAACTGACTTGCCTCTAAAGAATATGTGAAAGCATTAACAATAATATCGTCATAATTGTATAAACATATTTAATTTTATATAAAAATATGACAATTTAAGGTTTTTAAATAATAACTTCCTGTTCTGTAAAGTTCGAATAGAGATTTTAAAAGGTAATTTGAGGCAGCTTCCGTCTCTCGGACCTTCTACTGCCACCGAGATGTTTTTTTTTGTTGTATTTTTTAATTTTTTACAAATCCTTCTAGAATGATCTTTCGAAGCAAGTTATATACTAGGCGTGGCGAAATCACTAGCAGTGTCAGAACAGCAGTAGATAATACAGTGGCTCATTAGACTGGCTCATTAGCTTCGTACGTTCGTGTTATCATTATCAGTCGCGTCTCGAAATTATTAACATGATCAGTTTTACGATCAAAACAATAGTGACATTAAAATAAAATCACATCTAACCTAATAATTGTGTATTATTTCAAGAGTTCAACAATTGGCGCTCAATCACAGGGCTATAAATACCAATTATATCATCAAGGTACCGTACCGCTTTAATTAGTGCTCTATCACGGGGCAATTATCAGCTAATTAAACAGAAACACATCAATTAGTACCCAATGCGAGGCGAATAAAACTATAATTCTTCAATTAGCTCCCATCGCGGTGAAAGAATATTTCAATAATTCTTCAAGTTGTGTGAGGAAAATGAAGATATTTCAGCCATTTTGCTTGTCTTGTAACAGTGTAGTTGTTTGAATGGTTTTCACTGTGATTTTTGTAGAAAGAATAAGGTGTTTCTTCTCAACACCATACATGTTTTAACTACTTTTAGTTGAGAAAGGTTAGCTATAAAGTATTATAGATTTAGCTATATGACCAAACTGATCTTGCCAAAACTTAGATCAATAACCATGTTCAAACTAATATTTCTCAACTCCATGTACTTCATTCAACTCCATGGCGTGTGTGAAAAGTGAAAAACTATGGAGTAGAAAGGGAACCATGAAGTTGATAAAAATAATTATGATAAAAATAATGATGATGATAATAATAATAAATGCAAAAGACCAAACATTTGTTATACATCCCAAGTTTATATTAAAACATAAGATTCTTTATTTTAATGAAATTTGTCTTGGATTTACTTCACAATTAGGTTAGGGCTACAATTTTTTTTTTTTTAATAGTGCAACAGTTTATTTTGATAATGAACTTAAAATAAATACTTGAACACAGGTCTGCTTACACAGTGGCGGCTCGTAGCTAAAATTAGTGGGGGTGCTACTAAAACGGGAAGCAAAACAGTGCCTTCACAGCCACAAAGCCAACTTTTACGTTGGTGCCATTCAGAATTAAAGCTACGAATATATTTCTTGTTGTTAGTTTTGCCTGGCTGAGATATTAGGATATCAGGCGTTGAACGACCTCTTTTCTTAACTGTAACATTCTCATGGAGATATATCTGTGAAAACTTATTAAGCTGTTGAATTTCACTTACAGTCGCATAACTTATTTCTTGGGGATGCAAGGCCATGATTAAAGTTTTCTGTTAAATAAAAGAACCGAAAAAAAAATCAATCAAATATAATAGCTGGAAGCAGAATAATAATCTAATTCTACACTCTTCTACATTTTATCGCATTAAAGAATATAGTGCACAGTTTTTAAGCACAACACACGCTGAATAAAAAAAACTTCTTTCCACCATCACGCCAGAGCCGGCACTGCGAGAAAAACAGTGCTCTCTCTACCTGGCAGTCCCACCTTCCTCCCCACCCCCCTGTGTGTGCATGCGCACAACAGTCAAACACCACGTCACTGTCACTGTGGATCGCACAGTTCCATACAAAGATTTGTGTATCATTTCCATAAACTGGGGGATGGCTACTGAAGTACTGACATTAAGCTTAAGGAAATATATTGTACTACAAAAATAAAGAAAAATTAAAGAAAAAAAGGAATCATAATATTAAATTTTATCGATAATATCAAGTGGAAATAGGGGGTGCTGCAGTTCCACAGTGCCTATACACGAACCGCCACTGCAATTTTAATGGAGAAAAATTTCCTCAATTGTTATCCAGAAATCAAGGAGAAAATTATTGAACTTTTTGCGCAAATTAAAACAAGAAGAATGAATTTCATTTTTAAATGAATGAATCAAGCTTGAACTATTAACAATTTAAGTTAAAGTAAGTAAAAAATATTTGAGTTTTTTTGTTAAGTTTTTTTTCAAGTTACTGAATAAATTTTCTTTTTATACATTTTTTTTTCCTTTTACACAATTTTAAAACAAAGGCTAAACATTTTATGGAGTAGCACCCTCACTAATTTTAGCTACGAGCTATCACCGGTGCTAATAAACTTCCAACCTGTTTCGGTGGCCGCATGGTCTAAGGCGCTACTCTCGCAGTAGACTTTACTGCCAATGACGGGGAAATCAAGGCTTGAATCTCGGTACTGAGGGTGGTTTTTCCAAAAGGGTCCTCACTCTTCTTCACGCAAATATGGGTACATTTCCTATAAATATAACCTTCCTCAACTCTAAAACCCATTGGCGTAATTAGTGCATAAGCATATAGCCCAAACGGGTAGTGGGACGTGGTACTAAAAGATCTTACACTCTTTTACTTTCTCTTAACCCCTCGGAGATAAAAGTATTGTGATGGTCAAAATTAGAATTCGAGATTTTGATAAATTTCGACATTTCATGACCCGCTGAACCCGTAAGAGTGGTTTTCGCGATGTTGTCCGTGTCTTGGCCTAGAGCCGAAATCATTTTACCTATCGGCTACCTTGTATCTAGGGTTTTCATAAGGTTCCTCCAAAGAGTTTTTGGAATTAGATATCTAAGCCTACTTATTAAGGGTAGCTTACTGAAGGGGGAAAAAGGGAGAAAGAGATGAAAAATCTATTTTCTCATAACACGATCAACGATTTTAATTAAAATTCGTATCTAGTCATTGTTTAATACTAAAAGCAAAAAGGTAAATTTCTTTACATAAGCAAAAATTCCTATTTTTATCACATCTACGCAACTATTTGAAAAACTAAATAACTTATCATGGTTAAAGTTGTAGTACTCATATTTTATTAAAGATATTCTCGGTCGGGTGAACTGATGGTGGTTTTTCCTCAATGGCTTTCCACTCTACCTCCACGCAAATGCGGGTTCACTTCCTCTAATTGAACCTTCTCAATTCCTAATCCATTAGCGTAATTAGTACTTAAAGCGTATAACCCGAACGGGTAGTAAGACGCGGTGCTAAATATATTATATTATTATTAAAGATATTACTTACTCTATGGCCTTGGAAATTTGAAAGTTCATTGCCAAACTCACAAAAGTACGCCCTCTATACATTTGAAATATATTTGGGTAAAACAAAAGTTTCTGAGATTAAAGCATTTATATATATATATATATATATATATATATATATATGTGTGTGTGTGTGTGTGTGTGTGTGTGTGTGTGTGTGTGTGTGTGTGTGTGTGTGTGTGTGTGTGTGTGTGTGTGTGTGTGTGTGTGTGTGTGTGTGTGTGTGTGTGTGTCGCCTTCAATGATAGTTTGGAAAAAACGTAGTACTTATTAAGTATCCCATCCTAAATAAAATGGAATTGTCCCTTGCATATTTTTATTGTTTCTTCTGAAAATTAGCGCCGTAACAAACCCTCCTAACACTGCGCCCCCAAATCCCTTACCAAACCTCCTGCGCCCCCACCCCACTTAGGTGCGTGGGGTGCATGTCCATAGCTCCACCCCTGCCTACGAAATAATGTATTATTGGTTCTCGTCACCTGTTAGTTAGAGTGTGTATACAAATCGCTTCTCTAGTGAGTTTAATTGACTTTACCTTCACAGTCATGTGTTAGCCGTCGGGCTGTGTGGTCGTGTTTTCAATTAATTACCACCGGTCCACCGTGACATCTCTTAAATGTATTTAGGCACAAACCTGACTAGCATGGAAAGAGAATGGAAAAACCTTTACATCTGTATAGTGTTGGTCACACAAGCGAGAGTGGGTGGGTGGAAATAAAGGTTCAAGTATTTTTGTGGAGGGGTGAGCCACCAATGAGAAAGGGAAAAGTAAGATTGCGTTCGTAGGAAAATTACCGTTATGTATGGATCCTGGGTGTGGTAAGTTTGGGGGTGTGGAAGAAACGGTGATGAAGAGGGTAAGGGACGAGGGAAATAGGGGCGGGTGTGAAAAGAGGAAAAGGGAGCTAGGGGACTTGGGGGAGGAGTAGAGGGAGCGAGGGGGGCGTCGATGTCCACCATTTTATTCAAAAAAAGTTAACCAGATACGTTATTTTTATCTATCATTCAGTTCTTTTTTACCGATAAAACATGAAATTTTAATTAAAAGTATAAGGAAGCGGGATGGTTGCTACCACGAAGTTAGGCCATCATGAATAAACTAAGGTCCAGGCATTAAGTTGATTTAGTGTTTGTGCAAGTATAAATGCGGAGAAAACAAAACTCTTTGAGGAACCATCCGGAACAAAAGAAGAACAAATTATTACAGCCATTGAAGAGGCTATTTGTGAAGTGGACCCTTTCATACATTTAAATATATTATTTGTGAGCCTATAAAAATACCACAAAAGAAACTTTTAATTGCAGGAACAACCCATAACTTACAAAGAACCAACGATTGCAACCATAAAACTATTAATTGTTTTAAATATGTGTAGTGGGGCTTGTGAATGTGGGGAATGCCAGGCCTCCACCGTGGTTCGGATTCCACGTTAAACTGTAGGTCCTCCATTTCATCTCACAATCACCCTACCATTACACATTAACGCAAGTGCGTATAACCCGAACGGGTAGTAAGACGCGGTGCTAATAATAATAATAATGTAGTGGGTTAGTGAGATCTTCTCACTAACGCGAGCAATTAATACCTCGCTCATAACACACACACACATAAAAATCAACGCTTATACTGTGGGTTTTTTTATCGATTTTCCACACCAGGCTCTTTTAAAACGTAAAGATAAGAAAAATGTTGCTTAGTGATGGGAAAAAAACATATTTTATGTATCTTTCGTTTATTCTGTAAGGTGTAAGTTTATCTTGGTGGGTTACACGTTGGTTGACTGTGTTCACTATTTATGAGTAGTTTTTATCCATTATTGGCTCAGAGAGGGAAGTATAGATTTAAGGAGTTTAAACCCTAGAGTATATTTAAGAGTTGATTAACCTGGGGGAATAAAGTTAGATGTATGTACATACATTTTCCTGGAATCTTTTGCGGGCCAGATAGAATCAGTCGGCGGGCCGTGGGTTTCCAACCGCTGGTGTAGTCGGTCAAGGTAAGACTGCTACTTTTCAGAATAAACGTGGTGTACGAACTATATTGCTAAAAATAAAGCTTAAAAATTAAGTTTATTATTTTCTGTAAAAAGGAGCCTCTAAAATTCCATTGCCTCAGAACTTTTGAATCATCTGGGCAGCCCTGACTGCCCATCTGGACATTCGCGTTCCCACCGATGCAGTTAACAAAATTAAGATTATTAATTTTGACAGTAGATAATAATATGTATTGTGAATAAATTGAGCTACCGTAGAAACAGCACCGATTTACATCCAGATTAATATTGGAAGAACCTTATTTTGACAGCTAGAAAAGTTAGGTAGCCTGCTGGATTTACATTCTCCTAGTAACACGTACTTCTTATCATGTGATCTGTGACTCACTTTTGATATATAATATAAATAACAATAATAATAATAATAATACTGTAAACGGTAAATTGTTATCAATGTTATTCAAAAAAAGTTTTTATTTTCTAAAATATCCTATCTATGATGATCATTAGCGGCCGGATTTTGGCTATTTGCCTTTTCTTTTCCTTCATCGTAGAACATAGGCAGTTGAGATTTACATGCATTTAATTTTATTACGAGTGAATTATGTTAATTTTATAGTGCCTATAATTGCCTATTCTGTTGGTTTTTACCTATTTTATGAATAAGTGCCTCAACGTGCCTATTTTTTCTTTGGCCTCTCTCTTTTTCATAAGGTGTGGATTTTCTGCTGAAAGAGAGAGTCCAGTTTCTTAAAAAAAAAATTATTGAGTTGTGGCATACTTGTTTGGAGTAGGTTTGTAATATACACTTGTTGAATAGCTTCCAATGAGCGTAAATTGAGTGGAGTACAATTGGAGTGGTTGCAGACATCTTGGGAGGAAATGGCATGCTATCGCAGGAGAACATTTCAACTTGTTTATAAACGGCAGATTTGAAATTTTGTCCCTTAAAATCGTGTAAAGCAGAACTCAGTTTTTCAAATCATAAAAAACTTTTATTTGAAAATATAGCCCATTTTACTACTGAAACTCTAGAAAATTATCTAGGGATTAACAGTGTTTGACCTATTTCAGTGAGACGCGGTGTTAAAAAAAAAACCCAGCTTAATGTGAATTGTCTGTAGGTAATAAATACACTAGTAGCTAGTAAAATCAATTTTACATTACCTATTGTATGCTTTTTTTTGCATTAAATGCCAATTATGATGTCGAGATCCAATATTTTGAATGCATATTTGCCTGCCTAGTTTTAACATTTTTGGTGCCTAAGAATCCG